>OX596268.1:4565393-4963024 GCA_951394255.1 Polyploca ridens
GCCATTGAAAATAACCCACAAGGAGAACTGTCAGGATAGTTTGAATTTAGAAGGAAGTTATTTAAATTATGTAGAGGACAAGTTACCAATAACTTTTCAAGAAGTTAAAGAAGAAACGAAAAGAGACCCCCAGTTAAATAAAATTGTAGGCTTCGTTAAGTTTGGTTGGCCAGAACGTGTAGAAAATCAGACGGACAAGGTTTATTTCTTTAAAAAAGATAGTTTGTTTATTGAACATGATTGTTTGGTATGGGGTTATCGGGTAGTAATACCATTGAATCTTCGTAAGACAGTTTTAGAAGAACTACATAGTGGGCATTTAGGTGTAGTTAAAATGAAGCAAATAGCCAGGAACTACTTATGGTGGGAAGGTTTGGATATAGATATTGAGCGTATTTGTCGCGAATGTTTTGCTTGTAATTCACAGCGCGATCAACCACCACCAGCGCCGTTGCACTCATGGACTTGGCCGACGGAACCATGGGTACGCCTCAATGTTGATTTTTTAGGGCCGTATCGTAACAAATATTATTTAGTATTAGTTGACGCGCATTCTAAATGGTTGGAAGTTGAATGCTTGTCTAGCACTTCAGCGTCATTAGTGATAGGATGCTTACGTAAAATATTTGCACGTTTCGGCCTTCCTAAACGTATCGTAAGTGATAATGGGCCACCATTTTCTTCTGTAGAGTATTTCAATTACTTAAATAAAAATGGCATCAAGCGTATATTAGTAGCCCCGTATCATCCGTCGAGCAATGGTGCGGCTGAAAATGCTGTTCGAATAGTAAAACAGGTTTTAAAAAAGGCAACTGTCGAAAAGGAAGATTACGATACAGCAATAAATAAATTTTTATTCACATATAGAAATACGGAGCATTGTACTACTCAAAAAGAACCTGCTGTTGCACTTTTAGGGCGTCGATTGCGGGGTAGGCTTGACCTTTTGCGACCTCACACTGAGGATTTAGTTCGCGAAAAGCAACGTGCACAAGAGGCGCGTCGTGAGGGTGTATCACGCGAGGTAGCTGCAGGTGATGCGGTGTTAGTGCGTAACTACACTAATAAAGATGTCAAGTGGACAGATGGAGTTGTGATTGATAAAACAGGGCCAGTATCTTATGTAGTAAAAACAAAAGATGATCGTATACACAAACGTCATGTAGATCAAATTTTGAATAAAAATTATAGAAAATCGCGACATTCATTATCGTGTGTTACTGATGCTGCAGGTGTTTCAAAACCTTATACGATTGAAGATGATAATATAGATCTGGTAGTTAATAAAGCTTGCTCTTCAACAAGTCCTAAGAATGGTGTAGTTGACGAAGGTGGTAGTGAGCACGTCACACAGCTTAGTGAGCCACCCGTGGCAGGTTCTTCAGGTGATAAAAATATGCGCCAACGCCGTACAAATACTCAACGTCCACCAACCATTGGTTTGAGATCACGTGTAATAATTAAGAAATTTTTGTAATCTAATTGTTTTGTTATTTATAAATCAAGTAGATTGCTATTATCTTCGGTCACACTTGTAGTTATAAGAATTTCAGTGTCTGCTTAGGTATGTAAGAGTTATTCTGTTTGGAGGGAAAAGTGTTATGTATAAGAAATGTAGGTGTTCGTAAATATCTTCTTTTTGATTTACCCTCTGTTTGTAACTTGCCAAGTTCGATGATTAATAAACCAGTATGCGATAGTCTGTCTTTCATTCAATACATTACAATTCAATTAAAATTTAAATTCAATATAAAGATTTAAATGTAATTCAAATATTTTGATCATAATTATTATGAAATATTTACAATTAACATAATATAGTCAAATTGTAGCTATATAGATTTCAAACATTGCTCAGTAAAGTTAGTTACATACAGTTTACATAGTTTTTGTTACTTACCGCCCTAGAGACGTAAAAAGTATAATACGTCCCGCTTCTTAGATACTTTTACGTCTACTTTCAGAGTTCGAGAGTAGAAAAATATATTATTAATTAGTAACATGGCTCAAATCTGATTCCATATTAAATAGAGCTTTAGATTTATTTTGCTATAATTACCGAAGATGTTAGGCACGAGCGAAACTGAATGGTACGAAAATTTGCTGGATTACTCCTGTCTAATTTGTGACAGATTTACAACAAAGAACCGTCACGCTCGTTAGCTTTACACTCAGATTACCACGATTCAAAAACATATCTTTATCATTTTCTCACTGATATTCTAAGAAAAATATATAATTAATGTATTCAAAACATTCCCAGCCCTCCCCCGGGACACTTATAAAATATTCAGTTTACGGAAGATTGTCAACTTTGCAATTAGGTTGGATTTATTAATACAATCTCGGGCATCGGCACTTTCCAAGTCCATCCCGGATCGCCCCCATCTCCCACCGGCCATAGACTAAGTAGGATAGTAATTTTACCTAATTTGTACATATACATACTCTATTCGCACGGCGGTAGGTACTTACAGTAGTACCCAACTGATAAGGCGCGTCGTGAATCTTCGTTCGCAAAGAAAAGAAAGTATGGCCCCGACGATTAACGAAAGAAACTTAAAACTTACAATCAACCTTAGATCACTATTATAAGGTTCATAATACACTGCAGCTGTTAGTTCCGTCTCACTCGCAAGTCACGCCCCTCCGCACGGCGCGAGCTAACATGGCGGCAGCTGCCGACCACTAGCATTTCCCGCGCATTGAAAAATGTATCTTCTGGGCAGGTACATCGGTAAGCCATATTAGTTGGGTACTACTTGTCCTTGCTTGGGTAGCGACTAGCTACCACCCTCAAGTAGAAAATCTGTTGCCAAGGAACTACCTGCTAGGCTCTATGTACTTACGACCTTTTTGTAATTTTTTGTCTGATTTATTTTTAGTAACTTCTACCTAGCGATTGTACCTACGTTGGCAAAGGATCTAATGTTTACCCGAGATAAATGATATTCCATTGTTTATTCCGAGGTATGAACTAGCTAAGTGCCAAGTTTCATCTGATCAGCCGTGACGGGATTATTAAGATACATATACAAACATACACACAAAGTTTCGCACTCACAATGTTAGTGTAGGATCATAGGTATAATAAATCTGACACGGAAAAAATAATATTTTCGTAAATACTCGTATAGTGAAAATACACGTATTTTTATCATTCATTTTTTGGACATTTGTGCCGTGAGGCGTCAAAAATAAACCTCTGCGAGGCAATAAAAATGTAGGCAGAATAACACCTCTACAAATATACCTGCCGATCGATTAGTCGCCCCCGCCTAGTGAAATTTGAAGGTAATTCAGTTTTGATAGCTACTTCGTAATTATTTAATGCGATGGCTCGAATAACTCAGTTAATCTTAATAAACTCGATACAGATTAATCTCTTGAATCACTAGAAATGCTACTTTAAGGATATTTTAGATAGAGTGAGTTTTGGAAAATTGCTGCTTATAAATGGCGGATTTAAAATTGTTTTACAGATAAATATAAGAGCTGTAGCTACTAGACAAATATACAATATTTATAAGTTATGTAGTAAGTTTTTACTAATGTGTCAATTTCAGTTTGTTTTGCGTCCTAATTTCTTCATCATCATCATCAGCCTATAATGTCCCACTGCTGAGCACAGGCCTCCTTTCACAAATGAAGGTGAAAGGGAATGGGCAATACTCCACCACGCGTGCCCACTGCGGATCGGTGGAGGTAGGCTAGTGGTCAACCTACTGTTGGAATTTTTCAAGCCGCCTAGGAGGCATCCAACTAGCTTTACGACTATCACAGTTAAGTGATAACCGGGACCAACAGCTTTACGTGCCTTCCGAAGCACGGAAACGCTCGATTTGAAATACCACTAGGCGGTCACCCATCCAGGTACCGACCACGACAGGCGTAGCTTAACTTTGCCGATCGATTAAGAACGGCTAATCATGCTACACCACGAGCGCTTCCTTTCCTAATTTCTTATGCGGTGCAATAATGGTGTAAAACTCTCTTCCGACATCTGTGTATCTTCTCTCCCACAACACGGAGGTCTTCTGCTAGAATAAACAGGCATTTCCGGGTAAGCGTTCTCTATCCTCAATTTCGTCTTCGCTAAAAGAATAGTCGCGCGTCATTTAATATATCTGATACATGGAAGAGCCATGTTACACATGACATAGTGTTTCATCATCATCAATTTCCCTGCTGAACTCCATTAAGGCCTCACTATATTTTGTTGTTAAATGTACTTTTACAATCTAGGGACTTTCAAGGTAAGCGTGAATAGGTTCCTTCTAGGTAAGCGTGCCATCTTAGGCTTCGTCATCGTCCTTTATCGACGGGTCAGTGGCCAAACACAAGCTCATTTATTATCATCATCATCATCAGGCTATAATGTCCCACTTCTGAGCACAGGCCTCCTTTCACAAATGAAGGTGAAAGGGAATAGGCAATATTCTACCACGCGTCCCCACTGCGGATCGGTGGAGGTAGGCTAGTGGTCAATCTACTGTTGAAATGTTTCAAGCCCCCTAGGAGGCATCCAACTAGCTTAACGACTATCACAATTAAGTGATAACCGGAACCAACGGCTTTACGTGCCTTCCAAAGCATGGAAACGCTCGATTTGAAATACCACTAGCGGTCACCCATCCAGGTACCGACCACGACAGGCGTAGCTTAACTTTGCCGATCGATAATGAACGGCTAATCATGCTACACCACGAGCGCTTCGCTTAGCTCATTTATTATAAAAAAAGTAAAATGTGCTTACGTTTGCCCGTCGACTGACCTCAGAAGGTTATGTGGTATGACGAGGCCGAGTTTATTATTATCAGAACTTATCTGTAACGTAATAATTTAGGTCCTTGCGGTGTTATTCCCTTCGAGATCGACTATTGATCCATGCCGGTGATCCCATGAACTCTGATCTCAATTTTCATCCAATCCTAAAGGTTCGCAAACAGTTTGAAAATCGCTGATAAACTTAAGATGGAATCTTTATTTACAACAAATATGTACAAAATACAATCTATATATAGAAAATTTCCTCAAGCCTGCCGCTGCTTCCGATTAACGGCAGGGTTCCCAGAAGGCTGGCAGCGTTTCCTCTTTGGATAGCCAAGCTGACGCGTTGGCGGAAAAAGCTCCCCGCCCGCTGGTCTCCGGAGGTCTCGATCAATTTTGATGACAAGGTGCGAGCAAAACGGCGAGCTTCGGACCCCCACGGTCCCATGGTCTCGACCGCAAAAGGTACAAAAATATAGTTGGGTCCAATCGATGCATATTTTTTGAATTTTGAATTTTCCGCACTGGCCGCAGCTGCCCCTGCAGCTTTACAAGTCGCCGGTAAGTGAGATGGCGCGAGTGTATCGACACATGTGGCATCCCACACCAGCGACTTGCCGACACTCCAAGGGATCAAAGACATACCATCCGGTCTTTTGCCATCGCCCCGCGCAATACCGACTGGTTCCAGTACGGAAGGCACGTTAGCGACAACAAGAGCCCTGCGGATAATGTCATTAATCGCCGAGTGTCGTGATATTCGACCAGCACTTAGAGAGCACGAAAGCCCATGGTGGCCGAGCTCGTTGACGAGATCTCCGCAGCGGCAGCGATGAGGTTGATTGGTCCTGCAACCAAGACGAAGACAAATACACAGACTTAATGTTATACGGTCTAACATTGTTCCAGTATTTGTTGATGGAATAGCTTGTAGCCAGTGACCTGAGTCACTCTGAGAGACAGCTAACAAGCGCGCGCGGTCTGTATCTATAGAAAAGTTAGTAAATAAATTTTGCCAGGTTTTTTCACAAAGAGGCTTGTCCCACGCTCTCTGAGAGTGACTCAAGGTCGGAATATTTGTGCCTGGACAAGCTGCCTGCCAGGCGTCTCTAGCATCGGACAGGTAAGAAACCTCAACAGATCCAATAGAAGGGTCCAAAACAGAACTGACGAGGTTGCTCACACTGTATACCGAGGATAGAAACGCCGGTACTGATATGCTTGAAATTTTCCGCACTCCTAGGCCACCATAATACACGGGTAGGGTGGCCTGAGACCACACTTTGTTTTCATAAAAACTGCAATTTAGAATTTTGGAAAGAGACGTTTTGATCATATTATCCAAAGTATCTAATATGTGATGGAATTTAAATAAGTGCGTACTGCGGAGCAAATAGGTTAACTTCGGCACGAAAAGGCAGAGTCGAACAATAAAAAATGCATAATGAGCATTAATTTCATAAAGTCTATTTGAAGAGTCATTAAAATTTTGAATCTTTTTCTCAAAGAAACTAGGAATGGATTCGTCTAAGACTGGGGCTCCAAGAAGATGAAGCGACTCCTTTGACAGTAACTTAATATTGGGAGCCAAGACATTAAAATTTTGAATTAATTCTGGTTTTTCAGATTCTGGGAAAGAATCTAAAATAAGGAGCTCACATTTGGAGCTATTGAATTCTAGGCCAATCTTTTTAAAATTTTCTGTCAATGTTTTAAAATCACTGAGAACGGAAGCCGCATCACCCCCCAGCGTACCGTCGTCTAGATACCATACATTAAATTTAGATTGTAACCCGGAAATAATTGGATGAATGGCCAAACTGAAGATAGCTGGACCGAGAGGGTCGCCCTGTTGACAACCCATGGCGGAAATAAGTGGGTGTTCTCTGAAAAAAAGTTTTGATGGATGCCCATAGCATTGCCAAAGGTAAGGATATATGTCAGGACAGATATCCCGAATTTGGGTCAATAAAGCACCCCTATCGACAGAGTTAAATGCATTTTTTATGTCAACTTTAAGCAGCACTTCACCTCCGTTATTTAAAAGAAAGGTCCGAGCCGCATGAACAGCTGCCTCACAACCTCCCTTTGAGCCAAAACCGAGTTGAATGGGCTGAAATATTTCTGAAAGTTTCGGGAAAATGTGACGACAACAAATTTTGGAGGCCATACGACGGATAGTATTACCCACAGCGGTGGGTCTTACTCCACCATCTTTTTTGGATAGCGCGCAAAGGTTGGCCCCATAAATGATCTCAGTGAATGGGCTTGGCACCTTTCCTGCCAACATTAAATTTATAAGAGAGGTTAATTTTGATAATAATTTGGTACCAGCGTCTCCGGCGGCACCACAGACAAGATCTTTGTAATGCTGTGGTGTAAAACCGTCGAGGCCGCCAGCAGAACCAGGTTTAAATGACATAATGACACTCAAAAGATCTTGGGCGTTACAATTTAGACAATTTTGGTCTAAAGATGGGGGATCCGGGAGGTTTATATTTGAAAGCGGAGAAGGATGTTTTGATTCTAAAGCAGACAGGGTTTCAGGTGTGTCTGAAGCGACAACATCACTCGAAAATAGCAGATGTGCTGCCCCCTTGAAATCGCCATCGTTCGCTTTAGTTTCGATTTTCCTGATAGTGTTTGGCTGATTATATTTTGTTTGAATTTTGGGAAAATTGGGAATAATATTATCAATTGAGTCTAATATTGAGCAGTTATTTTTAAACTAAATCCCACATTAAGTTTCACCATTAAATAATTTAAGTACTTTGTATTCTAAGTATAATTATCTTCATATTAATTGTGTTGTACCTGTGCTGCTTTTCATACTGCAAAGATAAATGGCCTGTGTGGGCAACTACAGCATTTATTTATGATGAAAATTGCTCGCAATATTGTGTACTCTCATTGTAGCGTAGTTTAGTTTTATTCTCGGTACATCTTATAATATAGCATGAATATTTTAGTTCTGAGCCTGGACGTTGTTTAAGATTTAAGTATTATGAAACAAATAAGTTTGTGATCACAGTTTGAAAATGGCTATTTTTATATCATTACTTTGTTTCATGACATTGAAATCTATAAGATTGAAATATATCTTTATTTACATCAAATATATACAACATACAATCTATATATAGACAATTTCCTCAAGCCTGCCGCTGGTTCCGATTAGCGGCAAGGTTCCCAGAAGGCTGGCAGCGTTTCCTCTTTGCATAGCCAAGCTCACGCGTTAGCGGAAAAAGCTCCTCGCCCGCTGGTCTCCGGAGGTCTCGATCAATTTTGATGACAAGGTGCGAGCAAAACGGCAAGCTTCGGACCCCCCGGTCCCATGGTCTCGACCGCAAAAGGCACAAAAATATAATTGGGTCCAATCGATGCGTATTTTTTGAATTTAGAATTTTTCGCACTGGCCGCAGCTGCCCCTGCAGCTTTTCAAGTAGCCGGTAAGTGAGATGGCGCGAGTGTATCGACACATGTGTCATCCCACACCAGCGACTTGCCGACACTCCAAGGGATCAAAGACATACCATCCGGTCTCTTGACATCGCCCCGCGACATAAACGACAAAAAGAGCCCTGCGGATAACGTTACATTTGTTCGTATTTGTTTGAACGTGTTTGTTCGTTTAACTTTGTTTTTATTTCTATTTTAAAGCAACTCATCAATTCACAGCTCTTGGGAAGGATCGCGCTGTATACGAAATGCAATAAGCAACAAATAAATACAGTCCAATGCCCGTACTCTATAGAAATAGCCTCGAGGTATCACGTTGTTATTCCAATCGCTATAAAATAAACTAAGTTTTTAGAGATACAGTGCAATTTCATGAAAACCTAACTCTACGATATTTAGAGGTATTAAAATTCTTCAAATTGTAGCGACATCTATCAGCCATCTATCAGTAACACTGAGATAGTTCACACACTGAAAGATAGATGGCGCGGCGCCACATTAACCTACATCCTGCATCGCGCTTAAGAAGTTTTCTCGAGAATCTGCATATATACAACTGTCCGACTTGTACAGTTGGACCGCGGTCCCCAGGCACGATGACCCAGCCTGGCGGAAGATCTTCCCTTTTAAATGGAGGTGTCATCCACCTTGCACCTCCATAGTGGTGACCCCGACGTGATGGATGGGAATATTTCCAACCCTCCAAAAATCACGGAACATGCAGTAGCACTTCTGAGCAGATTCTCCAAGCTCATCACTCCCCACCGGCAAGCAGTCACACAGCAAGCCAACTTTGCCTCAATCAGGTCCATCGCAGCCGACTCACCGTGCTTCCTGGTCCTGCAAGGCAACACTGCGACTAAGCTCCCCGCCCGCACAGTCCACCGCAGCACACGCCCGGATCATCTCTCCGGCGTGGCGGTTTCTGCACTACGTGGACTAGCCGGCTCAACCTGTCGCAGCATCTGCGCCCCGTCTCAACTCACCGTAGACTCCGAGCAGCTCTGGCACTTGCAAGCTTTACGCAACGACGCAACAATAGATCGACCTCCGGTCTAGGAAGGGAGTGATGTAGCGACATCTATCAGCCATCTATCAGTAACACTGAGATAGTTCACACACTGAAAGATAGATGGCGCGGCGCCACATTAACCTACATCCTGCATCGCGCTTAAGAAGTTTTCTCGAGAATCTGCATATATACAACTGTCCGACTTGTACAGTTGGACCGCGGTCCCCAGGCACGATGACCCAGCCTGGCGGAAGATCTTCCCTTTTAAATGGAGGTGTCATCCACCTTGCACCTCCATAAAATCTTCTTTTTTATTACAAGCTTTTATTTAACTTGCAATGTATGTATGTATGTTTGTCCGGGTGGAATCTTGCAAGTCGAATTTCATAAACTTCCTGTGGTCGGATTGACCTTATATTTGGTATACGTTAGTATATTGGAAGACAATGCAAGTACAGTCAACAAAAAGTACAGTCACCAAAAAAAGAAATGAAATTTTTAACACAAACTTATATCACATAAACTATATGTCTCCCGCTATGTCACCCGAGTTTCCGGGATAAAAAGTAGCCCAAAACACTCGGGAATGATGTTGCTTATTAGTGAATGTTTTTTTTGGTAGTTCCAGAGATTAAAAACAAGCTTTATTATTTACCGCATTACTAACCGTGGTGAGATAATGGTAAAAATCTTATAACTACTTTATCAAAATCTATTCCGACTAAATTCAACGAAAGTAACATAACAAGCTATAACAATTTCGCTCTTACGATCAACTTTCTAATATACTATAACACAAAATATGATACGGAACCCAAACCACAAACGCTGTATAAGTTTTTGTTTTATGACCTCTGTAGTGCCTTCTGACCTTTCTTGGGTTCGGTCATCTATCGCGCCATCAAATCTAGGAGCCGAGTAGAAACTATACGGAATACTGCCTGGTTGATGGCGTGACGACGACGTACCCTTGATACAGGGTATGTTTATGGCTTATTCGTATACAGGGTGGTTGTTTAAATCTGAAAGGGTAAAGTGGGGGTTGTGAATATATGTCAGAGATTCGATCTGAAAAATAATATAAAGTGTATTCAGGTTTTATTAATTTATAAAAAACCAACCAAGTGCAAGCACACGGAGGATTCCGTACAATATTAACTAACTCAACTTTGTCATGAAAATAAAAAGACGTTTTTTGTATGGGGAACCCCTTTAATTTTATTTACTTATTATTATGTGTTGCTATAGCGGCAATAGAAATACATATTCTGTGAAAATTTTAGCTGTCTACATATTACGGTTCATGAGAAAAAAGAAAGAGGAAAGTAATATAAATGTAGAAGAGAACTATAACTGTAATCTATACATCATTTTTTCATTCTAATCACCATCAAGGCAGTTTGATCCTGACCGACAAACGACGAAAACCCAACTGGTGTATTTCGACAGCTGCACCTAATAACCAATTCTTTTCAGCCTTCGGCCAAATCATCAATGGATCACCCACTCGCACTGATGATTTAAATCCACTTTGTTGTAAGATGCCTCTTAAAAAGAAAGCACACCTACATATCAAAATTTTCATTTTTCTAAATTCTCATGTTTATCTAACTTTTATATTAAAGAACTAGCTGCCCGGCGTGACTTCGTTCGCGTGGTGCTACCTGTTTCATACCCCTGATAGGGTAGGGTTCCTACCCTATGGGTATGAAAAATATTTTACGTCCTATTCTCAGACCTACTGAATATACACACAAAAATTCATAAGAATCGGTCAAGCCGTTTCGGAGGAGTTTTGTTACAAACACTGACACGAGAATCCATACTCCATACTAATGAAAGTAACTCTGTTTGTTTGTATGTTTGTTACGCTTTCACGCCTCAACTACTCAACGGATCATCATGAAATTTGGCATGCAGATAGCCTATGGTATGGAGAAGGACATAGGATACTTTTTATTCCGGGAACATGAGTGAAACCGCGTGGGACAGGTAGTTTTATATATTGAAAGAAATATATAAACCTCTTAAAAAATTACTTTGAAGTAAATAACATACAATCAATAAGAAAATACTTGAACCGTTAGCTAAATCCTACATTAATATATCAAACGTAAGCACAAGTGATTCTCGAGAAAAATTCAAGTCCTCTTTAAGTTAAAGAGAGTGGAATGAAGTTAGAGGAAACCTGGCTCATCCCTACTTACAACTTTGAGTCGATGTTATACTTGAAGTATCCTAGATCGGGCTTATGAAAAACTAGAATAATGCGCTTTGACCTTATAAATTTATATACATCAAAGAACAAATACAGATAGGATTTGGCCTTTGTCTTTATGGAAAACTAAATATTAAAGGGAATACATCTTTATTTACAACAAATATGTACAAAATACAATCTATATTTAGAAAATTTCCTCAAGCCTGCCGCTGCTTTCGATTAACGGCAGAGTTAATCCCAGAAGGCTGGCAGCGTTTCCTCTTTGCATAGCCAAGCTGACGCGTTGGCAGAAAAAGCTCCCCGCCCGCTGGTCTCCGGAGGTCTCGATCAATTTTGATGACAAGGTGCGAGCAAAACGGCGAGCTTCGGACCCCCACGGTCCCATAGTCTCGACCGCAAAAGGCACAAAAATATAATTGGGTCCAATCGATGCGTATTTCTTGAAATTTGAATTTTCCGCACTGGCCGCAGCTGCCCCTGCAGCTTTTCAAGTCGCCGGTAAGTGAGATGGCGCGAGTGTATCGACACATGTGGCATCCCACACCAGCGACTTGCCGACACTCCAAGGGATTAAAGACATACCATCCGGTCCCTTGCCATCGCCCCGCGCAATACCGACTGGTTCCAGTACGATTAAAATATTAAATAAGTATTAGTTAAACTATGTTTGAACGCGCTAATCTCTGGAACCTATAGATTGAAATAAATTCTATGTTAAAAATATTTTTATACAAACTTTTTTTGAGTGACTGTACTTTTTATTGACTGTGCTTGCATTGTCATCCAATATACTAATGTATACCAAATATCAAGTCAATCTGACCACTGGAAGTGGGAGAAATTCTACTTGCAAGTTTCCACCCGAACAAACATACATACATACATTGCAAATTAAAAATAAAAGCTTGTAATAAAATATAGTACCTACATCAGAAGTTATGCAAGAAAAGGTAGTATAAAGTTTCTGATTTTGTAGATGACAAGAATGCATTTTAATGAATTGTTCGCTTCGCAGGCTATTGTTATACATATATTTTGTAAATTATAATACTTCTAAGAGTGCATATTAAAAAAAAAGGACTTCCTGAATTTCTTGCCGGTGTCTTCAGTTCAATTTGTATTTGGAACCGGTGTAGAGTCATTTTGTTAACGTTCATAAGTGGCTTATCAAAGCCTCAAAATAAAAATCAAAAATTAATTTATTCAGTTTAGGCCCTAGTCATACATGCAATTGAATTTACCACCGGTCCGGAAGACTCCGGTAAGAAACTCAACAAGGGAGGCAAGGCCTAAATTGAATAAATACTTTCTGATTTTGATTTTGAACTACCTGTCCAGTTTTTTACTATATAAAGGTTGTAAGCTATATACTATCATCGACGAATGAACCTTGCTGGTAATAGTGTTGCATAGAATTAATTTTACGCCCGATAGGTATAACAACGAGGTTGCGTTGGTGTAAAAATATATCGTATCAAGGTGTTTTTTTTTTCTTTTTACAGGTAAGTGGCTTATCGACAAACACTGGCAGTAATTATGTAAGTATTTTAGATATAAACGTTTTATCGAATGATGATTTCATCAAACGATGCTCGATGACCAATTGATTTAGTCGTAGAGGCCATAGCAGTAATTTAAAACTCTTAGGTGTTTTTCACTCGATGGAAAATAAATATTTAGATATAACTAGTCTGTCTGTAAAAAACCGGGTCTTACTGTAATAAATTACTTACTTATATTGGTGGTATAAAATCAAAGCCTGATATCTCTTCAATTTTATTGCTGGAACTCAAATTCTTTTAGGCTTTATGTTTCTCGAACCACCAGATTTAATAAAATGTTACGGTAGAAAAATCACTTTATATTGCCAAAAATAGTAAATGATCACCAAAATTAACCACCATTTTAGCGTGTAGTTAGAACCCAAATTATGATTGTTTAATACAATAATTGGACTGTTTTACAAAAAACTTAAACCGACTTCAAAGTACACTAAGAAGTAATCAAATCCTGATCTGATGACAATGGGACCAAACGGGAAGTGTACCTTTTCAAATAAAAAAACATTCGAATTGAGAACCTCCTCCTTTTTTTGAAGTCGGTTAAAAATAGTTGATTACCTCCAAAGATTTACACAAAGCACAAACTTGGATCTAGCTGTGGGTATTGTCACAGTTCTGACCTAACCTAACCAACTGTATTTGGAGTGCTCCGAGTTGAGTAATAGCGCAACAATTTCCTCTTTAAAATTTGGTGATCATTTACTAAATTTGGTATCATAGTACAATTTTAGGTAATAGAGGTCACAACATTTTTGGTGGTCATTATATTTCCTGCCATTCTTTTATATACATTTTGTCTTCACAATTGATATTTTCTCGATTTCAAAGTTGTTCTTATAGTAAACGTTGTTGATAATTATGACTATTTTAACCCCTGATGGCTACCCATTGAAAAGTAACCCTATATATAATGAGATAAAGTAATAAATTCTATGACAACTGGGAACCATTAAAAAAATGGAAATGCATTTTAAATAAAATTGATAGTCATCGTTTGGGATCAATTAATCAGAATGAAATATCGTTCGAGGTGTATTTATCACTGATAATATCAACACTTTTGTACGATTTCCTTACAGTTTATACTATATGCATTTTTTTTAATAGTGGATCTAAGGATTATTTTGAATGCAAACGTATGTAGCAAAAATATTTACTCTTAATTTAGGAATTAAGGTTCCCTAGGACTTTAGGAAACTTTAAGGCGATGATAGCTCAGTGGTAGTGACGTCGATACCGAGACGAAGGTCCCGAGTTCGAATACTACAATGAGCTTGAGCTTTCGGTGAAGGAAAACAACGTGAGGAAACCATAGCATGGTGGTTTGTAGTACCCACCTGACTGGCTACCACCCTCAAGTTGAAAATCTATCAGCAAGCACATATCGGTTTGTTTCGACAGCTGCTCTTAAGAGCCAGTTCCTTCTAAGCTTTGTGTGCTTAACACCTTCGGCCACATCATCACTTACCATGTAGAAATTGCGTTTAAACACAGGCCTCAATACTTTACACAGTAAAAAAATATAATCATTTACAATGGTACAAATGGTGGTACCTATATGTTAGAATAGAATAGAATAGAATAGAATAAATTTATTTCATAAAATACGGTACATCTGTTCTTAAATAAAATAGTGGCCGACGTATTCTACCATCACAGATGGTGTAGAAATATTTAAAATTAAATTACAGGCAACATTACACATATACGACAATTTAAATTACAAGAAAAAATTACACAAGATTTATAAATAAAAAACATTGAATTCTATTTCGAATTATTTCCGATCTAATGTTTATGTCAATTATTACTTGAAGTCGAGGAATTCTTGAAGCGAATGAAAACACATATTTAATAACCAATTAGATAATGCTGATTTAAATTTATACAATGTCAATTTTCTTAATTCAATAGGTAATTTATTATAAATTCTGATAGCTACTTACACAATATACCTACATTCTTACTTAGGATGTGACTCACTGTATTTTCCATGTGTGGCGTGTTAGTAGGTGTTTCTGACACTTGGACCATTATAAAGAAGTCAGACATATTTTTATACTTATTTTTAATTTAGAAATGGGCTTGCGTTTAGCTTCCGACTGACCACAGTAAGAATTATGACGAGGCCGAGGATGTAGAAGCTTACCCAGAAAATGCATATTCACTCTAGCCTTGAAGACATCTCGGCCTGGGAGAGAGTTCCACTTCTTTGCTATTCGCATAAGGTGCAGCACAGACGTAAGACTTTTTGTGCGAAGGAGTCCGCGGCACACAAAACCGTCCGTCACGGATTTTTCACAGACTCAAAATACACTTATTTAGGTACGACGTACATCTTTTGTCATTCTGTCGGCCAAACTCTAGCGACGTGCACACTATGGAAATGCAGAGATTGCGATGTATAATTTTGTACTTGAAATACAGACAAAATAGAGAACTTTGGGTACACACGGCAACACATCAAGCTATACATTTCCAGTATAAGCTGATCTCGCATTGTATAAGATTTCCGTCCAATGAGAGGTCAGCTTATATTGGAAATGTATAGCTTGATCTGTAGCCGTGTGTACAACCTATTCTTTCGAAGACTTTTTGCGCGTCGTTTGCGTTACTGCTTAGAATCGTATCCTACTATCCTAACTAATATTATAAATGCGAAAGTAACTCTGTCTGTCTGTTACGCTTTCCCGCTTAAACCGCTGAACCGATCGCGATGAAATTTGGCATGCATATAGCCTATGGTATGGAGAAGGACATAGGCTACTTTTTATCCCGGGAACGCGGGTGAAACCGCGCGGGTCAGCTAGTAATATTATAAATGCGTAAGTTTGTATGGATGTATGTTTGTTACTCTTTCAAGCAAAAGCTACTGAACGGATTTGGATGAAATTTGGCACACAGGTAGAATATATTCTGGATTAACACATAGGATACTTTTTATCCCGGGAAATCACACGATCCCTCGGGAATGCGGGTGAAACCGCGCGGGACAGCTAGCGGGTTATATTTTCACAGACTAAAAAGTGCGGCACGGATAGTCTGTCGTCTGCGCTGCACCTAAGGAATGAAGAAGCGAAGTTGTGTCCATATAAACCAGTGGTTCCCAACCTGTTCTTGACCAGGGACTACTTTGATTTCTTTTCTAATAGCAAGGACCACGACGCAGGTACATACAATAATATAAACTGAAGCAATTCGAAATTAAACTTTAAAAAAAAAAACAATAGTAACATGCATTACCAATATTATTTTAATGAAGACATAACATTTTTAGTAGAAAGTTAAATACATTTTTAATCAATGTGATTTTTGAGCTTGCAACTTCTGCACAAGTTTGCTAACTGATACCTAAGTATTTCTCAAAGCTACATGCATATCATCACTTTTAATCGATTCTTAGCTTTATTTTTAAGTACCGACAAAGTATGAAACCCATGTTGACATAAATAAATTGTTGAGAAAACCATAAGAAAGGTCAAGGCGATTTCTCAAATTTTGATGACGATGAAATTGATTTTTTACACCAAAACTTCTCAAATGAATGAGATTCAAATGCATCCTTACAGTTTCTATCACTTTGAAATACAATGAGTTCTTCTTGAATTTCTCCTGAAATGCGTCGCCTGTGAAATCATTCACGGACCATAATTTAGCTCCCACGGACCACTGGTTGGGAACCATTGATATAAACGGAATGGCGACGACACGTGTGGGTGGAAATTCTCACGACGTCTTGTTGATACAACAACCTAGACATAATAAAAAACGTCTTATTTTGACTACGACTACTTTGTGTAGAAATTAACAATCATAATTATCGCGTGGCCACACAAGCTGCAGTCGCTTAGCGGCAACGTTCGTGCTGTGACCATTCACTCTATTTTATGGTCACGTAAAAGTCGCATTGCGATCTAATCGTAGTTTACAAGGGTTGGGCGAACAGCAGGACTATTCTGAAAGCCTATAACACCTTGGATTGCTTGTTATTACTACTCGTTGGTATAAACACCAACGAGTAGTAATAACAAGCAATCCAATTCCGCAAATAGTAAGTGATTTTGCACTGATTAATAACAATACTAATCATTGCGCTTCTGAAATAAAAGTGAATATTTTATCTCCTTATTTTATGGAAAGATCAACAAGCTAAATATACCTAGAAAAATATAATTGATCAGGAAGCCTAAAATAGGTCTTCATGCGTGAATGCTAGCTTATTAATTAGACAAGTAACAATAAAAATATGATCTTTACATTATTTTGTAGTAAGCTAGATATCCCCACAGTTAGATGTACCTGCCTAGTTAAAAATTAAAAAATGTTCTTTGTTTAAAAAAAAAAAAAAAAAAAGTTTAGTAAAGGAGTCGAGATCTTTCGTAAATTTCCATGAAAAACTGAGGCACATTTTGTGGCAGTTAAAAATAAATTTAGTAACAAAAATAAACGAAATTCAGAAAACTTTTAAGCACAGTTCGATCTTACACAACCCATTCTGCTAATAAATGTTTCTTTTCTCATTTCAATGGAGTTGGAACTAACTTTTTTAAAGCAATTTCTCTTGGAAACCAATTTATTAGCTGTCGATGGCGGAGCGTGATCGATATAAGTAAGATAGGGCTGTTACCCGCTTGCAATTTTCATAGCTTAATTTTTTATCCGATTCTAAACGCTTAGATCGACTTATAAATACTAGTAGACCCGTATTGGAAATTCGACCGCTTTTTAGGGTTCCGTAGCCAAATGGCAAAAAAACGGAACACTTATCGCAAATATCTTTATCTTTTTATCTTTATGGATTCGTCATGTCTGTCTGTCTGTCTATCTGTCTGTCTGTCTGTCCGTCCGTATGTCACAGCTACTTTTTTCCGAATCTATAAGAACTATACTGTTGAAACTTGGTAAGTAGATGTATTCTGGATTTTCACACAAAAATAGAAAAAAAAACAATAAATTTTGGGGGTTCCCCATACTTAGAACTGAAACTCAACATTTTTTGTTACATCAAACCCGTACTTGTGGGTTATCTATGGATAGGTCTTCAAAAATGATATTGAGGTTTCTAATATCATTTTTTTCTAAACTGAATAGTTTGCGCGAGAGACACTTCCAAAGTGGTAAAATGTGTCCCTCCCCCTGTAACTTCTAAAGTAAGAGAATGATAAAATTAAAAAAAATATATGACGTACATTACCATGCAAACTTCTCGAGATCTAGTAAGTAGTTTTTTTAATACATCATAAATCGTGAACCGATCAAATCAATTTACCTTTCATTCAATATTTTTGGCGTTTTTTTTTTCATAGTAAAGTTGAGTTAGTTAATATTACACGGAACCCTCCGTGTGTGAGTCCGACTCGCACTTGGCCGGTTTTTTTTATGTTTGAATAAATTCTCTGCACATATTTGTATACCTAACAAACAATGACTATGAAATTATGATTATATTTATCATTCTTCTCAGTTTGACATGTGTCACGAACGTAGTGCGTGCAATTATTTTTTATTAATATAATGTATTTCTAATGCATTATTATAAATAAAAAAGCCAAATCAGACACTCATGGACCTAAAAAAGCTCACGTATATAATAATGAACGTTTAACTATATATATGTTTGTACTGACCCCCTAAAAAGGAAGCTAAAGCAATATTGCTAACGCAATTCATTTTTTCGAATTTACGGCAGATCTTATGCAATTCATCAATTCCGAATCTTTTATTGAATTGAATTGTATATGATGAGTGACTAGTATACCAAAAAATATTGAAATTACGTAGGATCTGCCGAAGATTCGAAAAAATGAATTGCGTTAGCAATATTGCTTTAGCTTCCTTTTTAGGGGGGCTGTTCATCCCACAGGTTCATCCGTTCAACATCCATTAAAAATATGATAAGATTCTTATATCGTGTGTAGTATCCATTGAATTATTACGCTGTAGTATCTTTCAAAAAAGCATTTCAAACAATAATGGGCGTTAGTTAATAGTAGCTATTATTCAAATAAACATGTGCATGATTTGAAAATAAATGGTTTTGTCACCTATAAATCGTTTTAAATGAATTGAGTTTTAACTAAATTTACATACTAAACTAACTTCAACTAAGCCGCCACTAAAACTAAGTCAGTATTCATGTTCATTACCGATTTAATGATTATTACACCAGTTATATCAGGTCTTTAGATTAATTTTCAAACATTTCGTGTCGATAAGAGCCTCATAAAAGTAAAAGGTCTATTATTAACTAAATGAGTTGTGGTTAAATGTTACATTAGTTATGGCAATTCATTATTATTAATATACATGAAGTTAGTATAATTTATTAATTGCAATTACGTACAAATTATTCAGTTGACTCGACAGACCATTGAAAAAAAGCCTCACAAGCGTGTCAGCGGGCGGCACCGTTTTACCAACAGTTAACATATTTGTATATACATAGTGCTGTGGTATAGAGTCGATATTAGACTGACGACACTCGCACTCGGTTATGCGATTTTTACAATTCACGGACTCGATTACTGTCATTATTTTAGTCTCTGGACTCCTTGCTTTGTGGCTATCCTGAGTTCCTATTTTTGTGGATGTGCGTCCCATTTGCAAGCCAACATTTAGCTAATTCTCTCTGTCAGTCCATAAGCATGGTTATAACTCGAAACCTGATTTTGATGCGGTTTTCAGGATTCCTAAAGAAATATTTTAGTCTCTGTACTACTGCGCTGTGAAAAAAGCAAGCCACGTGCTTTTTTCACAGCACATATGGAAGTAGAGCCGTAGGCAAATCTAGTCTTTGCTATTATTATAAAGAGGTATACTTTGTTTGTTTGGATGTAGCACTTAATTTCAAAAACTACTCAACTGATTCTTAAAATTCTTTCACTAATAGAAAGCTACTGTTATGCTAAAAACGTGGATGACAACATGGGAGACAACTAGTCTATCATAAATTATTATTCAAAATGAATCCAAACACGACTATCCCGCAATAAAACTGAAGACACGGCGATTTTCAACAAATTATCATGACCGACCATTCGACATGATCGCACGACAAATTGGGCGTCTGTGATCAGCGTAAAGAGGTGCTCATTAGCATGCTCCTCTTGATGGCATCGAGCCACGTAGCCGGCCGACATTGAGTCTATATTTTATCGATATCCTGATTTATCGATAACCGTTCCCACCCTTTTGTAACACCTTAGTTAATGGTTTGATATCTACTTGAAATTAGAACACTTTGTTTTTTAAGGTAACCTAATCGAATTTAGAAAATTAGTTTTGAAATGGAGTACATAATGTTGAGGTCTTTACTTAGATGTAGGTACAAATATCAACATGTTCAGTTGAATGACTGATATCGCTTTAATTGAACAGTGAATAATATGCCTAAGGTCAAGTTTGGCATTGACATTGATTAAAGTTAACCAAATTGGATCCCAAGTCTGTCGTGTGTAAATCAATTCAAATGGATTTTGATCTGTGTTGAAGTTGGATAAAAAGGTAAAAAGCACCCTAATACACGTATCTGAAAGTGTAAATTTACTAACAAGAAAGCTTTATAAATTCTAAGTACCAACAGTGAGTACAAGATAAAATAAAAACAACCGTTTATTTTCTTTATTCGATCATTTTTTGGGAGTGTTTTGTGTGACAGAAAAATAATCAAAAGAAAGCAATGGATGAAATGCAGGCTCTTAAAAATACGTAATCGAAATCGAGAGGAAACCTTAAATAAATTTTATACCCTACTTTTCTGCAGTTATTACCATTGTTTCACATTAAAACTCACTTTTATGTCGCATTACAATAATGTATATGTTTAAAACGGTTAATTTAGCCACATTTGCAGTTTCATGTGAATTACAAACGATTTTATTTCCTTATGGTGCATCTTTGCTACGTTAACCGAGCGCGAACCGAACAACCGTGGAGCACGGTTTCGCGTAGCGTGGACGGACTTGCGAGCCTTTAACGAGCATTCGGCTCGCGCTCAACTGCGCTCCGCTGATTGTAAAATTTTTCATGAACTCAGGGATTCGCATCGCGCCCGTATTGTAGGCTCGTTCAAAATTCAAAATCATTTATTCAAATAGACCTTCGCAGGCACTTATGAAAAGTCTGACTCTAATACTCTAATACCGGTTCGGAAGGTTGTATTTGCTGAGAAGAGCCGGCAATAAACTCAGCAATTACTCTTTTCAAAACAAGCTTAGATTCATTACATAATATTTACATTCTAATCGCACTGACAACAATTGCGTGCCCCGGCGCGGCGGCAAAACTACAAAGTAGACTGAATCTATATTTAATAAGTAAATAAATAAATGGCAAACTTAAGCAGACCAACCCCCACAAGCAGCACCTGTTCATCGTTATACGTCCACACGTGACATCGCGAGCAACGAACGAATTCTGTTCGTTCGTGGCTCGGCACGTGCTCGATTCGCGTAGCGTTGACGCACCATTAAATCGGCTGATGCAGAGAAATAAGTTTCTTGTATTGTATTACTGTTTTTTGTCGAAGAGGCATTTGTAGATATATCTTCAATACAAGCATATGTATACTTTTTAGAACAGTAGGCTTAATATGCGTAACAGTCTTTGGAAACACGTATGTGTAATACTTTAACATCGTTATATTAAGCTAAACATAGACCTCCCATAGATATTTACAAAGACTGCGTTGAGCCACTGCATCCAGCGACTTTGTTGACCAGGTCTCGCTTGGTACTTACACAATATCTGATTACCTAAACAAAAAATCGTTCAGTCAGTCAAGTCATTCATGGTAGTTTCAGGATGAAATACTTTGTTGTTTTGCCGCCGCACCGGGGCACTCAATTGTGACAGGAATGGAAATTTTATGTAATGAACCAAGCATATTTTGAAAAGGGTAATTGCTGAGTTTATCGCCGGCTCTTCTCAGCCAATGCAACCCTCCGAACCGGTATTAGAGTCGGACTATTCATAAGGACCTGAAAGTTTTTTTTTTTCGAGCGAATTAAGTTTGAGTTGTTCCGTACTATCGCCTAACAGAACCGTGGTAGGGAATTTTCTTTTTCTCACACCGTTGTGAGCCGTTATTTATTGAAAGTCATGAATACAAAGCGGAGCAGACTTGTACTTTTGTACATTTCTTTTCTCTGCCTGTTTTATTGTTTGTTTGTTTATGCCGGCTACGGGGGGTAAGTACTCGTACCTGGATCATGGAGTCATTTAGACATGTTAGTTTTAGGTAATGTACAAAGAAACTAACTTATTGAAACCTCGGTTTCTCGTAATTTGTAATTTCACAGAATCGTTATACCGGGTGGAGATTTCGAGATGGCATACTTTTTTTACCTACTATGGGACCATGATAAGGTAAAGCCAATGAATTTATTTTAGCTTTTTGTCGGCTTTTGTTCACAGCTGTGGCATGGTACAGCAATTTAAAATTGATTCATCATATCCGCCCATGTATGTCCACTGTTGAACATAGTCCTCCCACATTGACTTCCACCTCGAACGGTTTTGGGCCGCTTGCATCCAGCGGTGCCCAGCGACTCTGACCAGATCGTCAGTCCACCTGGTGGGAGGTCATCCCGCTCGGCGCTTTTCAGTACGTGGTACGTTTCTTCCCCAGCGGTTATCGGCTCTTCGAGCAATGTGGCCTGCCCATTACCACATCAGCTTACTAACTCTACGAGCTATGTCCGTCGTTTTTGTTCTCCTACGAATGTCCTAATTTCGGACCCTGTCACGTAGAGAAATTCCGAGCATAGCTCGTTCCATAGCTCGCTGAGTGACTAAGCTTATATATGCGACCAGCAGTTAAAATTGCTTATAAGTAGTATGTACTGTGTGCTCTTAGCATAATTTTAAGAATAATTTTATATCATAGTACGCTAGTACTGATAATATAGTATTCCGTGCTTCGGAAAGCACGATAAACGGTTGGTCCCGGCTATCACATAACTGTGATAGTCGTTAAGCCAGTTGGAGGCATCCTTGGCTTGAAAAACTCCAACAACATACCTCCGCCAATCTGCAATGGGTATGCGTGGTGGAGTATCTGCCCATTCCCTTTCACCCTTATTTGTGAAAGGAGGACCGTACTCAGCAGTGGCACTGTACCAGCTAGCATCATACCATCATCATACGTGCGCACCGCGCCGCGCGCGCTTCGACGACACGCGACTTTTTTTTTTTTTTTTTTGAATGGACATGAAGGTACTGGCCCAAAGCTAGCCTAAGTACCCTTACGCGGACAAGTTCGGCGAGCAAGCTCTCAACCGGTTAAACACGCGACTCAGCACCCGCCATATTTATACTCCGGCGCGGACGCTCGTGATTGGTTGATTGTATTTTACTAGTTTTATAAGGATATTAGACGTTACGTGGTAAAGTGGTTAACCCCGACGTTTAAAAATGAAGCCAGAAGAAATAGAAACTATATCCGTTAAAGCTCGGATTCCTACGTTTTGGCGAGATTCACCTACATTATGGTTCGCTCAATTTGAAACCGTTGTGAACCCTCAGAAGCCCAGCGAGGAAGCAAAATTCAGCCTCATGGTCGCATATTTGGAGAAAACTGACGTTCAACAAATAAGCGACATAATTATGTCAACAACACGCACAGCAAGATTCGAAGAAGCGAAAAAAAGATTAATATCTGTCTACGAACAATCGGAAGCCAAGCAGCTACACAAACTCCTCAACGAAATGGAACTAGGAGACCAAAAACCGTCTCAACTACTCTGGCGCATGAGGGAACCGGCACTCAACAAGATACCAGACAGTACTCTGCAAATGCTATGGTTGGGACACTTACCTGCAGCCACAAGAGCAGTATTGTCTGTCAGCGAACAAAAATCATTGGATATACTTGCAACAATGGCAGATAAAATGCACGATCAAACAACTGAAGTAAACTCCATATGTTCGTGCCACGGTCGACCATCAACATCAAATTTTCGTGAAGATCATCATTCCAAAGAAGACCAAAGTCTACGTGACGCCGTGTTGCAACTAACTAAGGAAGTCGCTGAATTGAAAATACGTCATTCAAGACCACGGACGCGCCCATGGCACCGTTTCAGTCACACACGCAGGCCATCTCGCTCACGCTCTCGAGGCGGAACATATAAATATGAGCGAAATTCAAGCGACAGCTGTTATTACCACAACAAGTTCGGCGAGCACGCACGAAACTGCAATTCGCCGTGCCATTTTAAGAAGAACCAGGAAAACTAATTGAGACCTTGGCTGAGACGGGAACTGAGGTCAACTACATATCTACATATCTACATACCGTCTATACGTCTACGATAACGCCAACAAACTTCGTTTTTTAATCGACACCGGCGCGAATATATCGGTTATTCCTTACAAACGAGGGATGAAAGCAACGGAGGAACTTCTCTACGCAGCTAATGGAACCTCAATTCAAACATACGGCGAACAGAATTTAGAACTCAACCTAGGCCTTCGACGCCCCTTGAAGTGGAAATTCACAGTCGCCGACGTCAAACGACCGATACTTGGTGCCGACTTTTTACGTCATCACGACCTACTCGTTGATCTACGTGCCAAGAAACTTACAGATAAGAAAACCGGCTTATCAATCAATGGATGTTTAGCATACAACACATCCACACCAACAGTTCTTACCATAAATATGAACGACCCGTACCACGATTTATTGAAGAAATACGAAGATATAACTTCAACCAACTTCAGCAGTATAACCGACACCAAGGTGGAACATCACATAGTAACACATGGACCCCCGGTTTACTGCAAAGCACGCTCGCTTCCACCACACAAGTACCAAGCTGCAAAGGAAGAATTCCAGTCAATGTTAGACCAAGGAATATGTCAACCTTCGAAGTCACCATGGGCAAGTCCTCTCCACCTGGTGGTAAAAAAGAATGGAGAATATAGGCCGTGCGGTGACTACAGAAAACTAAATGCAGTAACCAAACCGGACAGATATCCGATTCCCCGACTACGTGACTTCACTTATCGTCTGCAAGGGATGAAGTACTTCTCCAAAATCGACCTGAGAAAGGCCTACAATCAGCTCAAAATCAAAAAAGAAGACATAGAGAAAACAGCTGTAATAACACCATTCGGCCTCTTCGATTTCCCCAGAATGTGTTTTGGCCTACGCAATGCAGGCCAAACTTTTCAACGGCACATTAATAATATTCTGGGTGACCTTGACTTCGTGTTTCCATTCGTTGATGACCTGTTGGTGGCCTCCTCAGATCCAGTCCTGCATCGCAAACACCTGGAAGAATTATTCGGACGCCTGCGAGACAATGGATTACGAATAAACGTGTCGAAATGCGTTTTTGGCAAAGAAAAACTCGAGTTCTTGGGTTATATTGTTTCACCCGAAGGAATACAACCAACCGAAGATCGAATAAATACGATAACTACATATCCAGAACCAAAAACAATTATAGGCTGATGATGATGATGAGTAGAAAGTATATAAAAACGCTGTCTATTTCATAGTTCCCAGACGATATCTATGCTGTTAAAGCCGACAGTATCTATCTATCTACCCATCTGAATAAAATACAATAAAAACTCTAAAAGAAAATAACTTTGTATGTCTTTCCAGGTTTAATTTGGGACCTATGTATCTAGATTACAAGTCTTGAATACTAACAGGTTAATACATTCACACGTTCGTCTTATCAATTTATAAACCAATATACAGAATGTAAGCTGTTTAAAGAGCTATGGCAAAAAATCTGGGTATGTAAGTATTGGATTATCAACTTGGATTCCTTGTCTTTTATATTTTGTAGTTCTATTGTTTTTACGTGATAAAAAGTACCCTTTGTATATCTGTGAGCCAAATTTCACTCTGCCGTTTGTGCGTGATTGAGCAGCAAACACCTAATCATCCAAATTAAGGTTAAAAAAAAAAAAAAAAAACGATCTGTATCTGCTTGAAAGTAGGACAAAACAATTATCACATGTTGGGACGTATATTGGATGTACGCACATATTAGGACTATCAGGACGATCAAAGATTTTCATACGGCATCGTGCCTCTACCCAGATGGATAGTCGGCCTTACTAAAGCATGACATTTAATATCACTCCGCTTGGGCTCCTGAGCAAATCGCTCTCAGTTCGTGCTGCGCACGGCTGTCATCGCGTCATACTCGCTGTACTGATTAAATAAAATAAAAAAATCAACTTGTGTATTAAAATACTGTCACAACACTTATAAAAACCAAGGAAAAACTAAAAAACTAACCTACCATGTGTAAGTATTGCGATTTCGTCACTTTTAATTACCTAAACTTATTACTTTTAAATACTGTCAATTATGGCTTGTTTATTTCGTGTTCCCATAGAGGCGACTATCCTTCTAGACGTTTTAAATTCTTTGAGGACGACCAATATAACCAAGGGAAAATTAGCAAAAATTATAATACACAATGGACATTTAAGAAAATAACCTTATGCGTCACAATTAGGTCTATCTGTCCGGTACAGAGACAGGAATTTGAACCTGCACTCGTCGTTTTTCAGTGAAGGAAACATCTCAAGGATACATGCATGTCAAGTTTGCTGATGCACAAACGTAACGCTGGACCAGCAGGCATGCTATGCATGACCACAGAATTACTATCATGTTACAGACACGACCACTATTGTAAATGTTAAAAAAACGGTTCCTATTAACTACAGAACCCTAAAAAGTTCCAGATAGCTGTTAAACACGATCGGCAGCCCTCTAGCCCGTACTTCTTGCCGCTGATTTATTTTGCTACCCTCTTTATTGGTTCCAATAAACAGACTTCGGTATTTCCACGCTGTATTTTTCTCCTGCGTTTGGATTTAAAAAAATCTAATTTAAAATATCCGTAAATATACCGTAAATACAATTTATTCTTACATTGGAAAGTGTAATTTTATTAGTTTAAAGATCTTAATTCTTATTTGGGACACCTTGTTTAGGCCAAAATACCTATAATAATATCTATAGTAAAACCTACTCATATTGAGTATCAATGACGAGCCTCTACTTCCCGATTCCTCTCCTTTTCCCACCTCATATGTGTAAGCGAGACAAGAGCT
The DNA here is from genome assembly GCA_951394255.1 of Polyploca ridens. Classification (NCBI taxonomy): domain Eukaryota; kingdom Metazoa; phylum Arthropoda; class Insecta; order Lepidoptera; family Drepanidae; genus Polyploca; species Polyploca ridens. The sequence goes on from OX596268.1 coordinate 4,592,509, forward strand.
TCGGGAATATTCTACATACTTCGGCGACGCATCACAAAACGTAAGGCGCGCGCCCCGCAACGCCGCAAAAAGGCAGTACGAGATCCGCTACCGTCAGGGAAACATCTAACTTTGTGATTTATAAATAAACAGTACGAAAGACGCTTCAGACCGGGAAGCAGTGCAGTGAACTTTATAATTGGTGAATTGATATGAAGAAAAATAGTGCGCATCTTTGTGGATTGCCATAGGAGTTCCTGGTAAGTCCTTACCTTTATCCTAGGAGGCTCCTCGTTTTCCATATTGATATTTGTACGCAAAAACCCATCATTTATTCTGGTACGCCTTCGAGCGGATTCATTTTGAGTCAGCCATTACAGTAATTTAATTTCATATCAAATCACGTATAATTTCCCGCTTTCTATAGGTTTTATGCCTCTAAATAGGTATATACCTCATAATACGCAAGTCTTATACCTCATAAATAGGTTTTAGACTATATAAATACGATATTTCGTACTCCCGCCATTTTTACCACGCCAATCGTGATAAAAAGTAGTTAGGTATTCAATACCGCCGCCGCTCCTCCATATTTTTAGGACTTAGATTTTATAGGTACCGATTCGTATCTTATTATACGAAATCATATGGTGTACTAATAACCGCAATACGTACTTACTATTTGTACTATTACTACGCATATAATTGCATTCTATGAGCCTTGTCTGTCGACTTGAAATAAACTTTCATACCTATATAGGTAGGTGCCTAAACTGTTGGATATACCTACCTACTTACCTACGTCATTTTACTTTAATTAGGTAATTTTGCAATTTATTATTACGCAATCTTTCACAATGGAAGCTATTGAAACTAAAATTAAAATATTGGAAGCTAAAAATGAAGCTATTTTTGAACAATTATCGTTCTTATATGATTCTTCTAAGAATGTTTCCACATCCGCGAGTGCAGACCTTCGTTCCTCAGAGACATTCATGGCGGACACTGAAATTATTAGTACAATTCGTCATGAATTTAGTGCCAATTTAGATACAATTAACGCGTTAAATATGCAACTTGATCCAGAATATAAGATTGATTATAAAAAAATGATTTCCTTTGATACAGTGTACACCCGAATAGAAAGGGTTCGTTCTCTTATCGTCAATAAGACAAATACTACGTCGAATGTGTCTGCGCAGAATACTATTCCGTCCCAATATAAAGGTCGTATCAAACTACCACCAATTCAAATTCCGTCATTTGATGGAAAAATAGAAAATTGGCCCGTCTTCTTTGAATCTTTTAAATCTAATATACATTCAAATCCTGATCTTTCGAATTCTCAAAGAGTACAATATCTTGTAGGTAAATTAACAGGAAATGCTTTAAAAATCACGGCAGGTATTATACCGTCCGGTGATAATTATAATTCTATTTGGGACAGCTTAGTTCAAAAATATCAAGATAAAAGAGCATTAGGCTCACACTACATGTCTAATTTATTCAATATTAAACCCGCATTAAATAATTCCGCGTCTTTAAATACGTTCATTGAAACTTTCCACGCTTCTGTATCTGCTTTGGAACAGTTAGGTATTGAAGATATGAAAGATTTTATCTTACTTTCTTTAGCTTTAAAGAAGTTAGATCCCGCAACCGCTATTTCCTTTGAAATGTTTATGAGGAATAAAGAAATTCCTTCTTATAAGGATTTTGTTGAGTTTATTAAATCGCAAGTAAAAATATTAGACCGCACTTCTACGCCAATTGCTGGCTCCGCGCGAACCGCCCCAGTCGGTAGCAACCTTAATAATCCGCCCGCTTCTCGTTCTCAACCGCGTAATTCACATACAGTCCACCATGCTTTCCTTGCACGCGATAATAATAATAAAAGCACTTGCTTATTTTGTAATAAATCTGATCACTATCAGATTTTTAATTGTTCATCTTTTAAAGCACTTAATACTAAAGATCGTTTAGATTTTGTTAAATCTAAAAAAGGCTGTGTAAACTGCCTCAGCCTTACGCATACTGCTTCTCAGTGTAAGTCGTCGTATAGTTGTAAAACTTGTAATAAACACCATCATTCTCTTTTGCATTTGGATAGTAATTCACAATCGCAACAAATAGTTTCCGACTCGCGTCCCTCTCACTCGACGCGTCTTGATAAGAGCGATAACCGCATCGCGCAGCTTTGCGCGCAGACGTCCGCCGCCGCCAGCGCCGCGCCGCGACCGCTCCCATGCGCAGCCTCGCCCGCGCATTCGACCGCGTCTCCTTCTAACGCTACGGACGCTCCTCAACCGGTGTCGCTATGCACCCGAGCGCGAGTTGATAAGAATAATGATAACGAACGCGATTCTTTTAATAAATTAAATCCTTCCCATACTACTGTACTTTTATCAACCGCTCAAGTTTATGCGTCTAATAAGGACAATAAATATATTTCAGTTAGATGTTTAATAGATAACGCGTCTCAAAACAACATAATTACAACTGCCTGTTGTAAACAACTAAATTTAAATATAATACCGCTTAGCAATTCTTTTATAAAGGGTGTAGGATCCATTTCGCGTCCTATTCACGGCTACGTTCAACTTAAAATAACCGCGAAAAATAAAAAATATTTTTATAATATTACCGCTCTTGTCGTTGATTGCATTACTGACAGGTTACCGACTGAATATGTTGAGACTTCTATAGTGCAACATTTAGGTAACTTACCGCTCGCTGACCCTCTGTGGCACATCCCCGGAGAGGTCGAAGTAGTTCTCGGGGCACAATTGTTCCCATTTTTATTATTAGGTCAAAAAATTATTGCACCTCCCTCTCCTTCTGCCCTTGAAACCGTGTTCGGTTATATTCTTATGGGCGACGTTCCCGCTAACTCTAATATTAATAAAAATGCATCCACTTATTTTAATACCGCGACTTTTTTCATTTCTGGTCCCAATGACCTTACTATTTCTTTAGATGATTCCCTACTTAAGTTTTGGGAGCTCGAAGAAATTCCCGCGCAAAAATTTATGAGCTCGGCCGAAAAGGAGTGTGAACAGCTGTTCTCTCGTAACTTCTCACGGGACTCCGCAGGCAGATGTTGCACCGCGTTACCTTTTCGTGAGGATCCTGACGTGTTAGGTGATTCCCGTTCCGTTGCTCACCGCCGTTTACTTGCTTTGGAGCGTACCAAGCTACGCGATCCACAGCTACGCGCTAGTTATAATGAGACTTATAGTGCTCGAACCGCTATTGATAATATATTCGCATTCTCCGATTCTAAAATTACTCTGTCATGGATACATTCATCTCCACCATTGAAATATAAAACTAAAGAAATGTAACTCGAGCTCAAAAATCATTCCACGCAAACCGAACCGCGGTGGGCGTTGCCAAAAAAGAGAGACTCATCGCGCTGACAGTTCGCCGGTATCATTGAGTCGATGCGTTCGTGTCGCGAGGGACTTAGAACTGTGATTATTATTGTGTTTTGCGTTGTTTACATTGTGCAAATATGCCGTCATGTGTTGTTAAGTGGTGTAGAAGCCATACAGATATGAAGAATGCTGGAATCACTTTTCATATGTGAGTAAAAAACATTTTGAAATCCTATACTTGTGACTCTGGAAAGTGTTATGCAACATGAACGCAACATGCGTATTTATTTAACACGTTTTGATATTTCACTTAAACTGTTATGCACTAGTACCTATAATTATAAAGAGGATAGAACCTTTGTGGCATAGCGTGCCAGCCGCCATTTTAGTTTTTTTTTCAATGTTGCGGCGCACGGTGTTACTTATGTATATGGGTAGAGGACACTTATACAAACAAAAAATGTTAACCAATATGGTGGCCTAAAGTGTCACGTTTCCGAGATATTTGGAGGTAATATCCAAATAAATAGTTAAATCGGTAAAACTTTCCAAGACGGGACGTGGGGTAGGGGGGAGGGGGGGTATGCGAGGGGGTACGGGGAGGGATGCTTGCTGGTCGCCTATGCCTGCTCTCCCTCCGCGCCGCCGGCTTTTTATATACACTCTAGGGGTAGTGACCACAAGACTACAAAGAGTGGGGGTGCGCTGAGTTGGTTTTTGAACCGTTTGAACCTACGATTTTTCTTGTAAAATGTATAATTGCAGTTTTTTATACATATAAAATAAGTTTGGATAAAAAAAAACCTATCAAAGTTGAATTTCAATATAAATACATTTAAAACTCATCTCATTTGGCTGTATGGACTACACTTTTTCCTAAAGAAACGCAACTGTCATGTCAAAAGTCGCAAAATTGTGATTGTATTAACAAATTTCAATACAAACTATGAGGTTGCTTCAAGAAATGACTTTGCAGAAAGACTTCTTAGATAATTTACTATCTGTTAAAAAAAATTGAATGCCCAGACCAGCGTCACGTCTCAACGTTTATCCGTTAAATCAACCTGGGTACTATTATTTAAATACAATTCAATGCATATAAACACGTAATAAGTTCATTTTTAATGATTGTCGTTATTCTTATATGGCGATCTTTACCTCCAAATATCTCGGAAACGTGACACTTTAGGCGCCGATTCCACTGAAAAGAGTTCTAGAGTTCCGAGTTCTGCATTCCGTGTTGACTATTGTGCACACAGCAAGCAGTCTAGAGTTCTAGAGTTCTGCAATATTCGCTACTGATCACACATCATACACTTTTTTTACTTTCAAAGGTGCCACATAGCTTACAAAAAATAAAAAGTAAACACATGAACAAGCTTACTTATTTTTCATAACACCATTCACGTATCTCCTGGGGGCCTACCACAAGCTCTTAAAACAAGGTTAAAATAACCTTATTCGTCTTTTGTCCCGTTTTGACGTCGGATGTCAAAGAAAAACAAAAGTCAAATAAGGTTATAATAATATTGTTTTAAGAGCTTGTGGTTCGCCCTCTGATATGACCTTAACGCGACCCATCACTCTATAATTCGTATGTAAAAACCATAAACTGATTAAAATACTTCTTAATTTTAGATCCTTACAATTATAACACAAAGAAATATTTTAATCCAAAAAGCACATCACAAACTTTTAAATGAATATAATAGAGTGGTATAGTTAAATTACAACTAATTAATCCGACTTATATATGCATATGCATTACGATACTTTATAACTTATCCTCTTACAATCAATGCATAACATCGTCCACGCATCTCGCACTGCAGCAGGCGTGCGGACCAATTAGCATTAGGCTGTCCCGCCGAGAACCAATCATCGCGCTTGCCGGAATACAACGCGTTAGGCAAACGCGGTAAGCGCAGGTAATTGGCTTATTTGCATGTGTGTTCTTTCGTTCGAATACTAGAGATATTTTGTCAATGTAGTAAAGTGTGGAGCCGAATTTCGCGTTGATTTTGTTCACAATTATGCTTCCTTAGTTTTATATTTCAATGATCTCCACATAGATGGAATGTTTTCGTTAGTAACCGCATTGCTAAATGTCAAGAAAATCTTGACCCAAAACATTTCTACCACGTTAGTGGTATAGAAAATCCTAGCGACTGTCTCTCTAGAGGTATTTTACCTGAGCAGCTAGTGTCACATCACTTATGGTGGCACGGCCCGAAATGGTTAAAAGATCCAGTTTCAGAATGGCCTATCACTCCATTTAGTCCCGAATGCTGTGAGGACCTACCTGAATTTAATAGTAAAACGCTTGTTACTTGTACCGCGTCCGCTTCTGTTGAGCCTAATTTAATTTACGAGCTTGCTCTGAAATACTCATCATGGAATAAAATATTACGCATAATAGTATACATACTTAGATTTTCTCGCATAATTTCTCGTGATCAAGGTCACAGCCGCATCACAGCTTCTGAGCTAAATAAAGCTGAAGTATATTTAATACGCTCTGTACAACAAGTTCATTTTCAAAATTTATTTAATAATATTCAAAAAGTTAAATTATCTTCCCCTCTTAAAAAACTTGACCTCTTTATAGATCAAGATAAAATTATTAGAATTGGAGGTAGACTTTCAAATGCAAATCTTCCGTATGAAGCTCAGCATCCCGCTCTTTTACCTAAACATGACCACGTTACTCATCTTATTATAGACTATTTTCACCGTGCTCATTGCCATATTGGTGCCAATCTTCTGAGCTCACTGTTGCGCCAGAAATATTGGATACTGTCCGCTAGAAGTGTCATTAGACACAGAGTACATTCATGTAACTTTTGTTTTAAAAATTCCCCTTCATTTCTCAGCCCAAAAATGGCTGATTTACCCTCTTGCCGCGTTCAGGAGACCAAAGCGTTTGTGCATACGGGCGTTGACTATGCTGGACCCATTAAAGTAACATTATGTAGACGCAGAGGTCAAAAGAGCCAAAAGGCATATATTTGTTTGTTTATATGCTTAGTAACCAAAGCTGTACACATCGAATTGGCAACTGATGTGTCATCAGATACTTTTATTTCCGCTTTTAAGCGATTCATTTCCCGTCGAGGACCTGTTTCTTTTCTTTACTCCGATAACGGAACTAACTTTGTCGGAGCTAAAGCTCAATTACAAGAACTACTTACCGATCAGTACCGCATTGAATGGAAAATGATTCCACCCCGCGCCCCACATTTCGGAGGATTGTGGGAATCTAATATAAAATCGATTAAAACTCATTTATACCGTGTTATCGGTTCGCAGCTCCTCACATATGAAGAGCTCCTCACTGTTCTTACCCAAATTGAAACAGTCTTAAATTCTAGACCGCTTTGCATTTTATCTGAGGATCCCTACCCGGAGCCTCTTACTCCCGCTCACTTTATAATGGCTTCACCATTGACTTCATTGCCGCTTCAGAATGTGTCCGAGGAAACCATATCTTTACGTTGTCGGAAACAATTATTAGATCAGATGGTGTGTAGCTATTGGAAAAGATGGCGTATAGAATATTTACATAATCTTCAAGTTAGACAGAAATGGCTCATTGATAAAGATAACATTAAGATTGGTACTGTGGTTCTTATACATCAAGATGATATTCCCCCTTTACGTTGGCCGTTGGGCATAATATCACAAGTTTATCCTGGCAAGGATGGAAATATCCGCGTCGCTTTAGTAAAAACTTCAAATGGATCATTCAAAAGACCCATTGTCAAGTTATGTCCATTACCCTCACAATAAAAATTAATCATACCGCATCTTATATTCAGTACTTTAGTAATTATTATAATCTGTAATTAGTTCTTATAATTAATTATTTTTTCTTTCTTTTGAGAACACTACGTATTCTCAAGGCGGCGGAGGATGTTTAGGCCAAAATACCTATAATAATATCTATAGTAAAACCTACTCATATTGAGTATCAATGACGAGCCTCTACTTCCCGATTCCTCTCCTTTTCCCACCTCATATGTGTAAGCGAGACAAGAGCTTCGGGAATATTCTACATACTTCGGCGACGCATCACAAAACGTAAGGCGCGCGCCCCGCAACGCCGCAAAAAGGCAGTACGAGATCCGCTACCGTCAGGGAAACATCTAAATTTGTGATTTATAAATAAACAGTACGAAAACCGCTGCCGACCGGGAGGCGTTGATTTGTAAATTGAACTCAGTGAAACTCAGTGACTTGTGATTTGATGTGAGATAGTGGTGATAGTTGCTGTGTGCAGTAGATTGCCATAGGAGTTCCTGGTAAGTCCTTACCTTTATCCTAGGAGGCTCCTCGTTTTCCATATTGATATTTGTACGCAAAAACCCACCACACCTTTTTGGTATAAAAGTTTATCTTGGCAGTGTAAACATATTTAAGATATAAATTATGTTGTGTAGTTTCTGTTTTTTTTTCTTCTTTTTTTTCAAAAGGTTTACAGAGTTTGGCTCGTCAATATATTGTAGAATTATGCTTAAAACCAAAAAATTTTTTGAAAAATTTCCAATATGGTCAGATTGTCTAAAAAATTTGACCTTTTTTTGCCGAGTGCGTACCAAGCCAGAAAAATATGGCAATGTCAGATGAAACAAACTTATGTCTAATCTTCGCGTGAAGATGAGATGGAGATAGCGTGTTCCGCGAAACAAAAATGAACTAAGCGCTTTTTATCTAAATAACTCGTAAAGTATAGAATATTTTAAAAAATCATTAGTAGCAGCCCTAGGTCATATGTTAGTAATATTATTTATCGAATTTTTGTCTTAATTAGATACACCATGAACGAATAAAACCGAAAATTCATTATTATTAGACGTAGCTTTGTGATTTTTTTCTATCGAGGAAATTTCATTCCATTATGTTTTTGCTCAGGCAGAACCTTCGCGTATATAATGAAAATACCCATATAAAAATATTTTTTCATTTAAATACTATTTACTTGGTTAAATTTCAATTCTAAGATTGTTATTTTGCTTTATACGCAGTCTTAAACGCCTACTTCCGAACAGTATCCCGAGTGATAAGAATTTCTTTCTTCTCTCGATAGGAATTGGCACAGCGCCTCTAGGGGAATACTCATGGTACTAATTTCTCCCATACAAATTTATAGTTAACGCAAATGCATTAGTAAACGTTTATTAACGCCAATTCTTTACACTCCGGTGGCCAATTCTTACTGGTGGTAATTTCAGTATCTTTGACCTAAGTTGAATAAATTGCTTTGACCTCAGTAAAAGAAGCATAGATATATCATAGAAATGATTCTCGTAAAATCGCGCACCATACCGTTGAAGTCATTTAATAATCTGTCTACCTTTTAGAATAATCCATCCATTTAAAAGTGAACCACCTTCTTACAACAAATAAGAACTATTTTATAGCAACAAAACTTAGGTTTTCAGACGAAGTAAATGACCTTTATAATCTTAACTTGAAATCCGCTTAAGCCACCTAGATCCGTGCTATGGAAGCAAAAGTAACATATTTTATATTTTTGCTGCATTTTACTCCTTTATTTTTTGTAAAGTGTTTCATTTATTTCGAAGTGTTATGACTGCGATGACATTACTATAAAAGTATGTTCACATTACATTCTTGTCTGAATGGTGGGAGATGAGCTCAAATCCTTCCTACTATCCAAACAAATAAATAAAATAGATTATTCTGTGTTTTTCGATTTTTTTCTTAATAACATACCCGTTACCGTTTCTTGTAGTAAAATTTACATTCTTAGCCTACCTTTAATTAGTTATAATCTTATCAATATTATTCGCTTTTATTTGTAGGATGACGGAGCTTGAGAACGGCAAATAAAAACTGCAGATTCATCTTAAACAACTTGATTACTTTATTTTCTTTAATTTTACAGTTATATGATTCGTCTTCACGTCTTTCGTCTTTCAGTATCTCCATCAAAAAACATCTGTCCCTCTCTTTCATCCATCCCTTTCACACTGAAAAAAATGGACTAAAGTGACAACAAAAATTTATTTAACAGTTACACAACATTTGACGACCAATAACCTTAAGTTTGTTAAGGTTATTGGTCGTCAAATGTTGTGTTACTGTTAAATGACGACCAATAACCTTAAATGTTAACCTTAAGGTTATTGGTCGTCAAATGTGTTACTGTTAAATAAAATTTTGTTTTCACTTTAGTCCATTTTTTTCAGTGCACTCACTCATTAGTCTCACAACACGTTCCTTTCTATGCATCTTTCACACGTTCTATTCCTACATAAGATTAAATATGTACCTAAACCTTACAGTCAAAGTGGCACATTGCTACATAAAAAATGCACAATAGCGTAAACGTCTGACTGACTTGTCAAACTCCATTTTAATATTTTTCGGATCCCGTCATGTTCGAGCTTCTAAACTAATCAGAATAAGTATGTTTACGAGAATGTAATGCCATATTTACCACCAAATGTAACATCCAGTGAGGGAAATCTCATCACTTAACATTTAGTCTGTGTCAATTTAACTTATTCTGTGGAATCTTCAAGGAAAAGTATAAACATCTATTCATAATTAAATAGAATGCGTAGTTTTACAAATAGCCAGAAATCAGTGTAAGTTCTTTTGAAAGAAGTCACTGAGGGTATTAACGCTATTTATCTACTAAACTGATTAAAGGGTTAAATAAATAACTATCAATTCCACAATGTGCCAAATAACTACATCGTCCGCAAATCACTGAAATTTTTAGACATATTGTTCTCCGAAGGTAAAAAATATCATCATAATCAGCCCATTATGTCCCACTGCTGAGCACAGGCCTTCTTTCTCGAATGAGGGTGAAAGGGAATGGGGTAGATACTCCACCACGATTTGCCCACTGCGGATCGGTGAAGGTAGGCTAGTGGTCAACCTACTGTTGGAATTTTCAAGCCGCTTTGGAGGCCTCCCAACTAGCTTAACGATTGTCAACAATTAAGTGATAACCGGGACCAACGGCTTTACGTGCCTTCCGAAGCACGGAAAACGCTCGAGTTGAAATACCACTAGGCCCACGTTACGTTAGGACTATTATCTATTCTGTGCCCACGGTCACCCATCCAGGTACCGGCCTCACCGTGTGGTTGAAGGCTGACTTACGAACTGGTGTTAACTTCAGTAGCTTTGACCTTCATAAGTACCCTAATAGGGCCTAAATTGAATAAACGCCTTTGACTTTGGTAGCTTAACTTTGAATGGCTAATCATGCTACACCATGAGCGGTTCATAATATAGCTTTATTTAATTTAGTTGTAAGTTAGTAATGTTTATATTATAAAAAACTCAGTACGTACATGATATTTTATTTTATACTCTATTTAATTAAACTCAGTTCTTTTGCATCGCTTTTTGCGTTTATTCTTATTTGCTTTCCTTTAGTTTCAGATTCAGCAGCAAGATAACCAGTCTGCGCGTTTTTTTATATAAAACAACATACAGCTTCTTTAAGCTGCATTTTTATTCTTTATTTCTTGTGACTTATTCACGATCGATGTTAGCGAATATGAAAATTGTAGGAATTTCGTTAAATTAATAAATTTTATAATAAGCTTTAAATGCGATTTTAACTCGGTGTCAGTGGGGTCGAATGCAGAGACGAAGGTCCCGGGTTCGAATCCTACAATGAGCTTGAGCTTTCGGTGAAAGGAAAACATCGTGAGGAAACCATAACACGTTGAAAATCTGTCGCCAAACACCTATCGGAATTCCGACAGCTGCACTTGAGAGCCAGTTCCTTCTAGGCTTTGTGTGCTTACCACTTTCAGCCACATAATTAGTTATCATCGTGAGATTGCGGTCAAACACAGGGCTATATACAGTAAAAAAGCAAATAAAATGAAGTTGAAGTTAGTTATAAACTAATTAAGTTTTACTATACGATCTAAAATAAATAAAAGAGTTAAATATAAAATAGAACGAATGAGTATCATCGAATGAAACGTCCAACTCGAGGCGTGACCAATGGTAGTAAATTTAGAACTTCTTCTAACTCGACCCGGGCTGAGAGATATATACATATGTATATACTTATATGTATGCAACATGCTTAGAAAATAGTCGTTTTCTGTTTAATTTTATTTAGGAGATGATATCTGAGTGTAGGTACAACGACATTAATGGAGAAAAAAAAATATTTAATAAAAACTCATATGGCAACTGATTTGACTACTTTTTTAAAGACAGATTCGTTTCTATTACGACAGGTAACATGATTGGTAGGTAAAGTAATTTAATATACTGCCGGTCTATTGCGTATATTTGGTGGTAATCGTAACGAACACCATTAATTTGTAGTATTGCATCAATCAAGCAATACTGCAATATATGCATTTCGCATATTAATTAGGTTACGCGTGCAGCGCATTATGCTTAGTAAGTAAGTTAAATGTAATGATTTATTATATAGTTTTATACACTCATTATACGACCATCAACTGGACAACATGTGTTTCCTTCTATAAAACCTTAAACCTATCTTCAACCTCAGAGCGCCTAGGGCGCGCTCTACATGGCGACCCTTAGCCACAAGAACCCAACGAGACAGCAACATCAGAAAGAAAAACATACAGTCTAATCATACAAGAACGAAAAGGACTGCCATATGCAGACAGCAGTACCATAGCAGCAAAAGAAGATTAGAAATGCACAGCCTATTGCATTAAACCTTATGCACGGCTGCCATCAATAAGAAGACTTGAAGCGTACGAGCGGTGTCCAGGGTAATCCCGGCCCACGGAGTCCAGGGTATAGCCCGGCCCATCCATCACAGACGAGGAGACCAGATGCCCCGCTGCGACCACGCAACTTTGCTGCCGGCCGCCACCGCCGTCGCCGCCGCCGCCGCCCGGTCCCGTCACCGAAGCGTAACACAAACGTCAGCGCAGCGTTTTGAAGCCTAATGATGACATCATCGCCGCCGCACGCGTTATGTCCACGGCACACCACCGCAATGCGAATATTCTAAAGTAACTACAGTCGTTTAGACGTAAGTAGCTAGTAATGTTTTTTTAGGTTTATCTATGTCCATTACCTAGGATAGGTATTTTATTTTTAAAGTAGTTAATATTCGTCTGGCCTAGAAATGTCATCTGTGTTAACTGAGCTAGAAATAATTCATGAAAGATTAGTAGAAATAAAAGCCTATCTTATTAAAATAGGACCAGCCAGAAGGCAGAATTCACAGACAGCTCAGCTTAAGTTTCAGCAAACTGAACAATTTTATAAACATTTGGAGTGTATTTCGTCTACAATTAGAGATAATATTGAATCGAATAAGTTAAAAGGTGACGATTTACAGCAAGTCAATAAGTTAATCGGAGAAATCGAAGACGTTCATCAATATATTTTAAGCTTGCGCGTTACCGAAGGGCTAGAACCATTACATAGTGTAGATAAAAGCACCGAAACCGTAAATATGGCGTTACATAATTTTGATTTAAAAACTGCGATCGCCCTTCTACCCGTAATGACAGGCCAAGAGCAGGTTACAACTCAACTCATAGATAGTATTACATTATATAGTTCCATGCTCAACGATGCTGCCAAAATACAGATGATAGAGTTTGTTCTCAAGACGCGTCTCAATGCTAGTGCCAAACTTAGACTGAAATCTAGTTATGCGAACGTAGAGTCGTTATTGAAAGATATGCGCGAACATTTAATTCAAAAAAAATCTGCCGTCGCACTTCAGTCTCAAATTTTTACCGCTAGACAGGGACATAGGTCGATAGAGAAGTTCGGCTCTGATTTAGAACAACTTTTAGTTAACTTAACTTTAGCCCAAGCAGATGGAGATGACCAAAAATTCGAGGTTCTCCGTCCATTGAACGAGAAAATAGCAGTGAAACGTTTTGCAGACGGTCTCTCTAGTTCCCGACTCAGTACAATCATTGCTTCTCGTCAATTTGAATCCCTTCCGGATGCTATTCAAACCGCAGTTGATGAAAATTCGTTAGTACCTAGCGTAGAACAACAGGCAATGAATTTTAATAGCAACCGTAGTAGAGGACGTTTTACCCGTAGTAGAGGTAACGTGAGTAGTAGGTATAATTGGCAAGGCAAACATTCGCGAATTTTTCACAACAGCCAACCAGGGTCATCCCTAACCCGTGGTCGTGGAAATCCTACGAGAGGATCCACACGAGGTCGAGGTCATCAACCTTACAATTGGCGTCATGTGACTCAGTTACAACATTCCCAGAATACTGAGAATGCACAGTACACTCAAAATGCACCGAATAACGAAGAGTTTTTTCGTGCCCATGATTAAGGAGCATTTTATTTCTAATTATAATACAACTAGTATAGTCACAATGGACGTAGGTAATATAGATATAGGTAACAGCATAAAGTTATTAGTAGACAGTGGCGCGAGCCTCTGTGTTTTGAAATATGAGTGGCTATGCGAGCATCAAGGATTAATGAATCAGATGCGACACGACAAAATAACTATTAGAGGTATTAGTGGAAAATTATATTCAGAAGGTTATGTTTATTTAGATTTAGTAATTAATAATGTTATTTTTAGGGAGATTTTTTACGTTTTTAAGAACCTTTCATGCTCAGGTTTGGCAAACGGTATAATAGGCGAGAATTTTTTCAAAAAATTTAATGCCATAATTAATTACGAAACGAGGACATTTAATTTGTCAATAAATGGAACAAGTGTGAGTATGCCCATAGGCAACAACAGTTCCGATAGGTACACGCAAATACACGTGATACCGCCTCGTTGTGAAGTTATCAAATATATTCATTGCGAGACAAATGAAGACAGTGTTATTTTAGCTCATGAAATTGTAGAAGGTATTTTTATTGCCGGAATCATAGCGAAACCTTACCAAAAGCGTATTCCTGTAAGAATTTTGAACACAACAGACCAAGAAGTCACGATAAACTTGTCCGATTTACACGTTCAGTCTATTAATAATTTTGACATTTGTTGTTTTAACGATGAAATTAAGTCTGTCAATAGAGTCAAGACGTTATTTGAAATACTTGACTTAGGTTACTTAAATAGAGAAGAACGATTAGGTATTCAACAGATTTGTGCTAAATATGCGGATATGTTCCATTTACCAGGGGATAGTTTATCAGTTACTAACTTAATGGAACACAATATCGTATTAAAAGATAATGTTACACCCTCATATGTAAAGCCTTACAGAGTACCCCAAGCTTTAAAGAGTGAGATAGAGAAACAAGTACAAGATATGCTCAAAAATGATATCATAGAAGAAACTGTATCAGAATGGTCAAGTCCAGTTTTATTAGTCCCAAAGAAAGCTGATAAATCAAATGAGAAAAAATGGAGATTGGTCATCGATTATAGACAACTGAATAATAGAATTCAGGATGACAAATTTCCATTGCCTAATATTACCGAAATATTAGATTCATTATCCGGTAATATTTATTTTTCCAAATTAGATCTTTCACAGAGTTATTTTCAATTATCACTTAATCCAGAGTCACGTAAATATACATCTTTTAGTTTAAACAAGATGTATCAACTTTCTTTAGATAAAGATTCACGTAAATGTACAGCATTTACCGCAGGAAAACAGTACCAAATGAAACGCTGTCCTATGGGCCTCAAAACAAGTGCTAGTGTTTTCTCAAGGCTCATGACTATTGCTATGGCAGGTCTTAACTTTGAAAAATGTTTTATTTATTTAGATGACTGCGTCGTCATAGGAAAATCAATGATAGACCATAACAAAAATCTCATAAGCGTACTGAACCGATTGCGTGAAGTCAACCTTAAATTGAACCCAATGAAATGTGAATTTCTTAGACAGGAAATAGTTTACCTAGGACATCAGATTACATCGGAAGGTATTTTTCCAGACCCAGGTAAAATTAAAACGATGAGTAATTACCCGAGGCCTAATAATGCCGACGAGGTAAAACGCTTTGTTGCATTCGCGAACTATTATCGTCGCTTTATACCATGTTTTGCTGACATCGTATATCCGTTACATGCATTATGTAAAAAAGGTGCTAAGTTTGAATGGAATTCAGATTGCGAAAACGCATTTCAGAAATTAAAATTAACTCTTTGTAATCCTCCAGTTTTGGATTACCCAGATTTTTCCGAAAATAACATCTTTCGCGTTCAAACAGATGCATCAAAAGTAGGACTAGGTGCAGTTCTTTCTAATAGCAATGGCAAAGTCGTAGCATACGCTAGTAGAAGTCTTAAACCAGCAGAGACGAGATATCCCATTATAGAACTTGAACTTTTAGCCATTGTATGGGCCGTACGTTACTTCAGGCCATATTTGTATGGTAGAAAATTCAAAATTTTTACCGACCATAGGCCCCTAGTTTATTTATTCGGCTTATCTGATCCGTCAAGCCGCCTTACTAAGTTTAGGTTGTATTTAGAAGAGTATGACTTTGAGGTAGAGTATGTACCGGGTCGAAATAACGCAGCTGCAGACGCGTTAAGTCGACTTCCGGTGACATCTAAAGACCTAAAAGACATGCGCGAGAAGGCAGTTTCCGTATTAACTAGAGCACAAAGAAAAAAACTAGTTAATCAGGGAACTGACCATGACCAACCGACTGAGTCTTTTACTCCTAGCAGGTCTGATCAACCTACTGCTGTAGAAGTACTCAAACGACCAAATGACATTACAGAATTAATTTTTTCACACAATTTAAACGAAAAAAAACTTATTAATTCAGACAATATATCAAGTGACGCTAACTATTGCACTTTCGTACCATCGCATTCTGCGATCATTCTTGATACCCGATCGTTATCGACCGAGGAGGCGCTAGCGAGGGATCTTGAAAATTTGTGCCAAAAGTTAAATATTGTAGAGCTACTCATAATAAAGAATAGGAGTAATGCTCGTTTTATAAAAATAATACTGCGCAGTATCAACAAACATAAAATCACGTCACTTAGGTTTCTTATTACAAGAGACGTAATTCGTATTTTAGAAAGAGACGAAATTACAACAATATTAAACGACTTTCACCTCTTGCCCACAAGTGGACATGCAGGCATGAATCGTATGTTAAATAATATAAAAAAATATTATTTTTGGCCAGGTATGACAAATGACGTCATAAACTACGTTAAACAATGTAAGAGTTGCCAAATCCAGAAGCACTCTAATAGACATTATAAAGAACCTATGACAATAACCTCCACTGCTAATTCAGCATTTGAGAGGATTAGTTTAGATATTATGGGCCCACTAGATATAGATAATTATAATTATAGATATATACTTACTATCCAATGCGATCTTAGTAAATACGTCGAGGCTTATCCTCTAGAGCGTAAAGATACAGAAACTGTAGCTAAGGCTTTAGTTAACAATTTTATATTACGTTATGGTATCCCTAAACAGATGCTGACTGATAAGGGTACCGAATTTACGTCATCAGTTATGAGTGAGGTGTGTAGATTACTGCGTATCGAGAAGTTAACGTCTACCGCGTACCATCACGAAACCTTAGGAGGCATAGAAAATACGCACAAACATTTAGGCGCTTACCTTAGGATCCAGTGTGAAAACAATAGGAGTGATTGGAGCGAGTGGGTTCCGTTTTGGTGTTTTTCATTCAATACTAGTGTACACTCAGAGACAAAATACACTCCATATGAACTCGTTTTCGGAAAACTTTGTAACCTTCCAACTAACCTTTGCAAGGGAGTCGATCCATTATATAATTATGATGACTACCCTAAAGAGTTAAAATATAGGTTGCAGAAAGCACAAATAGAAGCTAGGCATAATCTTTTAGAATGTAAGAATGTAAGAAAATTTAATTACGATAAGAAATGTAACACTATTAAGTATCAGTCAGGAGATCTTGTTTTAGTAAAAAATCAAGTAGGTAATAAGTTAGATAGTGTTTATGAAGGTCCATTTATAGTTTTAGAAGATTTATCTCCCAATGTAAAAATAAATAAAAATAATAAAGAATATTTAGTACATAAGAATAATACTAAATTGTTTAATCAGTAGGTAATAATATTATTGTATAAAAAAATGTTTATTTTTTTTGTTAGTTTTAGAAACATTTTTTTTTCTTTGTAAGGGGGTGGATAACCCTGATCTTTTAAGGGGAGATGTAGTATTGCATCAATCAAGCAATACTGCAATATATGCATTTCGCATATTAATTAGGTTACGCGTGCAGCGCATTATGCTTAGTAAGTAAGTTAAATGTAATGATTTATTATATAGTTTTATACACTCATTATACGACCATCAACTGGACAACATGTGTTTCCTTCTATAAAACCTTAAACCTATCTTCAACCTCAGAGCGCCTAGGGCGCGCTCTACAAATTATTTCATTCGTGGGCCCTGATTGGATGAAATTTATGAATGGTGTTCGTTACGATTACCACCAAAGTAACGCGGTAGAGCCCCTGGTGCATTCTTCATACACGACCTTGATCATAAACCAAGCAAGTTATATATAGATACCTTAAGGTGGCCCTCTGTGGCCGGCGCAACTTCAACGCAAGCATAGTCTAAAAGCTTGTTGTTTCATCCAACGTAATATTTGACTGCGAAAAAAGAGAGACAGCATCAGAGCCGTCGGTTATCAGTCGGTAAAATCCGCTGACCACTCGCGGCCGCTTCGCTAGGTCGTCATTCATGATTTCTCATTCATAAAACTTGTTCCAGGAGTATACTTCTTGTGAAAAATTCTTACAAGTTTGTGAAAAAAAGGTTAGTTATTTAGAATCTCCAATACATTTACGAGCCTGGTATCTAAATGTTTTCTTTACTTTTACAATTTATAGGTACATTAGATATGGCCAAAGTTCAGGCAAAAACGCTGTTTTTCGGAGGCTTTGACTGAATTTGTTTCACACTTTTTTTAAATTTCGCCTAGATACACGGCTAGATATAGTGTACAAGATACTAATTTGTTCAAAACATCTAACGAAAAATGTTTAACAACGCCATAATAAGTACAGAGGTTTTGTATGAAAAGTATGACGAATTGAGTCCTCTTAACTCGTACATTCATAGAGCTAGGAAATCATTCATTCATTCATTCATCATAGAGCTACGAAGAACTACTTGGAAAATGGAATAAGATTAAATATACAGTATACTCATTTTAAAAACTAAGTAATGTAAATTTTCTTAACTCCCTTCAGTAATTTCCATCTCACATTCATCGTACGTGACCGAAGGAAGCTTTATCCATACTGAATCTACAATTTATGCGGAATGCGCGAGAGTTAGTGCTATGGTGAGGATAGACAAAGCGGGTTTTAACCGTAAAACGCCAGTGGGCGAAGGATTAGAAAATTATTAATAAATCAAGTTTCTTGCCGGAGTCTTCTCAGTTTAAGTGTATTCCGAACCGGTGGTAAATTCAACTGTATGTACCAATTTAACGTTCATAAGTGCCTTACTAGGGCCTAAACCGAATAAATGACTTTTTGATTTTGATTTGAATTTTAATCGATTTTGAATTTCAACAAGACCAAGTTTGTGTAATTAATGTGAATTAATAATAAACAAGCAGTATGTACCTGTCTAGGAAATTAGGTCTATGTTTAGGCCAATTTTCACCAAGATTGGTTGCTGTTCAAACTAATAAAAAAAACTTACTTTCGCGTATATAATATTAGTTTGAATTCAAATAATTTAATTTTTTCTGGTAAAACAGACACAGGCAACTTTTACATTTTAAAACACAATTTTAAACAACGAATTAACGTTTTTACCGATTTTACTTCCGACAATTTTTAGAGCATTGAAATATGTCAATAAATTCTTCTACAACTGGTATGATGTACATATACTGACACCATGTGTTTGGGAACCGATGTGATGATTGTTCTTTAAAAGGTCCTGAACAAATAAGGGAACTGATCCCGCAACCGCCCGTTCAAAAACCGCGTCGTGTGAACCCGTCTTTAAAGGGGTAAGGGTGGGCGACGAACTTGGCGGATTTGTCTCCAGTTAGGGGATGAAGAGATGTCGCTAATGTGAATAGTTCCTTTGAATTCTGTTCGACGCGAACTTTTACTACGAAAGCTCGCTCTGCAAAGAATTGAGTTTTACTTGTATTACAGTAATGGATTAGTACCTAGGTACTTACTTATACATTTTAATTGTAGAATTAGTATAGTATTTTTATACAGCTGATTATATTGAAGATAAAGATGTCTGGAAGTAGGTAGCTGCACTCTGCACAAGTGCACCTTGCTCATGCTTATACAAAAGCCAGTAGGTCAATAATTGTGTTTTATATTTTTATGGTTATTATTTTTTATTTATTTTCTTGTTCTTTTTTCGTCTGTAGCTATGCTTAGGTATATCTTTTTTATTGTTAGTTATTTGGAAAAAAAAAAGCCAAACATAGTCAGATTGTCCAAAAAATACATAAAAAATGTAACCTTGCTGAGTTTCTTGCCGGATTCTTCTCAGTTGAAGGCCGAGTTGCGAACCGGTGGTAACTTCAGTAAATATGACCTTCATAAGTGCCCTTCTGGGGCCTAAATTGAATAAATGGCTTTGACTTTGACTTTGATACAACTAGTTTAAATTATGTTCAGTAGTTTTAATTACGTTTGTAATCGTTTTTTTTCTATGACTGTTATTTTTATCTTCATAAAATTATTCCATGAACATTTGTGATTTTATTTACTCACCCCCTTACTCATAAAGCGCTATCTAACTAATATACCTACTGTTTAAAATGGTCACGTAAATAATGTCACATTATTTGACAATGACAATAGAATGACGTTATTTAGGCGCCCTTAGGTGCCGATCCCACAGAGAAGAGTTCTAGAGTTCCGCGTTCCGAGTTCTGCATTCCGCGTTGACTGCAAACTATGTGGGGCATTTGAAAGTAAAAAAAGTGTATGATGTGTGATCATTAGCGAATATTGCAGAACTCTAGAACTCTAGATTGTTTGCTGTGTGCACAATAGTCAACACGGAATGCAGAACTCGGAACTCCAGAACTCTTTCTGTGGGATTGGCGTCTTAGTCAAATAATGTTTTATGAGTAAGGGGGTCAATCTTGCCTTCATTGCTGAATCAATTTAGATAGTGTATTCCCTGGAAAAAAGCATTTTCTTCGGAATAGGTTTTTAAAACCAAATATACACCTATCATTTTCAACTATTAACATGACTTCAAAATACTTTCATTATATTAGTACTAGAACAAGCTTCTACGTGGTAGCAGCGGAATTGACGTCATCGTGACCTAGGTCGCCGCATCGCGCATCGGTCGCGCTCACAACCAAGCGACCATCAAATATTCATAGTTTTTTTATTCTCAAGGAAGGTTGAGTTTGTGTGAGACTCTTTGATTGAGTGAAATTATGATGTTTGTTTTTTTTTTTTTAACCGGGATGTTGTTAAAGCAGATATTCTTTTTAAATAATGATAAATGGCAAGATACTAGAAGTATCTTGATTTGAAATGAAAGAATTGTCTTGATATGAAAGAAGCTTTATAGCCTAAGATCCGGCTGCAAGAAAAATCAATTAATATAATTTTGATTAAAAAAAAATATACGCGTCGACTTGTAAACCTCCTCCGTTAAAAATAGTAGCGGCCACATTTTGAAAGGCACCCCGGCAAAAATACATCCCACTAAAAACATTTTCATTCCCTAACCCAATTTAAAATATTCACCATGTGAAATATAAATAAATATCGTGGATTCCTCACACACGGTCATCTGATCTCAAACTAAGCAGAGCTTGTACGCACGGCTACAGATCCAGCTATACATTTCCAATATAAGCCGACCTCTCATTGCAGGGAAATCCTATACAATGCGAGATCAGCTTATACTGGAAATGTATAGCTTGATGTGTTGCCGTGTGTATGTACTATGGAAACCAGATAACTGATATAAAACATTAACTACTTTTTGTTTGTAAATACATACTTCACACAAATGCATGTTTGGGTGGGAATTGAACCCACGAACTACGGCGTGATAAATGGAATCTAAACCAATCTCGCTCGTCTAATATCCGTACGTGTGCCCCATAATGGCCGTCTAAATAATAAAAGCAGCGCATGATCTCGTTTCGACCGTCATTTTACTATTTAATTTTTTTCAGGAGTTCTCAATATATATCAAGATTTTTTTTTCATGGTTTTCACATAGTAAATCCCTGGTATTACAAATATTCATAAGGAGCGGTGATCACTTACCATCACGAAGGTGGACCATCTGGACAACTTGGGACCCAAGTCTGCTATTACAATTGTTCCAATGAACTATCAGTGGTGTCAAAATATACAGATTTGACAGTGGGTAGTCTACTAATTCAATACCGTCGAAAACCAATATGAATTTTGTAGTGATGGAATCTTGTCATAATGACATTTGGCCCTCAAAAATCTTTATTTGAAAATATTTGACGGGCCAGCTGGTGCAGTTGGTTAAGGTTCACCTTACGCGCCGCAGGTCGTGGGTTCGATTCCCACACAGGACATACATTTGTGTGTATGAACATGTCTGTATCCTGAGTCTGGGTGTATTTATGTCCTTTGACTGTTTGGTGATCTGCGCGGGCGAGGAAAACAATAGAAATCTATTGTTATTTTTTAACCGCAAGTCAAGGGATTAAGTATGTATTTACAAACAAAAGTAGCCTATATGTATTATATCAGTTATCTGGTTTCCATAGTACAAGCTCTGCTTAGTTTGGGATCAGATTACCGTGTGTGAAGAATGTCCCAGGTTTTTTATTTTATTTGTGGATTGTGTCGTTTACTTTAAATCACTCTTAGTTGCATAAGACCATAGACTCCATTTTAAAGCCGTTGTGTTTTAATTGGCTAGGTATGATCGCGATTGGCAACTTTCCCAGGTTGTGAGGTTAGTATGACGTCACTGGGTCAACGGGTTCGGTTCCAAATGTAGAGCGATACAGTCCATCCGTTTTGGATTTATTCCAAACGTGCTATGGAAGTGTAATTGAGATCTCTGGATAATCTCCAGTTGGGGTGCTAGTGAGAACGATTAGCCAAATATTTGTTTTTGACATAAGAGTTCATTACTAAACGTGACAGCATCTACAACTGTATTTATGTAAATATGTTACGACTAAAGCTCGAAGTGGCGCTACACCTAGGTATAGCCGACTAGAACTAGGTTCAGCCGGATGCAGTTGGCTAAACTTAGGTGTATCCTCTTTTGCCCTGTACCTGGGGCTTAGATTCACAGCAACGGTATTCTCCTACCTGTCGTAGGAGGCTACTAAACGGGGACTTTCGGGGTCGTGGACAATCGGGGCGGAAACCCTGAAAGCCCAGAAGCGGCCCTAAGGAGGACTATGGGTAGTCGTAGTCACGACTCATTGGTGCGATAGTATCGCAAGGATACTGGGAGGAGGTATCACACTTTCCTCGGGACGAGCTATCACAGCGCCGCGCGTGTAGGGCTGTGCAGGTACGCGATCTACACGAGAACCCGCCCCCTCTGCGCGCAGCGTCATAGTTCCCTCCCAGGGCGGTCGAGTATCCCCACGCTTATAAAAAAATGGTGTACTTTATTTATTCACAGCTGAAACTAGGTGTAGCCTAAATCAACGGGATGCAGTTCTAGCTGGCTTAACCTAAGTGAAGCCCCGCTTTGAATTTTGGCCGTAACCATGACGTAACATATAAAATATGAAACGGACTGACAGAACAAAAATTGTTGTTTATGATGTAAGTAATATAGTCCTGAGAGGTTGTTAATGTGTTACCAATAACCCTGTGTGTGTGTATGTTTAATCACCCCTATCGAATATTATGACCAAAAGTAGTAAGCAAAGGAAGCATAGATCAGAATTAGCTCTAGAAGGCACCTGCTGAACATTCAAATGAACTGTTATTAGTTCACCACCGTGATATAGTTTCCTTGATCAAAACATCAAGCTTAGTATGGGAGGGAGTCTATACCAAGCTATCAGCCGCATGTTGCCGACTCTGCAAACATGCTCTTCACACCCTTCTTGAAGAACCTCATGCCCCCTTATACTCCCTTGGGAAAATCACACTTATAAACCAAATCGCTAAAAACCAAGGCTCTCCCCGAGAACTTAACAGAAAACTCCCAGCAAGTGTTGTAAGCTAGTCAAATGGAAACTTGTTAGGGCAAGCGTGCTTGAACTTTCCAACAACTACTTAGTTTTCTTAATTGCTTGTGAGGCCTTGGCGAATCGCTACGTCGTGAAGATTGGTTGGATGAACTTTTGGGGACAGCTGCCTAATATTTTATGCTCGTGTTATTGGCGTATTTTGTTCCAAAGAGGTCCTAACCCCTTAAAGCCGATGCAATGTATGCCAGAGTTATTTCAATTTGAGGTGTTCAACCATATTTTGGAATATCACAACATCAGCACACTGGAAATCCCCGTTGCCATCGGCCACAGTGGCCACATTTATCAAGACGTCGACCACTTGCCAGCTTCTCAGCCTTTTGTACCCACGTCTCAGTAAAAGGATAAAAATAGCCGCTGTCATTTAGTCGCTTTCCGCGTTTTAGTATTTGGTCATAAATCATAGAGAAAAATTGTGCTGTTAATATTTTTTTCCATTTATCTAGACTAAAAGTTATCACACAATCTAAGCATCGCAAAGGCCTAACTAAATGCAACAATAGCCCTTCAGCAAGGCCCGCAGAGCCGCTTGAGGGTCGAACCATCGAATTAGGGCATTAGGCGGAGCGCTCTCCAATACGTGCTGAAGTGTCCGCAATTTGGGACCGAGCATCGGTTCGCTATGTCGGAATTATGCCGGATTGTTGCTTCGACATTTGTTATTTTGATGCAAATGGAATTTCTGTATAGCGATAAAGATTTAATGGCAATATAATGATTATATAGCTGTAGTTCTAGATGAGTTCAAGAGACCATTATTAGGCAATAAAGATATTTACATACAATTTCCGAGACAATCAGTCAAAATTTGCGTTTGATATCAACATTTCTATATTAATGTTTGATGTATACGTTTTATCTGTCTAAATTTAAGTTATTTTCGTACTCGTACTTTGCTGTACTTAAATCTCTGTTCATATCAAAGTGTCTCGTAAAACTCAACATGAACCAATGACATCAAAGTAAAAGCTGGGCAAGTCCCTCAGGCTTATTTAATAAACCAACATCCACATCGACATCTCAACAAACGTTAGCGAACGTCTCATTACCTAAGTTGAGATTGTGAAAGTACGGAACACTGCCACGAGCATTAATTGTATGAAGTTTGTTCTGCAGAGTTGTTAACTAACTGCGAATCTATGCTGGGAATGACTGTTCGAATGACGATTGTTATTCGATTTTTGAATTATTTTGATAATCGATTAGTTTTATTTCTTTTTTATGGCAAAAGTGAATCTATGCAGGGAAACACTGTTCGAATGACGATTGTTGTTCGATTTTTGAATTATTTTGATAATCGATTAGGTTTATTTCTTTTAAAAAGGCTGTAAGCAAAATGTAGCCAACGTTGCCTATGGACATAAGCAATGTGCTGTCAACCTATATAGAGCCAAGGAAGGAACCGGTAGGTGTTTGACGATAGATAGAAGTTGAGGATGGTAGCTAGTCAAGAGGGTACCACAAAGTACCCTACCACCGTGCTTTGCTTTTCTTGGGATATTTGAATTACAACACGAGAGAAACTTGGGAAGGATGAGAGATTAAGAAACAAGAAAGGTGTCTTATGCTCGATAAATTTTCCAACACGACGTCAAAGTCCGTCAAACAGGCGAAAATCAACTCTACAGGGTGAAATGGAAATCATTCGATAAAGTTTGACAGGACTTTACACTCTTAATATAGATTAAGATAAAGTTAGTCTCAATGTCATTATGGTACATGTTTAAACAAAAGTTGTATGGGATTATTAATGGACTGGTGTAAAAAGTTTTATTTTATGCTTGTACAGAGCTTTTTTTTTTTAATTTGTTTCCCATTTTGTTTCATTTCTCACAAAATTAATATGTATCGGTAATAGAACCCTCCCTTAAAATTTGTCAAATGTTTTCGATTTCACTCTGTAGTCTAAAGTAGTACGCACGGCTACAGATCAAGCTATACATTTCCAATATAAGCTGACCTATCATTGTAAGGAAATCTTATACAATGCGAGATCAGCTTATACTAGAAATGTATAGCTTGATGTGTAGCCGTGTGTAGCTCCGCACGGCGCGCGCTAACATGGCGGCAGCTGCCGACCAATAGCGGTTTCCCACGCTTTAAAATGTATCTTCTGCGCAGGTATATTGGTAAGCCATTTCAGTTGGGTACTACTGTAGCATGTAGTATTAACCATATTATTTTACGAGACTCCTCAAGACTACTCAAAATCAAAATCAAAAAGTCATTTATTCAGTTTAGGCCCTAGTAAGGCACTTATGAATGTTATATTGGTACATAAAGTTGAATTTACCACCGGTTAGGAATACACTTAAACTGAGAAGACTCCGGCAAGACACACAGCAAGGTTTTTTTTTTTTGTGTACTAAATTGTAATAGCAACCCCATAAAATAAAATATACCGAAAGCGGAGCCTATTAAAATGCCATTAATATATTCTAGTTCCAAGGGTATTCCTCTAACCATCAATATTTAAAACACATACATTAGTAAAAGGATAGAATCGATTAGAAACAAACAAAACTACATGGAAGAACAGACTTTTGAAACGGGAAACGATGACACGCTCGAATGGAGTTAGCTTTTGTTTGTGTACTAATATGAGCGTAAATAAAATTGGTATAGAGATATTCTATTGTACAAAGTCCGTTGACTGTAGTTGTTGTGGTAAAATGTACACTCAAAAGCAATTGGATTTATTGCGATAGACACTCACTGACGATGATGGCGGCATAAATCTTTAGCTCCCCCCTAGACAAGACGTTGTCGACAATCGTCTTCGTTAGTAAACGATCAACCTTTGTATGGGGTTGACAATTCAAAACGAATTATAACGTGATTTTTAACAAACTCGTATGTCAATCCCATACAAAGGTTGTCGTTTACAGAATTATAAAAAAAAAGCGTTCAAACGATATCAAATGTAGTGCAAAAAGAAAATTAAAGTTGAGAAAATCTTTGCTGAAATCACCTAAATTGTATGTATGTATATGCCGGTGAAATTAGATGGAGGCCTCCTAGGCTGCTTGAAAATTCCAACAGTAGGTTGACCACTAGCCTACTTCCACCGATCCGCAGTGGGCATGCGTGGTGGAGTATTTGCCCTTTCACCCTCATTTGCAGCAGTGGGACATTATGATAGGATGATAAATCATTTAATTATACGATCTTGTACATTGTACAGTAATCAAGCTTACTATAACCAACAACCATGAATTATTTTATATGCATAAATACTTGATCGTAAATAGCCCAATATATCACCGTAGTAGGTTAAGGACCGGGAGTTTTAAATTTATTTTAACATAGAAAGGTCAGGGGCCAACACAATATAAATTCTTTGTTAAAAATTTCATTTTTATACAAGCTTTTTTTTAGTGACTGTACTTTTTATTGACTGTACTTGCATTGTCATCCAATATACTAATGTATATCAAATATAAAGTCAATCCGACCACTGGAAGTGGGTGAAATTCGACCTGCAAGATTCCACCCGAACAAACATACATACATACATTGCAAGTTAAATAAAAGCTTGTAAAATACACTTACGTCTTTGACTTGGCTGCCCCCTTGTAATACCTTATCCAAGCTTTGGAACCTAAGGGTCTTGAATTGATTTTATTAGAGGTAGAGCATAGCGTTTATTCGCTCATAGAGCAGCACGGCTGCGAATGAACCTCCAACTTACAGAATACCGCAGCCAAATAACTTAGTGTTGTATTCCTGCGCGTGAGTAAGGTCGCCAGAGCTCATTGGGGAGGGGGAAGGATCGGTAACGCGTGAATGATACCTGGTGTGTTGCAAGCATCCATTTGGCTACGTTAACCGCTTACCATCAGGGGGCCGTATGCTAGTTTACCGACTTCGTCGTATAAAAAAATCTTGCTTGCACGAGTATATCTAGTCTAATACATAGAGATAATCATCACAGATTTTTTTATAAATTTAAAAATTATATTTATAGATACAGACCTCGCGCGCTTGTTAGCTGTCTCTCAGAGTGACTCAGGTCATAAGCTACAAGCTATTCCATCAACAAACACTGGAACAATGTTAGACCGTATAACATTAAGTCTGTGTATTTGTCTTCGTCTTGGTTGCAGGACCAATCAACCTCATCGCTGCCGCTGCGGAGATCTCGTCAACGAGCTCGGCCACCATGGGCTTTCGTGCTCTCTAAGTGCTGGTCGAATATCACGACACTCGGCTATTAATGACATTATCCGCAGGGCTCTTGTTGTCGCTAACGTGCCTTCCGTACTGGAACCAGTCGGTATTGCGCGGGGCGATGGCAAGAGACCGGATGTCTTTGACCCCTTGGAGTGTCGGCAAGTCGCTGGTGTGGGATGCCAAATGTGTCGCACTCGCGCCATCTCACTTACCGGCGACTTGTAAAGCTGCAGGGGCAGCTGCGGCCAGTGCGGAAAATTCAAAATTCAAAAAATACGCATCGTTTTGACCCAACTATATTTTTGTGCCTTTTGCGGTCGAGACTATGGGACCGTGGGGGTCCGAAGCTCGCCGTTTTGCTCGCACCGTCATCAAAATTGATTCTTTTGGAAAGTTGTTTGTTATCATGAGCACAATCATGTGTCTAAGTATCGTTTACTAATTACCAGTCACCCTATATATATTTTTTTTCTGGTAAAATATAGCTTCTCTATAAGTTGCAAGTTAACCTGGATGTTAAAAGTATTTTTAATTATTTTTGTTTATATCAACACTTCCGTGTGGCAGCCCTAAGTTGTTTCGTCGTCACGGAATGGTGCGTGACTTGACCTTTTCTGTTTTTTAACAACTTCTATAGAAAAATGTTACATTACACGATTTACCGCGACCTTATTATTAACGTCATAAGCGCTATTATAATTCGTCAATGTCTCGATAAATCCGCATTGCGGTCTATTTATTGTGTATGACAGAATCTTTAATGGTCAAGTATTGTTCGTTGTTGTGTTTTTAGTTATTTTCATTTTAGTTCTGAATATTTATTTATTTATTAGAGGATTTCGAGAGAGGTAGAGCATAGCTTTTATTCACTCAAAGAGCAGCTCGACTGGGGAAGTAGCTCCACCTTACAGAATACCGCAGTCAAATAACTTTAACAGTTGTGTAAAGTTGTGTTTCTGCGCGTGAGTAAGTTCGCCAGAGCTCATAGGGGAGGGGGAAGGGTTGGTAACGCGTGAGCGATGCTTCGTGTGTTGCAAGCGTCTATATGGCTACGGTAACCGCTTACCATCAGGCGGGCCGTATGCTTGTTTACCGACTCAGTCGTATATTTATTAATCAAATAAAATCCAGACCTACGGAGACCAGCGGGCGGGGAGCTTTTTCCGCCAACGCGTCAGCTTGGCTATCCAAAGAGGAAACGCTGCCAGCCTTCTGGGAACCCTACCGTTAATCGGAAGCAGCGGCAGGCTTGAGGAAATTTTCCATATATAGATTGTATTTTGTACATATTTGTTGTAAATAAAGAATATTCACAGCTCTTATTATAATGTGACTTAATACAAGAGATACATTTGATTCACATTCTCGTATAGACACAGATAGAGTCATCATATGGCTACGTTGCCTTCATATCACAAATACTATGAAAACTGGCTTAAGGCGATGATAGCTTAGTGGTAGTGACGTTGGATACTAAGACGAAGGTCCCGGGTTCGAATCCTACAAGCAGCTTGAGCTTTCGTGAGGAAACCATAGCACGGTGGTAGGGTACTTAAGAGCAAATGCTGGTGGCGTTTGTTCCATACAAATGTAATCCTCAGTTTCCTCTCTGGATAATGACACTAGAGCAATGGTTATTTTACCGTGTAATCTGTACGTACCACTGTATGTCCCTCGGTTTTGTTTTTCTCCATAAATTAATTATTATAAGAATTAGGAGCCTTCTAAAATCACAAAAACTTACCATTTTTAACGTCCTTGTCAGACATCCAGCGAAAAAATTTGACGAATATAAAAAAACAAAGGAAAACCGGCAGACATAGCCAAAGCCCTTCTTATTATGATTCTTTTTTTTTTTAAATCGATCCATATTTGTAGGAGAAAACCGGGGATTACGAAATAGCGATTTCGTCTAATTTAAATAGGTATAATCGGTCCAAGCTGTAGTTGTCTCTATCGCCATCGGGCGGGATAGCTCGGGCACAGCGCGACAGCAATAGATATGTTAAAAACCTATTTTTCAAATTTCTTGCAGCCATCCTTTCCTCTTAAGCGACGGACATTAAAGGAAATCAATGGATCTCGACAGAGTTTGAAGAAAAGGAAATGTGACTAAATAAAAGAGCCCATAAATTTACTATACTAATTAACTGTAGAATACGAGATAGTCCATCAAAATGTCCGATCGCTAACAAAGTTTTAACGGTCCGACTGTCAATCCCGAGCAATTTGTGATTCTATGCATTTTTAACAAGGCTTCAATTAAATTGGACCACATCGGTGTAATGTAGGTCAAATATTGTGATTTAATTATTCACTATTGTCTATAGCCGATGACAAATAGTTTTTGTAGATGACCTATCTTCACAGCCTTACAGATTACCGCAGCCAAATGACTTATTGTTGTTAGTGCGCGTGAGGCGTGAGTAAGCGCGGGAACTCATCGGGGAGGGTGGTAGTGTACGTAGTATTTATTTACTCTGAGGTGGTAGGGTCGGTAAATCATCACCGTGAGTGATGCCCTGTGTTGCCCCGTCTGATGCAAGCGTCCATATTTCTACGGTAACCGCTTACCACCTGGCGGTGTGTATGCTTTTTTGCCGACTTCGTACTATAAACAAAAATCAATTTATCCTGCCATTATTAACCCGAAAGTTTCATTCAGTTTTTGCTGTATTTTCTAACGACTGAACATAAAATTGTAAAAATAATATTTTAAATCAAATGATTTTTTTTATTTTTGGATCCAGTCTGACCCCCGAAATGAATCTAAAATTCGTTTATGAGTGGATGTATGTGCGTGTTCGTCAGGATCTATCAATATGCCAAAATTCAAGTTTCTACGATGGACGGACGGACACCAAAGTGATCTTATAAGGGTTCCGTGTTTTCCTTCCAAGGTCTGGAACCCTAAAAAGACAACATATGAAAGACAAGGAGATAAATAATAGGGTAATATGTCACTGTCCGCATCAATTCTGAATGCGAAAGTATCATAATTCACAGCATCCAAATCACTTACATTTCCGAATAACGGCAAAACCAGTGTACCATTTTCAATGGATTAAAAATTAATTAGAAATGTCCATTATCACCTTCACAAAGGATCGGATGCCAGAATTGGCTATAAAAATACCCATAGCCGTTAGGGGGATGGCCCGCAGAAATTATTGACTTGAGCTCCCGGTAAATGTTGCCAGGATCTACGCCAGTTATAGAAAATGTACCTTACTAGAAGTGACTGTCAAAAATTTGGATCACGCTCGTTGCCGTTCAAAGTCTTGTTTGTTTCCTTGTTTGTCTTGTTTTATTGAATGACAAAAATAAATTGGTTTAATGGTAGATACCGGGCATAGGTATAAAAATATCAAACAATATTTTTTTAACGATCTCACTTGGAGTGCGTACCAAGCCAGAAAAATATGGCAATGTCAGATGAAACAAACTTATGTCTAATCTTCGCGTGGAGATGAGATGGAGATAGCGTGTTTCGCGGAACAAAAATGAACTAAATGCTTTTTATCTAAATAACTCGTAAAGTATAGAATATTTTAAAAAATCGTTACTAGCAGCCCTAGGTCATATGTTAGTGATATTATTAATCGAATTTTTGTCTTAATTTTATACACCATGAACGAATAAAACCAAAAATTATTAGAGGTAGCTTTGTGATTTTTTTCTGTCGAGGAAATTTCATTCCATTATGTTTTTGCTCAGACAGAACCCTCGCGTATATAATGAACATACCCATATAAAAATATTTTTTCATTTAAATACTATTCACTTGGGTAAATTTCAATTCTAAGATTGTTATTTTGCTTTATACGCACTCTTAATATAATATATTTGGCTCTTTCAGCAACTGCTATACAATGACCATGATTTAAAAATATCAGAATCAATTTTATGAACCATCTGTTCGGTTTTTTTAATTTAATTAAGACCCTTTATTTTTTCTGGTGTACCGATATCCGATTTAAATTGGATATTATTATTTATTTATATGAAAGGGGAGTTTTAATATCATAAAATATTTTTTTTATAACGAGAATACTTTTAGGGATCTATGAGAGCTAAAAGATGGTAGGTACTAAATTATGATGAGTGTGGTGGCATAGAGGTATTTTGAAAAAATATATGGTTAGACATTGATTTGTAAAACTATAGGTCTATGTCCAGCAGTGGACTGATAGAGGCTGATAATGATAAGATTACGTTACTACAAAAAATATATGAAAATGTTTTTTTTTATACCACCTTAGTGGTAAGGTAAGGTAACAATCACACGGCCCGCCTGAAAGTAAGCGGGAACCGTAGCCTACGGACGCTTACAACACCAGGAAAAAAATCCCCATGCTGTTCTTCCTTGAATCGAATTGACTAGATATAATTTTAATGAAATCTTCAAAATCATCGGTCTTACTCATTTCATCTAAATTTGAAATAACCCCTCGTTTTAATGTTTTTTATGTTTCACATTAAAGGTTCTGAATAATTCGTGTGAAATACCAACATCGATTTCGGTAATATTGTGATATCCTTGGGTAGGATGGGATTTGAAGTAATGACGACAAGTTTATGTCCTCTCTTCGCTAATTCTTCATAATACACTCTGAAAACAGACTGATGACTGTGTGAAGGTGCTGGAAATACTCCTAAAATTCTTGCAGAATTTACTTCACAGAAGAAAAATAAAATAACACGTAACATTTTGAATACTAATGAATGATGATTTTTGATATTTTTTATAACTACTTTTTAGAAAAGATAAAAGGGGACGATGAACGATAAATTTGAATGTCATAAATTCGGTGCATATAATCTAAAGTAAGACCAGAGAGACGAGATAAAATACGTAAACAACCTGACTTTTACTTACTGAATTACATTACGATAGCGAACGATAATTATCTCTGTCCTTATCTCTCGCACGCAATAATGACGTCGGTTGATTGACAACGGCTGTCTTTGTGTGATTTGTGGTACAGGAAAGCGGTCGGTAAGCTATCAACATTCGGTCCGTACTTTTTGTAAATAAGTTAATTCTTGTTTGGATGATTGGGGGTCAAAATGGGGATACCCCAGTGTTAAATACTAGGGCCATTTTTGTTTATAGTATATTTTTTATTTTTTATTTTTATTTATTTAGGAAAACAAACAATTGTACAATAAAGCATAAACATAAAAATAGATTGTAGAAATAAAAAGAGTAAATGTACAACCAACACCGTTATCCACGAAAATATGCTACTTAATAATGGCACTACATTTTAAAACTAATGTATTAGAAAGTACGTAATAAACGTCAAACAAAGCCAACAAAAAAAGAAAAAATGTTTAGTAGACATATGTAAAATATTCAATAGATTAGCCGACTAGCGTGAAAAATAGAAAAAATTGTAGAAAGATTTGTTATACATATTCAAAATTGCATTGACATATCTGCGAGCCTCTCACAGACTGTTTTTTTAAATTGTGATTGTGATAATATAAATAAATCAACATCTGTGAAATATTCGTTATAAGAATGCATTAATCTACGAAGAGGTGCACGCTCACCCGCTATGGTACGACAACGTTTGGGAGCAAACAAACACTGCGAGTGTGTTTCACGTATACGCTGTGAACGGCTGGGTGTACGTAAATATATTTGGTTAATGAGTTGATTACAATCAAACCCATCATGACATATTTTGTATAAAACAATCTGATCTAAAAGTAATCTTCTCGATTTTAGTGATGACATGGAAAATTTTGCTAAAAGTGACTGATACGAGGACTTTGCATGATAACATTTATAATTTACTGTACGGAGATATTTACGCTGAACAGATTCAAGTTGCTCACAATATTTCTCAAAATGCGGATTCCAAATAGCTGTAGCATATTCTAATTGACATCTTATTAACGACTTAAATAGAAGTAGATAAGTAGCAGGGCGCTTAAATGGAGTACATGTTTTCATAACGAAACCATATAATTGAAATGCTTTATTAGTAATGTAATTGACGTGAGTATCAAAGTGTAGTTTTGAGTCCATAAGTACCCCAAGATCCCTTATAAGAGACACTTTTTCTAAAGATGTGTTACAAAGAGAATAGGTGAAATTAATTACGTTGTTTTTTTTAGTAAAAGTGATAGATTTACATTTTGGTAGACTAAGCTGCAGTTTATTAACAGTACAATAGCTAGAGAGACGATCAAGATCCTCTTGGAGTGCTTCGCAATCGCTTATGTTGTTTATGCCGAGATAAATTTTAAAATCGTCAGCGTAGAGAATGAAGCGGGTATTTTTAAAACATACATAGATATCGTTTATAAACATTACATAAAGTAATGGGCCCAAAATTGAACCTTGGGGCACGCCGGAGGAAACATTGATTGTATTGGATGCGAAGCCATTTATCACAACCTTCTGAGTTCTATTCCTGACATAAGAGGAAAACCAACGAAGTAAGTTGCCGCGAATACCATTAAACGCGATCTTTTTAAGAAGTATGGTATGATCCACCTTATCAAAAGCCTTGCAAAAGTCCGTGTAGACCGAGTCAACCTGCACGCGATTGTCCATACTCTCGAATAAAAAAGATGAATAAAGTAAGAGATTTGTAACTGTAGATCTATTCGTGACAAAACCGTGTCGTTCAGGGATTATAACATTATGTAGACTCGGATAAATAAATTTGTGTACTAGTCTCTCAAGTACTTTTGATAAGGTGGAAAGCAAGGATATGGGACGATAATTAGTGACATCATTTTTGGCACCACTTTTATAAACTGAACAACAAAGAATTTAAAACGAACTCTCTGTATTGTAAGTTACTCTGTGCCCGAAACAATGAACGCTATAAGCCGACCGGCCGACCGACCGTGCGATGACGATAGTTAGTGATGACCATCGAGGAAATATCCCTATAGAGTAGTAATACTGAACAATATAATTCAACAACTAGTCAGTGATTTGTCACTGAATTTGAACAGTAAGGACCACTCGCTGCGTCGTGTATTTTTGACTTCGCCAATCAGAGTGCATGCGTCCTTGTCTTAACCAATCAGCGCGCTTTGTCGGCGGTGGGAAATTGGCGGAATTTATTACAACCAAAATGAACGTCATTGCGCTTCTATAGGTTAATTGTTCCATGGTGATGACTCACGCGTCAGATGGTAGTTTGCACTTCGCTAATATGTAGTTCGGCACAACCGGGTTGCACTCGAGCGCACGACGGAATGAAATAGAGCGTTGAGTTGATCATTAATCTATACTTATATATATATATAAGTATAGATTAATGATTAACTCAATCTCAGGTGGCAAGACTAGACCTAGACGCTTATTATTTTAAAAACAGAACAGCCGTTGCTTTCGTGGGCTGTTCTGCTGAGTTTGCTTTTCACTTGGCATGTGTCAAAAATACTCATTTTTTAAATAATTTCAAAGGTTCTGTTGGGCCTACTATTTGATTTTAGAAAAAATTGAAATCATCTTTATGCCCCTCGATACTATTGTAGTTCAACCATTAGTCCTTAAATGAATTATTAAATAGAATCACTGGTTCACGATAAAATAATCAAAGCTCAATTGATTTATCATGAACTAGCTGGCCCCCGCGGTTTCACCCGCATTTCCGGCATAAAAAGTAGTGTTTAGGCCAAAATACCTATAATAATATTTATAGTAAAAACCTACTCATATTGAGTATCAATGACGAGCCTCTACTTCCCGATTCCTCTCCTTTTCCCACATCATATGTGAAAGCGAGAAAAGAGCTTCGGGAATCTTCGAGATACTTCGGCGACGCATCGCCAAGCGCGTGTGTGCGAGTGAAACGAAACGCGCGTGCCCCGCAACCCCGCAAGGTTTAGTACGAAAAACGCTACAGACCGAGACACATTGAACTTTGTGATTTGTGAACTGATATGAAATAATAGTGCTTATCACTGTGCTGGAATACCATAGGAGTTCCTGGTAAGTCCTTACCTTTATCCTAGGAGGCTCCTCGTTTTCCATATTAATATTTTTACGCAAAAACCCATCATTTTTCTGGTACGCCTTCGAGCGGATTCATTTTGAGTCAGCCATTACAGCAATTTAATTTCATATCAAATCACGTATAATTTCCCGCTTTCTATAGGTTTTATGCCTCTAAATAGGTATATACCTCATAATACGCAAGTCTTATACCTCATAAATAGGTTTTAGACTATATAAATACGATATTTCGTACTCCCGCCATTTTTACCACGCCAATCGTGATAAAAAGTAGTTAGGTATTCAATACCGCCGCCGCTCCTCCATATTTTTAGGACTTAGATTTTATAGGTACCGATTCGTATCTTATTATACGAAATCATATGGTGTACTAATAACCGCAATACGTACTTACTATTTGTACTATTACTACGCATATAATTGCATTCTATGAGCCTTGTCTGTCGACTTGAAATAAACTTTCATGCCTATAGGTAGGTGCCTAAACTGTTGGATATACCTACTTACCTACAACATTTTACTTTAATTAGGTAATTTTGCAATTTATTATTACGCAATCTTTCACAATGGAAGCTATTGAAATTAAAATTAAAATATTGGAAGCTAAAAATGAAGCTATTTTTGAACAATTATCGTTCTTATATGATTCTTCTAAGAATATTTCCACGTCCGCGAGTGCAGACCTTCGTTCCTCAGAGACATTCATGGCGGACACTGAAATTATTAGTACAATTCGTTATGAATTTAGTGCCAATTTAGATACAATTAACGCGTTAAATATGCAACTTGATCCAGAATATAAGATTGATTATAAAAAAATGATTTCCTTTGATACAGTGTACACCCGAATAGAAAGGGTTCGTTCTCTTATCGTCAGTAAGACAAATACTACGTCGAATGTGTCTGCGCAGAATACTATTCCGTCCCAATATAAAGGTCGTATCAAACTACCACCAATTCAAATTCCGTCATTTGATGGAAAAATAGAAAATTGGCCCGTCTTCTTTGAATCTTTTAAATCTAATATACATTCAAATCCTGATCTTTCGAATTCTCAAAGAGTACAATATCTTGTAGGTAAATTAACAGGAAATGCTTTAAAAATCACGGCAGGTATTATACCGTCCGGTGATAATTATAATTCTATTTGGGACAGCTTAGTTCAAAAATATCAAGATAAAAGAGCATTAGGCTCACACTACATGTCTAATTTATTCAATATTAAACCCGCATTAAATAATTCCGCGTCTTTAAATACGTTCATTGAAACTTTCCACGCTTCTGTATCTGCTTTGGAACAGTTAGGTATTGAAGATATGAAAGATTTTATCTTACTTTCTTTAGCTTTAAAGAAGTTAGATCCCGCAACCGCTAATTCCTTTGAAATGTTTATGAGGAATAAAGAAATTCCTTCTTATAAGGATTTTGTTAATTTTATTAAATCGCAAGTAAAAATATTAGATCGCACTTCTTGCTGGCTCCGCGCGAACCGCCCCAGTCGGTAGCAACCTTAATAATCCGCCCGCTTCTCGGTCTCAACCGCGTAATTCAAATACAGTCCACCATGCTTTCCTTGCACGCGATAATAATAATAAAAGCACTTGCTTATTTTGTAATAAATCTGATCACCATCAGATTTTTAATTGTTCCTCTTTTAAAGCACTTAATACTAAAGATCGTTTAGATTTTGTTAAATCTAAAAGAGGCTGTGTAAACTGCCTCAGCCTTACGCATACTGCTTCTCAGTGTAAGTCGTCGTATAGTTGTAAAACTTGTAATAAACACCATCATTCTCTTTTGCATTTGGATAGCAATTCGCAATCGCAACAAATAGTTTCTGACTCGCGTCCCTCTCACTCGGCGCGTCTTGATAATAGCGATAACCGCATCGCGCCGTCTCCACACGCGCAGGACGCGCAGCTTTGCGCGCAGCCGTCCGCCGCCGCCCGCGCCGCGCCGCGACCGCTCCCGTGCGCAGCCTCGCCCGCGCATCCGACCGCGTCTCCTTCTAACGCTACGGACGCTCCACAACCGGTGTCGCTATGCACCCGAGCGCGAGTTGATAAGAATAATGATAACGAACGCGATTCTTTTAATAAATTAAATCCTTCCCATACTACTGTACTTTTATCAACCGCTCAAGTTTATGCGTTTAATAAGGACAATAAATATATTTCAGTTAGATGTTTAATAGATAACGCGTCTCAAAACAACATAATTACAACTGCCTGTTGTAAACAACTAAATTTAAATATAATACCGCTTAGCAATTCTTTTATAAAGGGTGTAGGATCCACTTCGCGTCCTATTCACGGCTACGTTCAACTTAAAATAACCGCGAAAAATAAAAAATATTTTTATAATATTACCACTCTTGTCGTTGATTGCATTACTGACAGGTTACCGACTGAATATGTTGAGACTTCTATAGTGCAACATTTAGGTAACTTACCGCTCGCTGACCCTCTGTGGCACATCCCCGGAGAGGTCGAAGTAGTTCTCGGGGCACAATTGTTCCCATTTTTATTATTAGGTCAAAAAATTATTGCACCTCCCGCTCCTTCTGCCCTTGAAACCGTGTTCGGTTATATTCTTATGGGCGACGTTCCCGCTAACTCTAATATTGATAAAAATGCATCCACTTATTTTATCATTAAATCTTCTACCTACGAGAAAGCGTATTTGCCGTTAACCAAAAAAAATAACAATGGCGCTTGATCCTTGGACCCTAGTACCGATGCATAACAGTATCCGTTGACTATTCATAACATTCCTTATCATCACACAATTATTTTTATGGAAACATAATTATAGAGATTTTTGAGAACATGTCCTTGTTTCGAAAACTTTTAATTTACACATGTAACTTCATCAATAAATTGTATTGTATCTAGTTAAACTGAACACCGAGTGTAAATGTCAAAATATGCGCAAAACAAAATGAACGCTCCATTACATACAACACGCATACAACTTTGTATTATAAATCAATAAAACGTGTGTTTGAATAAAACAAATTTTTAAACATCTTAAATTAGTAATAATTTTATATGTTTTATTAAATAACAAATTGTTTAATTAATTTGACTTAAGAATAGCATAAAATCCCACAAAATACTCAAATAATGTTGATAATTTATTAAAATATCTGCGTGTTTAGGAACGCGTAGGAACGAATGACTGAATGACTTTCGATTTTGCTCACATTGTAAACGTTATGTCATGTTTAACTAAACATCAACTAGACACAGTTTTGTAGTAAAGAAACTTAGACACGGTTTTAACCAATGTCTAAGCCTTAAAACACTGTCTAGCTAAACAAGTGTTGAAACTGTGTTTAGTTCATCTTTTGTAGTAAGACCGTTAGAGTTTGCTCACTTAATTAATTATTTTCCATTTTTGAAAATGTTACTTTGGTTTTTCCGTTATTCGGAAATGTAAGTGAATTGGATGCTGTGAATTATGAAAGAATGCTTTGACAACTCACCCTATTATTTC
The DNA here is from genome assembly GCA_951394255.1 of Polyploca ridens. Classification (NCBI taxonomy): domain Eukaryota; kingdom Metazoa; phylum Arthropoda; class Insecta; order Lepidoptera; family Drepanidae; genus Polyploca; species Polyploca ridens. The sequence goes on from OX596268.1 coordinate 4,631,683, forward strand.
AATCCTTTTCTTTATATGTCTTATTTTTTGGTACCTAGAGGGATCTATATCATAACTAGCTTCTCGCAGTTTCATATACGGAGTGGATACGACAATACAACATTAAACGAAACCACTTAAAGTACTTATAAATACGATCAACTTTTACTATGGGGCCAACTTCGAAATCTCAAAAAAATTACAGCTCTTCATACATTTTTGCCGACGAGACATGTACCTTTTGTATGAAAAGCTGTTATTTTGTTTAGTACTTTCCGTGGTTTCGTTTAATGTCGTATTGTCGTATCAACCCCGTATATATATTAGGTCCTTACATATGCAATTAGCGTTTTGTCGTACTGACCACTTTGATCTGAAATATCTCCTCTTTGGTTAAGAATTCCAAATTCATTTAGCTGATACATTTGAGTTTTGAAAACATGGGTACCTCATGAATTGAGTGAATCAAACATGCAAACACGCGTCGACTGCTGTGTTACTTTGCTCAACCGACACAATAATGAAGGGATTTTAAATCGAATCATTACTTGTGATGAAAAGTAAATACTGTACGATAATCGGAAGCGCTCGTCGCAATGGCTGAAACCTGGAGACCCAGCCAAATCCTGCCCTAAACGAAAATTGACTCAGAAAAAGTTACTTGTGAGTGTTTGGTGGACTAGAGGCGGTGTCGTTTTTAGTAAAGGGATCAATGAACTACCTATGAGATGGCAAAAGTGCATTGATAACAACGGTGCATACTTTGATTAATTAAATATATTTTACAAAAAAAATACTTTATATTCCTCCCGTACAAAACACCAATTTCATATGTAAGGACCTAATATTTTTATTATAATGCGCATGGAGGTGCAAGGTGGATGATACCTCCATTTAAAAGGGAAGATCTTCCGCCAGGCTGGGTCATCGTGCCTGGGGACCGCGGTCCAACTGTACATGTCGGACATACCCCCTCTTTTCTACTTGTATTTTCTATAGTGGCCACCTTCACCAACCTCTCGGTCATAAAAGACGGCACACTATACCAGGCAACCCCTTACGAGGCGTCTGGGACCATCTGCGGTAGGTCACGCCGCCAGAGTACTCGCCCCTGGTACTCAAGAGAAAATGTGAGTCGCACCGTGATCACTCACTACCATTTGTCCAGAAAGGTACCGGAGCAGTCAAAGTCGCTCACCACACGCACCCCAGCACGCCAGCACTAGCGTGAGTACTAACGTAAAAAATACGCAGCGCAAACACCGGCACTAGCGCACCTTGTTGGTGCTAGCGGATTCAATCCCCGCTAGGGACGCCAGAGAAGCTGGCTCCCATTTCTCCAGAATGGTCCCGGAGCTGTCATGCACGCTCACCTCCCGAATACGAATCCACGCATCTACCCAATGCCTACAGCTGGGTTGCCGGAAAACTAATCCAACGGGTAGTCCTCTACTTTCTATCCAGGAAAGTGCCGGAGATGCAGTTCACTCACAGGAGCTCACTTGCTTGAGGGTTACTCACGAACCCCGCGTCTGACCACCAGGTGGCCCTTTGCCTTAGGCCGGTAACTTCAGACACTTGTTGCGCACGAGGAATGACGCACGACCAACACACAGTCGAGCAGACAACATGCCACTCCTCTGCAACCACCACATAGACCACCGCGAGTCCAATCCCAATGTCAGGTTCCACCTTTGCGCTTGCAATAGTGGAGGGCCAACCTAACCCCGCGTACCCTTATCCAAACAGCCGGACCCGTAGTTCCAGCTGCGAACCCCATCTGTTCGGGTCGTACAGACGTGGGCGTTGCTCATTTCGCACCACCCGGAGAACACGTGTACGGAGTTTTAAGGCAGAACGTACGGACGCGAGCAACATTATCCTCCATACACATGTCCATATACACACTCCATGTACATGTCGGACAGTTGTATATATGCAGATCGTTGAGAAAACTTTGCAAGCGCGATGCAGGATGTTGTGGCGTTGTAAGGCGATGCAGGATAATGTGGCGCCACGCCATCTATCTTTCCGTGTGTGTACTTTCTCAGTGTTACTGATAGATGGCTGATAGAGGTCGCTACATCCTTTATTTTTTCTGGGTTACCGATATCCGATTTAAATTGGATATTATTATTTATTTATATGAAAGGGGAGTTTTAATATCATAAAATATTTTTTTTATAACTAGAATACTTTTAGGGATCTAAGAGAGCTAAAAGATGGTAGATATCTACTAAATTATGATGAGTGTGGTGGGATAGAGGATTTTGAAAAAATATATGTGAGACATTGATTCGTGAAAATATAAATACTTTTACATTAAAGATGGGAGAGGCCTATGTCCAGCAGTGGACTGATAGAGGCTTATGATGATGATAAGATTACGTTTATAATGTTTGGTAGTAACATTTTTTATACCACTATACCTTAGTGGTAAGGTAAGGTAACAATCACACGGCCCGCCTGAAAGTAAGCGGGAACCGTAGCCTACGAACGCTTACAACACCAGGGAAAAAATCCCCATGCTGTTCTTACTTGGAAAAACCACCTTGGCCGGTAGCTTATTCCACAGCCTGAGATCATCGAAACCAGCATAAAAAAATCACATAGGAAATTAAACATTCCTCCTGACTGAAAGCACAAGTTAATTTTTATAGCACACAAACTATCTCTGCAATTCGCATAGGAGTAGGTCATTTTGGTGCTTATAATATGGGTAAAAATATTACCGTATACTAAAAATTCTAAATCAAATAAATTCCACAAACGGTCAATCCGTATTATATAATAACAATTTTATTTTATTATAATATTACAAAATTCACAGCTCTGAAGAAGATTGTTTCTTTAATTAATGAACTATATTAGGTAGTATTTATATGTATACTCTGAGATATTAGGAACAAAGCACATTGTAATATGAATTAGATAAAAGACGGACTAAATCAATAAAATAGATCTAGCAGGATTTGATATATTATTCAAAGTAGTATCTGATAGTGTATGATGAGCTATTATTAAATATAATTACTGGATCACAATAAAAATTATTTATTTACAAATAAATGGATCTTTGACTAGCTTCGTTTTACTTTAGCCTTATAACCAATTGATTTCATAATTATCTTAACAGTATAATAAATCATGATAATAATTAAAGATATGAGTGTCAGAAGTGCTACAAGAACTGGTCCTAAAATATCTAGCATGAGATATTCGCTCCAGGAGATGTGAGCTGCGGGCGCGCGGAGATGCTTGCCTCCACCATGTCGCAGAACGTGTTCGGTCCACCACACGGCGCGTTCCATTGGAGTTTGTGGCTGGTCGTTCATTAGCAAACAGAGGTTCTTAATGTTCTCCCTGTAACTGTTATTCAAAAACGTAGAGAATACTTGAATATTCAATGAGAAAATTGTCTGGTCTATAAGATTCAACAATCGTGTTTAGTTTACCCTGATGCAACAACTCTGACCAGGTGGTCGCGAAAGGCGATACTTATGCGATTTATTCGCAAATGAATATAAAGAATTAGAAATTCAGAGTAGATTATGTTGGTAATACTGGCGGGCGTCTGTTGACCGACGGCTGCGAGCGAGAAAAGAAAGATGGAGTTTGAGAGTGGTAAAAAGTATAAATTCCCAAGTATTGTGTTGGCTTATGGGTAAGTTAATATAACTTTATAAACGTAATATTATATTGTTAAGAGACATGTACAGATAGATAAGCTGGTGGACAGGGAATGGCTAGAGAGAGAGGTTTGGAGGCCATCCTTTGGTACAACAGAGGTCCATTAAATAATCTATTATCAACATAGAGTGATGATACATAGACCTAGCAAGCTGTACAATAATAGGCTAAAAATAAAGATGTAAGTAAGTACTTAAATAACTTTCAATATTTAGTGTAAGGAAGATATTCTTCAATAAGCGAAGCAGTAGATACTTAGTTTCTATCTATCCAGCAGAATATTTAATTAGCGTTTAAATTAAATTGGCGACACAGGTCATCGCTTTCGCGAAACATTCCCTCTCAGCACTTTTCCTTTATCTAATGATTACTTTTATCTTAATATTTGATAGCTGGTATACGTATTCAATTATCAATATATCTCGAATTGAAAGCATGCAAAACATGTACTCTCAGTAAATTCTTAAACTGTTTTTACTTTTTATCTGATATGACTGTTTCAGCAGCTTCAATCAAATCACTAGCAACCATTGTTTCAGTATTAATCGCAACACCAATTTCAAGTTCTTCATACAAATTAACATTATACCATTGGTCTCCGAGGCATGGAATACCCACTAATGGCACACCTGCATCGATTGCTTCATCTGCTGACTGAAGACCACCTTGACTTACAAATAACTTGATGTTTGGATGTACTATAAAATAAATAAATAACATACGATTAATTTAATTATGGTTACATTAAAAAATACATCGGCTTTATAAACTACATACTCACCTAATAAATCTCTTTGTGGAAACCACTTCTGAATTTTCACATTTTTAGAAACTTTATCTAAATTATCACCATCAAATTTCCATAAAATATCATATGGTAAAGCTTTGAATGCATCCAAAAATGCATCCAGGAAATCTTTATCCATTTCTGAGGGACGGACGTTCGTGCCCAGGCTTACATAAATCACTCCTCGACTTGAGTTATCTAAATATGATTTTAAATCCTGGAAATGATATAAAACATCTTAATAAAGACACCTTAGATGTAAGAATATATGACAAATAAACTTTATAGAATATTTTTTAAAGTATGAAATACTTCGATATAGCAGCCAATTACACTTGCTCTTTTCACAAATCAGGGTGAAAGGAAATGGGCAGATACTCCACCACGCATGTCCACTGCCCACTGCAGATCGGTGTAGGTAGTACTGTTGAAGTTATTAAGCTGCTTAGGAGGCCTCCAACTAGTTTAAAGAATATCATAATTAAATGATAACCAGGATCAACGGCTTTATGTGCCTTCCGAAGTAAGGAAAACGCTCAAGTTGAAATAACACTACCTGTACCTGACTACATTATATAAATTGATATTCAATCGCAACGCAACTATAAAAGCATGATATACAAAAACGTATTTTTAATCATATTTTGTATTTCCTTACCAATGGCAGATCCTTTACAGGTTGCAAATGCAATTTTCCTAAGTATACAACGTTAGGTGGCACCGGACGGTTTTTAACAAATATTGGATGTGAATTTAAAAATAACAAGTCGACATTACTTTTCAGTTCCCTTACAGTTGGCGCGTTCGGTCCAAATCGTACTTTTAGTAATTTTTCTTCAAGGTCCTCAACAGTTTTGAACGTATTCCATAATTGGTACTCAATGAATGTCTCTTTTAATTTATCACAAAATGAAAGGATGTCGGCTAACGGCACCCACTGCCTCATAAGATTCTATCATGCCATGCCAAGATGAGAACAATATCACAGGTGCTTTAAATATTTGACCAACAATCAGGTGAAAGTGGAGTGATGCTTCGGCAACAATTAAATCAAAGTGTTGAGTTGTATCTTCAATCAACTGTTTTACTTCAGGTATATCGAATTGCTTGGAATTTATTCTAACGAGCTCTTTAAATCCATCAGTCCTGCTCCTTACATCTATATTTGAAATCACCCCTCGTTTGAATATTTTCTTGTGTACAACAGTAAGGTTTTTGAATAATGCGTATGTTATTCCAACATCGATTTCAGTGATATTGTCTGAAGGTCTGTCCTTAGGTAGAGCGGGATTCGGGGTAATAACGACAAGTTCATGTCCTCTCTTCGCTAATTCTTGATAGTACGCTCTGAACACAAAGTGATGACTTATTGAAGGCATTGGAAACACTCCTAGAATTCTTGCAGAATTTACTTCTGATGATAGAAATACAATGAGGCAAACAAATAAAAACAACGGTAGTGTTAAACGTAACATTTTGAATACAAATAAATAATTATTGTTAAATTTTGTAGTCATAAATACTTTTAGAATAAATAAAAGGAGACGATGGACGATAAATTTCAATGTCATTAATCAGGAGCAGATAATCTAAGTATTTTAATCGGGTGATTGATTACCTACTTGATAAAATTGGGCAAATCCGAGTCGTGCCCTTAAAGAGTAACCCCCTTATTCATAATAAAGTTATCAAACGTTGATTAGCTAAAATTCTGAAGTCTTTATCGGACAGGTGACATTTGGTGATCGAAAGAGTGAGACGGGGCACACTATTACACTAATTTAGTTAAAAAGCGATTATGAATAAGGGGGTAAGACTTTAGGGCTACATTATTAGAAATAATATTGAGGAAAACTTAGCAGTAGTACCTACTTGAAAACGTGAAAATAAACCTTATAAATCTCTTTGCGGAAACCATATTCAGAACTTTGTTCGAGTAAACAATACCAAAAAATTTCGCTAAGCTGGAATGGTTACACTTAATTTTTACCGTCCCTTATCATAAGTTTCTACTAAAGACCGAAATTCCATGAAAATATTAAACGACTGCTGAAATATGATCAAAAGCAGCAAATTTTGAATCAAATGTGTGTTGAATGTGTTGACAAATAACTGGTTATGTGATCTCAAAATTAGAAGACGAGATTTAATTCCCTAAATTTTTTTTTGTTTTCAATTCAATGTTGTGGTATCTCCCCATGATTTTTGCTCAGATTATTTTTATTCGCACACAAAGAATAAATCCTCAGATAACACAGTCCATTCGTGAAAAATTCTTTTGCTAAAATTGTATCATCATGGTGATCAAGATTCTTTAATGTAATTGAAAGTTCATCAGCTTTACAATAGCCAGTGTAGATCCACAAAGTTCAAGCTCGTTAGATTAGTCTGACAGTAGTCTGAGGAATTAGACTTGATGCCCACGGCTACCTTTAATTGCATCTTACCTACACTTTGCAAACAAAATAGTTTCATGCTGTATAGTTTCAAGTAAGCTTCCTACCACGGACACTCTTGGTTGAATAAACTTCCCTTCGGGGCTTTGCTCATGTCGAGTGTGATCAGTTTTTACAGTTAGCGACGCGCGTGCGAGTGGTTCCTCTAGTTTTGCAGGTATCCATATTCTACGGAAGCCGCTAACCAGGCTGCCCTATGTTTTTTTTTTAGGTCGCTTTTTAACGTCTAAGGTCATTAGCGACCACAATAAACAATAATATTTATTACAATTACATATTACACTAGGTTATAAACATTTATCATTTTCAAAAAAATTAACGTTCGTTTACATCCTTCTTCATTTAAACAATCTATTAAACTATTAGGTAAATCACATATTAGTTTTTCATTATTGTATGCCGTGCATTCAACAAGAAGATGTAAGACAGTCAAGTCCAGTCCACACTTGCACTTATTTTTATCGGTATGAGTTATTAAATGTATGTGTGTCATGTTTGTATGTCCAATACGCAGTCTGGTAATTATTACTTGATCCTTTCTGCAGCTGAATAAAATAGGTGGTTTATCAAAAATTGAATTTCTTATACCAAAAAGTTTACTTGTATTTTCCGTCTTCCAATAATTATCCCAAAGAATTTTTATTTTAACTTTGAAGTATTTTTTTTATTTCAGCTGGAGTTGATTTTATTGTAGTGCAGATATAATTGTTTGCTATCAATATACAAAGAAAACTCATTATCATTATTATTCGACTCATTGCACCTTCGTATGTGTCATAGTAAAGATCGAAATCGTTTAATCGCTTCAAAAATTAACTGAAATGGTATACTTACTTGAGCACTTGAGTGCAGCCGTCCATAATTTTAATTTTTATAGCTAACCCATTGGTTCCGCGAGGGACGCTTATTTATGTCATTTTTTTTTTTTACCGCGAGCCTAGGTATTGACTTGTACGTATACGCACTAATGACTTTAGTAGTTCTTTGGGCGGCACTCCCTGCACCACCCGCTCCTAAAGAATCCGTGCGCTTTCCGCTACATACAGTTTACAAGATTGCCATTGCATAGTTACGGTTGCTACTTTTGGTCACTGGTACAATTCGTTGCTTGTTTTCCGTCAGTTTCAATTTAATTGTAAGGTTTTTTTTGTTGCTTGTGTCTTCAACTGACGACTTTTAGTTTCCAGTTACCGACACAGAACACTTTTTGATCATCAACACAAAAAATGTTTAAGTCTGCGCCATGAGTGGCTGATTTCATACTCGTTGAATAGAAATCAAATATTCATTGTTAGCTTGTATCCGAAACAAGATACAAAAGTGTCCACGTTGTCGAAGCACCTTAGAGTAGTAATGTCAAGTAATCCTAACTCCGCAACTACTTATTAGATGCAGTTTTTGCACTAATAAATAATAGTAGCGACCATCACTGAATCTAAATTTTGGTGTGTGTTCTTGATTTAGCCAATCAGAGTGCATTGTCGGTAGTGGGGAATTGGCAAAATAAATTCCAAACCAAATGAACGTCATTGCGCTCTGCTTTGGTTTAATTGTTCGATAATGGCCCTGATTCTGTTGTTCACAACTAAACTAATTGTAATGTCACTATGTCTCTTTCTAACAAAGAACATAAGAAAAGGATGTAAGAAATTTAGTCCTGTCAAATTAGTCCAATGTTTGTTTTCAATATAATTTTAATCGCCATCTATCGCGGTTAAGCCTAAATACACGCAAAATAAGACGGCAAAGATTAATTTGACAACTTAAAATATGTTCTATCCTTTTTCAATCATGTTCGTAAGAAAGAGATGAGATGTGACTTAAATTAGTTTAGTGCGATTTATAACAGAATCGGCACCAATACCGTATGACTCGCGGGTGTCATAGAGTAATGAATAACTCATAGGCACAGCGAATGCCTGCAAAAAAGGGCTGACTTCGACCATTATTCAAAGTAGTAACTCATAATTATCTGATAGTGTATGATGAGCTATTAGTAAATACAATCACTGGATCACAATAAAATTATTTAATATGAAAAATATTTTATTTTTGCGCGCCATTCGTCACAAATAGAACTAACGAAACATAGATAAGTACTAACATTACTTTTATAGTATTTATAGATTATAATCACAACACAGAGCTTATTGGCTACTATTTTAGCTACCACGATAATTACAGGTGGCAATACCGCATAAGCCTTCCGCCATCTTTGTTTACGCCAAATTCCATTAAAAAAAAAAAATAGGTACGTCGTGATGCTTCTGCTCTGTGATGTGATGAGTGACTTATGTAGGTGGGCCGTTAGGGTGCAGTTTGAAACGTTTGAAATGAAATCCAGAGTCTAATTTAAAATTTTCACTAGTATATTAAATGTTCCACATAAGTTTCTTAACATTAAAACTTATATTAATTAAAATTAATAAGGACGACTAGTCCCACCAATGTTAGGTTGGAAAAGCCACGGTACTCCGTAATGCTCGCGGTTCTCACGGAGCGTAGGACACTATGCTGAGTAATCGCTAATGGTAGAAGACCGTGTGATTAGGGATCCGCATGGAGATTCCGTAACAAGTGAATAAACAATTTTATCATAATTAAAAGAAGTACACAATAAAGTTGAATAATAACAATATAATAATAATAATCTTGTGGAAGTTTGCGCGTCGTATGTGCGCAAAACTGGGTCCTACTCAGCTTATGCTGGGAAATTAGTTATGAATTATTTATTTACAAATAAAAGGATCTTTGACTAGCTTCGTTTTACTTTAGCCTTATAACCAATTGATTTCATAATTAACTTAACAGTATAATAGATCATAATAAAAATTAAAGATATTATTGTCAGAAGTGCTACAAGAACTGGTCCCAAAATATCTAGCATGAGATATTCGTTCCAGGAGATGTTAGCTGCGGACGCGCGGAGATGCTTGCCTCCACCATGTCGCAGCACGTGTTCGGTCCACCACACGGCGCGTTCCATTGGAGTTTGTGGCTGGTCGTTCATTAGCAAACGGAGGTTATTGATGTTCTCCCTGTAACTGTAATCCCACCAAAAACATTTTCATGTAAAATGTTGCCGCCAAGACATATGGCTCGTACTGTCAAAAAGTTATCAGATCTCATGTAGAGCCAAGCTTATAACTACATGCACTTACTATATAAGCCCTAACTTCACATCCTCTACACACCGTAGTCAAAATTTGTGGCTTGGCCGTTTCGCTACCGTCACATGGGAGTAAGGTGAAAAATGTATTCACTGTTCATTGCTTTTTTGTTATTTAATAGTTCTTGTAGTATTGAAACGGCCAAGCCACAAATTTTGACTACGGTGTGTAGAGGTTGTGAAGTTAGGGCTTATATAGTAAGTGCATGTAGTTATAAGCTTGGCTCTACATGAGATCTGATAACTTTTTGACAGTACGAGCCATATGTCTTGGCGGCAACATTTTACATGAAAATGTTTTTGGTGGGATTTCACTTCTTTTTTTTTTTGTTTGAAATTTCCAAGTTTTATAATTTTTTTGTTGTTTGTGTACTAATACAAGCTTAAATACCAAATTTCAGCTTTCTAGGACTTCAGGAAGTACCCTATGAGTTTTGATGATCATCAGTGAGTCAGTGACGAAATCGGGGTTTTTTAGATATCAATAAAATCTAAAGTATAAGAGCTATGTTATTGAAACTTAATATGCTTAATAAGTTCACTATTGACATCATGTTCCGAGAATTTTGTTTATCTGGTATAATCCAAATCCAAGTTATGAGGGTTCAAAAAAACGACGAAGCGCTTCGAGAAAAGGTAGGTAGTGCCCTTTCGCTTCGCTTGGCTGTCTTGGCGGGGGGCACTCCCGTGCCCCCAGATTCAAAAACATAGAGAATAGGTACTTGAATATTCAATGAGAAAAATTGTCTGGTCTATAAGATTCAACAATCGTCTTTAGTTTACCCTGATGCAATGTAACTCTGACTAGCAGGGCGATTGTCAAACGCTCTGGTTTTCGTGAAACCGATAGCGAGGGTCTCGTAAGTTGTTATAATTTTGGTTTTGTGTAACTTTTATGCCAAAATAGTCGCCGGCTTCATTTGAAATAAGTTAATTGTAATAGTTTTCAATTTTGTTATCATTTGTGTGACGTAATACCCAAATTATAAAAAGTTTTGAGAGCCTCGCTATCGGTTTCCCGATAACGAGAGCATTTGACAATCACCCACCTGGTCATCGCTTCACTTAATATGAGATTTTCCCGCTCAGTACTTTCCTTTGCCTTATCTAATGATTACTATTATCTTAATATTTGATACCTGGTATACATACGTATTCATTTAGCAATATGTCTCGAATTGAAAGCATGCAAACCTTGTATTCTCAATAAATTCTTAAGTTGTTCATACCTTTTATCTGATATGACTGTTTCAACAGCTTCAATCAAATCACTTGCAACCATTGTTTCACCATTGATCGCAACACCAATTCCAAATTCTTCATACAAATTAACATTATACCATTGGTCTCCGAGGAATGGAATACCCACTAATGGCACACCTGCATCGATTGCTTCATCTGTTGAGTGAAGACCACCTTGACTTACGAATAACTTGATGTTTGGATGAACTATAAAATAAATAAATAACATACGATTAATTTTATTGGGAATTTCAAGCGATTTTTTTTTGTCATAAATCGAAAGATCATATCGTTGTTATTAAAAAGTTAAATTGAGTTCGGTATCGAAAACATGCTGACAGTTCCCGAACTAACCCGACGAGTGCGGTGACGTCACATTGTTAATTTTTACTCACCATGCATTTTGATACAGTGTTTTACGTTTTCATCAAAATAATATCGTCAATATATTTAAAAAGTCAAATTTCAAAAGTTATCGTGCATATTTCGTACCATCGTCTACGAATAATACAAAAACAATCTCCAAAAAATGATTTTAAAAGTGCCACAAAATATTAAAAGTTGAAACCGTATATTTACATAGGGCATCGTGCCTCTACGCAAGCCAGCTGGATAGTCCAGTTCATCAAAGCATGTTAGGGGCTACTGAGCAAACTGCTGTAATTAGTTTGTATTGCACACTTTGCTGTAAATTGTGCTTCCGGTTTTTACGTCGACGCCATGTTTTATGTATGAGAGTAGCCGTGACTTGAAATTTAATTTCCCATCATGTGAAGTTTGTAAGTATGTGAAAAATATGTTAGATTTTATTGGGTGAAAAAATATAAAAACTTGGGTTTACAAAATAATAACCTGTGCAATTTTATTTGTCAAAATTCAAAAAAGTGGCCGCCATTTTGAATTATTTAGTTAGTGGTCCGATTGCTCTCAAAATGGATATTTTAGAGACCCTTGGGCCACATAACATGAATATTTTCTCAAAATTCAAAAAGTGGCCGCCATTTTTTATTATTTAGTTACTGTTCCGATTGCTCTTAAAATCGTTTTTTTTTTATTGACTTTCAAAACTATGGAACAGTTAGTTAAAGTCTTAAAATACATGATATTCAATAACTCCTTTATTGTTACATTAAAAAATACCTTGGGTTTTATAAACTACATACTCACCTAATAAATCTCTTTGTGGAAACCACTTCTGAATTTTCACGTTGTTAGGAACTTTATCTAAATTATCACCATCAAATTTCCATAAAATATCATATGGTAAAGCTCTGAATGCATCCAAAAATGCATCCAGGAAATCGTTATCCATTTCTGAGGGACGGACGTTCGTGCCCAGGCTTACGTAAATCACTCCTCGACTTGAATTATCTAAATATGATTTTAAATCCTGGAAATGACATAAGAGGTCTTCATAAAGACAGCTTAGATGTAAGAATATATAACAAATAATTTTTTGAGAATATTATTAAATATTTATAAAAGTTTGAAATACTTCAGTATAGCAGTCTATTATATCCAATTACTGAGCACAGGCCTCTTTTCACAAATCAGGGCGAAAGGGAATGGGCAGATACTCCACCACGCATGCCCACTGCCCACTGCAGATCGGTGTAGGTAGTGGCCACGGTACTGTTGAAGTTTTTAAGCCGCTAAGGAGGCCTCTAACTAGTTTAAAGACTATCAGAATTAAATGATAACCAGGACCAACGGCTTTATGTGCTTTCCGAAGTAAGGAAAACGCTCAAGTTGAAATAACACTACCTGAATACCTGACTACCTTATATAAATTGATATTCAATCGCAACGCAACTATAGAAGCAAGACATACAAAAACCTATTTTAATAATATTTTGTAGTTCCTTACCAGTGGCAGATTCTTTACAGGTTGCAAATGCAATTTTCCTAAGTATACAACGTTAGGTGGCACCGGACGGTTTTTAGCAAATATTGTATGTGAATTTAAAAATAACAAGTCGACATTACTTTTCAGTTCCCTTACAGTTGGCGCGTTCGGTCCAAATCGTTCTTTTAGTAATTTTTCTTCAAGGTCTTCAATAGGTTTTAAGATATTCCATAATTTGAATTCATTATACGTCTCTTTTATTTTATCACAAAATGTTAGGTTTCTAAATTTATTTCTAAAAAAATTTGGATAAAACAAAGGATGTCGGCTAACGGCACCCACTGCCTCATAAGATTCTATCCTGCCGAAAGAAGATGAGAACAATATCACAGGTGCTTTAAATATTTGTCCAACAATCAGATGGAAGTTGAATGATGCTTCGGCAACAATTAAATCAAAGTGTTGAGTGGCATCTTCAATCAACTGTTTTACTTCAGGTATATTAAATTGCTTGGAATTTATTCTAACGAACTCTTCAAGTGCATCAGTCCTGCTCATTACATCTATATCTATAATAACCCCACGTTTATTTTTTTTCTTTTGTGCAACAGTAAGGTTTTTTAATAATGAGTATGTTATTCCAACATCGATTTCAGTGATATTGTCTGAAGGTCTGTCCTTAGGTAGAGCGGGATTCGGGGTAATGACGATAAGTTCATGTCCTCTCTTCGCTAATTCTTGATAGTACGCTCTGAATACAAAGTGATGACTCATTGAAGGCATTGGAAACACTCCTAGAATTCTTGCAGAATTTACTTCTGACGACAAAAATACAATGAGGCAAACAAATAAGAACAACGATAGTGGTAAACGTAACATTTTGAATACTAATAAATAATTATTGTTAATATTTTTAGTTATAAATACTTTTTAGAATAGATAAAAGGAGACGATGGACGATAAATTTCAATGTCATGAATCAGGAGCATATAATCTAGATAGTTTTAATCGGGTGATTACCTACTTGATAAAACTGGGCAAATCCGAGTCGTGCCCTCTAAGAGTAAGACTTTAGGGGTACAAAATTATTAGAAATAAAATAGAGGAAAACTTTGCAGTAGTACCTACTTGACAACGTGAAAACAAAAACCTTATAAATCTCTTTGCGGAAGCCTTATTTAGAATTGCGGTTGAGTTAACAATACCAAAAAAAATTTCTATGAGAAGCTGGAATGGTTACACTTAATTTCTACCGTCCCTTTCTACTAAAGTCCGAAATTCCATGTGAATATTAAACGACTGCCGAAATGCGACCAAAAGCAGCAATTTTTTATCGTGTACATGAAATCAAATGTGTGTTGACAAATTGCTGGTTATGGGATCTCAAAATTAGAAGACTACATTTAATTCCCCAAAATTATTTTTTGTTTTCAATACAATCATGTGGTATCTTCCCATGATTATTGCTCAGATTATTTTTATTCGCACATAAATTAACACAGTCCACTCGTGAAAAATTGTTTTATTTATTTATTTATTTATTAATCAAACAAAATCCACAGCTCTTATTACAATGTGATTTAACATATAAAATTAATCTGACAGCCAATGACGGATATACATTTTTTTTAAATAAGAATTTATATAAGACAGCGATTATTCATTTTAAATTAAATTACTTTATATTTAAAAAAAAGAGTGTGTGTCAGTGTGAATGGAGTGAATTGGTGTTCGTGTGTGTTTTGAATCTGTGTGTGTGATTGTGTGTGAGTGTGTAATGAATTTATGTGCACAATGTAATATATTATAAATAAAAATACAGTATATATTAAATAATAAAATAAATAATTGTAATATCGTTTTATACCATTTTTTTTTTTTTTTTTATACTACTTAGGTAGCAAACAAGCATACGGCCCGCCTGATGGTAAGCGGTTACCGCAGCCTATGGACGCTTGCATCACCAGGGGTGTTACTCGCGCGTTGCCAAAGAGGAGAGTTGTATGATATAATAATTATAATTTATATACAGGTCGTTGTTTTGGTCAGCGACGAGCGACTCAGGGTCGATGATACAAATGATACTGGTGCTAAAAAAAAGATAAAAAAAAAACACTTTATTTTTTTTTAATAATAAAAATAAAAAAAAAAAATTTTGAAAATCATGTAATAAGCTAAAGTGTAGACATAATACTCAACGGGAGTACGAGGGAGTAAAGGGGTGGGGCGATGGTGGCTTGCGCCTAGCTCTAGTCTGTGCACGTACCTAGTAACCATACTTTGCGGTAATTTTATTTCAAATTGAATAAGGTATTTCTCAACATATTTACAGTATTGAATGGAATTAAGTCCATTTTTGGGGAATATATATTTTGTACTACCGCTACTGGGTCGCTTGTCGCCGACCAAAACAACACCCTGTATAGATATAGTACAAAATAAGTAAAATAAATGGATAAATGAATTATTTTTGGCCACTTTTAGCCAGGATATCTAAAACAGACTTTCTGAAACTCGCCTTATTGCTGTTAAACAGATCAATAGAATCAAAGTGTTTATTATAATACCTCTGCAGTCGACATACAACAGAATTTTGTGCATAATTTGTGTGAGTCATGGGAACTGAGAAAAGTGGTGTATGTCGCGTGCGCACCCTGGGGACAGAGATTTGCAACACCAGAGTAGTGAGTTCTTGGCTATCAATTGTGCCACCACAGATATCTCGCAGAAATAGCATGTCCAGAAAGCAACGTGTCTTCTCTAGAGTAGTAAAATGGTGTGATACACATGAATCAAGATAATCAACGTGATTAATGCGAGACCGGTTATTAAGGTGTTTCGTGAATTTCCCCTGAATCCTTTCAATTTCCTGTATATAAATGACATAATGTGGATTCCATATTATGCTGCAGTACTCCAGGACACTTCTTACATAGGCAAAATAAAGCATTTTTATGCAGCTAATGTCTGAAAACGGCTTACTCACACGTAAAACAAACCCAAAATTTTTAAACGCTTTATTAACTATAACCTCGATATGTTCCGTAAAAGTAAGCTTAGAGTCCAACACAACACCTAAATCCTTGACAGTTTGAGCCTTATTGATACCAATTTTATTTATATGGAAATTATAATTAACCTAGTTTCTTTTGCGCGTAAATGTAATATGTTGACACTTACTGACGTTGATATTGATACTGTTAAAACAGTAGTAACTACTTAGACGATCTAGATCACTTTGCAGTTTGGCACAGTCGGATTCACTTTTAATCTTCATGTAAATTTTTGTGTCATCTGCATACATAAGGAAGCTAGCAAAGTGAAAACAATCAGTGATATCATAAAGATACGCCACATACAACAAGGGGCCCAGGATTGAGCCCTGTGGGACGCCTGAGGTAACTGTGATATAATCAGAGCGATGTCCACCAACAACCACAGCTTGACAGCGATTGGTTAGGTAGGATTTAATCCACCTAAGCAAGTCACCGTGTATACCAAGCTCCTGCAATTTACGTAAAAGTATGATGTGATCCACACGATCGAAAGCTTTCTCAAAATCGGTATAGATCTGTTGTATTTTTAAATAATTTATAGAAAAACGTAGTTTACAGTTACACAGCTTTATTTGAAGTACAATAAAAATATGACATAGAACGATCAATACACATTTCAAAAAAGATAGTAGCCAGTATTTATTCCAACATACCCCCACTTAATGGCTACTTACCCCCACTTAATCTATACTAAGGCCTATAGCCCGTATACACCTATCATGGGCCATACGCCCTAAAGGCTTTGTCAATACATCAGCTGGCATTTCGTCTGTAGGTAAAAATCTTAATTCTACAGTTAAGTCAGAAACCTTTTCACGAATAAAGTGAAAACGCGTATCTATATGTTTTGTTCGACTGTGGTGGATCGGATTTTTGGCCAACATTTGTGCACTTTGGTTGTCCGAGAAAATAACAGTACTAGGAGATTTACCTGTCACTTCAGTTATGAATCTCTTCAAGAAACAAGCCTCTCTGGTAGCTGAAGATAAACCCATATATTCAGCTTTGGCTGAAGATAACGCCACCGTAGGCTGCTTTCTTGATTCCCAAGAAATAGGACCGCCTGCCAGCTCAAAATAAAATCCTGTGTATGAGCGTCGACTTACTGGACAGTTTGCAAAGTCAGAGTCTGAGTAGCCACGCAGTGTGTCATCATTTGTCTTTCTGTAAGAAATACCAACATTCTTAGTAGCACCCAAATATTGAAGACAACGCTTTGCTGCGTTCCAATGAGTCTTATCGTAACATGAATTAAACTGACTCAAATAACTTACGGTAAATGCAATGTCAGGCCTAGTGTTTACAGCGAGAAACATGAGACATCCAATCAGTGCTTGATATGGATAATTACTAGACTCACCTGAACCAGGTTCTAGCTTCTTTTGTAAAAGAGGCGTTGAAACATGTTTGGACTTTTCCATTCCAAACTTCTTCAACAATGTCTCAATATAAGTCCCTTGGTGCATTTTAATACCGTTTTCGTTACTTATAATATTAATTCCCGTAAAGAAATTTATTTCTCCTAAATCTTTTGTTGAGAAATTTTCTTCAAACTGACTTTTGAAATTGTCAAATGTCATTTTATTTTTATATAAAATGACAAGATCGTCAACATAGACTGCTAAAATCAAGGAGTCGTTATTCGAAATCCTTTTTATAAAAACGCAAGATTCCGAAGGAGTTTGAATAAAACCTATTGCAGACAAAATTTCTTTTAACTTTGAATGCCAGGCCCTTGGAGCTTGTTTTAAACCATATAAGGATTTCTTTAATAAGCATACTGATATATATGTACTCTTTAGTGAAAACTAAAGAGCTCTATGCCGTTGCCTTGACATTGTGTTATTATTATGTGTCAATGAAAATGTAACTTGTTTTTTAGTAAATAAAAACCTATTATCTTAGGTTTTGCTATCATTTCAATTTTATTTACTAAAAATAACGAATTAATCGAAACATGGATCGCTATTTAAGACCCGAAAGGTTTGATGTCGATCCGAGCAGCAGCTCCGCTTCTCATGAATGGGAGCACTGGAAAAAGACTTTTCAAAATTTTCTTGTCGCACGTCAATCAGCACTGCAACCAGCGGCGGCGGACGCAATAGCCCCCGCGCTGACCGATGGACTCAAGCTGCAGCTTCTCGTCAATCATGTTTCATCGCAAGTATACACCTACATAAATGAAAGCACTACTTACGATGGTGCCATAGCTATACTAGATAGAATCTTTATTAAACCTAAGAACATTATTTATGCCAGACATTCGCTTGCAACGAGAAAGCAGCGAACCGAAGAAACAATTGATATGTACATGCAAGCGTTGAAACAATTATCCAAAGACTGCCAATTTACTGCTGTTGACGCTGATACTAACAAAAATGATAATATACGGGACGCCTTTATTTCCGGAATAATATCTAATAAAATAAGACAACGGCTCCTCGAAAATCTATCTCTCTCACTTACCGAAGCATACAACCAAGCACTTTCTTTGGAAATGGCTGAAGTGAATTCGCAAAACTTTAATTCTTCTTCTGTCAACGCAATACCAAATGAAGTTAAAGTTATAACGCCGCCTTATGTTGAAGAAAACACTGTAGCTGCCACATTTCACAAACGAAAATGCTTTTTCTGTGGAGGACGTGTACATCCTCGTAAAATATGCCCAGCGTTAGAAGCTACCTGCCAATTATGTGACAAAAAAGGTCACTACGCTACTGTGTGTCGTAGCAGGAATTTACGTAGTGCCGCTGCGTTGGAGAAAGGCGAGTATTCCGCGTGTATCAGCGCCGCTTCACCATTATCGCTAAGAAAAGCAACAGTACCTGCCTTTATCAAGGGTATTCGAGCAGAGGCGCTATTAGATACTGGTAGCTCCATGAGCTTTATCAACGAGGACTTCAGTAAGCTCTGCCAACTTAGACGAAAACCTTGTGAACAAATGATATCTATGGCTTCTTTGAATCATACATCTCAAGTTGCTGGTCAAATTTATCAAACAATTACTATTGGCAAGCATATTTACGAAAACATTAACCTGCTCATAGTTAAGAATTTGTGCGCAGATATTATTATTGGCCACGATGTTTTAGACAAGCACTCATCTTTGGAATTCGAATTTGGTGGACCAAAAGAACCTTTAATCGTATGTAATGTGGCTGAAGCATATGTGCCCGCCGTACCCTTATTCGCCAATGTATCTCCAAACTGTAAGCCAATAGCAGCGAAGTCTCGCAGGCACAGTGAAGATGACAAACAGTTCATTGAACAAGAAGTGCTCAAACTCTTAGCAGAAGGTATCATTGAAGAGAGTCAGTCACCTTGGCGCGCACAAGTATTGATATCAAATACCGAGAATCATAAGAAACGCCTTGTAATTGATTACTCACAAACGATTAACAGATATACAGAGCTGGATGCATACCCCTTACCAAATATAGAGGAATTAGTATCAAATATTTCAAAATACACGATCTTTAGTGCTATAGATTTGCAAAGCGCTTATCATCAGGTACCAATTTTACCCGAAGAAAGACCATATACTGCCTTCGAAGCGGTCGGAAATTTGTACCAATTTAGACGAATTCCTTTTGGTGTTACAAACGGTGTGTCCAGTTTCCAAAGAACTATTGACTGGGTCATAAGGAAAGAACAACTTAAGGGCACTTATGCGTATCTTGATGACATAACAATATGTGGAAATACGCAAGAGGAGCACGACAAAAATTTAGACAAATTCTTACAGGCAGCCACGAAATATGGACTTACACTAAACAAAAGTAAATGTAAATTTTCGCAGCACACGATAAACATTCTTGGATACAATATTTCAAATCACGTTAGAAAGCCTGACAACGATCGCCTAAAGCCTTTAATTTCTCTACCTCCACCGAATGATATATCTTCTCTCAGAAGGGCATTGGGTATGTTTGCTCATTATTCCAAGTGGATTCCTAATTTTTCAGAACGAATCAGATTCTTGTCAAAAACAGAAATGTTTCCACTAACAACTGACCAAATTAAATGTTTCGAAGAGCTAAAGACTGACATAGCAAAGTCTACCGTTCATGCGATAGATGATAAATTTCCATTTACCGTCGAAACTGACGCCTCTGAACATTCAATAGCGGCCGTTTTGTCGCAAGCATCTCGGCCTGTCGCATTCTATTCGAGAACATTAAACACCAGTGAACAAAACCACTCTGCGATTGAAAAGGAGGCTTATGCAATTGTAGAATCGCTGAAGAAATGGCGCCATTTCCTCATTGGCCGACCTTTCCAATTAATCACTGATCAAAGATCAGTTTCGTTCATGTTTAATACCAAACATTCTAGTAAAATCAAAAATGAGAAGATCCAGAGATGGCGCCTAGAACTTTCTCAATTCAAATATGATATTGTCTACAGACCAGGTAAAGATAATTTCGCGGCGGACGCACTTACACGAGTATGCGCTACGACCGAATCTCGAATGACAAAATTAACATCTCTTCATGAAGCATTATGCCATCCTGGTGTCACAAGAATGTATCATTGGATAAAAACAAAGAATCTTCCTTACTCGCTGGAAGAGATTCGACACATGACAAATTCATGCCGCATTTGCTGTGAGATTAAGCCCAGATATTATAGAAAAGAACACGAAGCTCAGGCAAAACTTATTAAAGCTACTTCTCCTTTTGAAAGACTGGCAATGGACTTTAAAGGGCCACTTCCATCAAGTACGAATAATAAATATCTATTAGTGGTAATTGACGAGTACTCACGCTTCCCCTTTGCTTTTGCATGTTCTGATATGACAGCAAAGACGGTTATAATGCATCTAAATAATTTATTTATGATTTTCGGATTCCCCACCTACATTCATTCAGATCGCGGGACATCATTTCTAGCCGGAGAAGTACAGGAGTTTCTTAATTCACGTGGTATAGCCACAAGTCACTCCTCTCCTTATAACCCTCGAGGTAACGGACAAGTGGAGAAACTAAATTCCACCCTGTGGAGGACCATACAGTTGACCACAAAGACGAAAAATATTCCCATAGAAAACTGGGAACGTGTCTTGCCGCAGGCTCTTCACTCTATTCGCTCTTTACTTTGTACAGCTACAAACTGCACGCCTCATGAACGTTTGTTTGTCCATCCACGAAGATCATCAAATGGAACTTCGATTCCCTCGTGGCTCACTAGTTCGGGTCAAGTTCTTATTAAAAGGTTTAATAGGGCTAATAAATACCAAGATCAGGTTGAAGAAGTCGAACTCTTACACTCTAATCCAGATTATTCCTTGATCCGCTATACAGATGGACGCGAAGTAAACATTTCCAACAGATACTTAGCTCCTGTACCTGAATCAAACTCGAGACCTGAAAGTAATTTAGATCCAGCACCTGACTCAGAATCAACACGAGAAAGCTGTTCAACTCCAACGAATGAATCAGATTTAACGGCTGAACCTGAACCTGAACCAACCGTCGACTCTCACGAGTCTCAACCGGTTATTCAAGAGCCAGTTGCTGATCTGAGGAGGACAACTAGAATCAGGAGACAGCCCAACTATTTGCAAGACTATTATTGTGAAGGACCTAGGCGGGGAGAATGATATATATGTACTCTTTAGTGAAAACTAAAGAGCTCTATGCCGTTGCCTTGACATTGTGTTATTATTATGTGTCAATGAAAATGTAACTTGTTTTTTAGTAAATAAAAACCTATTATCTTAGGTTTTGCTATCATTTCACATACCTTATTTTCATATTTATGCTGAACAAATCCTTCAGGTTGTAGCATGTAGACTTCCTCTTCTAAGTCTCCATTTAAAAAGGCTGTGTCTACATCCATATGTCGAACCTTGTAGCCTTCATGCACTGCCAATGCTAACAAAGTTCGCAATGATGAGTTACGTACAACCGGAGAAAAGGTTTCGTAGTAATCTACACCTTCTACTTGTGCAAAACCTTTAGCTACTAAACGAGCTTTATATTTTACTACATTACCTTGAGCATCTCGTTTTAGTTTATATACCCATTTGCATGGTATACAGGGCTTATGACTTGGCTTGTCTACCAAGGTCCAAGTCTGCTTTTTAATTAAAGCACTATACTCTTCTTTCATAGCAGTGATCCAGCTATTTTTGTCATCACTAGTGACGGCTTCATGATATGAAGTAGGTTCTTCATCATCAGCCATTTCTGTTTTCAGATTACGCATTCTATTTCTAAGTGGATATCTACAGCCACTTGTATTAGAATGTTGCTCTTCAATAGCGTTTGGTGTTTGTTCCTCTGGAACTTCTATTGCATTATGATCAACTGCATCACAGAAATCCTCAGCTTCATGATCTTGAGTATTATAGTCAGCAACAGGGGCATCAGCTGTGGCTTCAACCTCATCCTGCCTCTGAGAATATTCTTGATACGAATCAGATGACAGCAACAACGGAACAGTTTGGAAAGTTGCAACTTCCTCTACAGATGGACAAGTTACAATATTTTCCGTCACACCAACTCTGTTTTTCTTAAGATCTGTAAAACAATCTTCAAAGAATGTTACATCTCTTGCTTTTATCAGTCTTCTCGGATATAGAGCATCTCTAAAGAGATAGCTGTTTGGGTCTGGGTTGTACCCAACGAAAACATATTGAACAGCTTTAGCATCTAGCTTTTTCCTCTGACAAGAAGGTACATGGACTAGTGCTCGACAACCAAACACTCGTAAATGAGATAGATCAGGCTTATTCCCAGTCCATTTCTCCATTGGTGTTTGTGTTTTTAAAGCTACATGGGGACTCCTATTTTTCAAATAAACAGCGGCTTCAAAAGCATCTTGCCAATAAACCTTTGGCAATGAGCTTTCTGCCAGCATCGAGCGTGCTTTCTCTACGATTGACCGGTTAGTCCGCTCTGCAACTCCATTCTGTTGAGGGCTATATGGAACGGTGGTCTGATGCTCGATACCTTTTGACTTCAAGTAATCCGTGAACCCTTTATTCACGTATTCAGTCCCATTGTCCGTCCTTAGTGTCTTGACTTTTGCTCCTGTTTGTGTTTCTACAAAAGACTGAAATTCACAAAATTTATTCATCACTTCTGTCTTTGATGAAATAAAATAGGGGAAGATTCTTCGCGTGAAATCATCTATAAATAGGACAACATATTTGTTTCCTTGGAAAGATGTTTAGGACATTGGTCCACACAGATCAGAATGCACAAGTTCCAATAAAGAAGTGGTTTTCTTATGCGGAATTGTTTTAAAAGGTCTCCTACTTTGCTTACCTTCAATGCACGCGACGCAAGGATCCTTATCAACCTCATCATAGTCCAGGCCAAGAGCTTGACCTTGTTTAAGCTTATTCATACCAAAACGACAAAGATGACCTAAACGTTTGTGCCATAGACGATATTGCGACGGTCCAAAATGCACAATGTTGGTTGATAACTCCTCTGGTGCTTTGACAGTACAATCCAAGGTGTACAATCCACCATTAATAGAACCATGTAAAACAATTTGACCTGTACAAGAAAAATCTGTATAAAAATTACAACCTTTTTTATCAAAAACTACAGTATAACCTTTATCTACTGCCTTTTTGACTGAAATGAGGTTTGAATTCAAATTTGGAACGACTGCAACATCAGTAACAGTACCTACAGTACCATCTTTAGTGCTAAACTTAAGTTCACCAACACCTGTACAGTCAATTTTTTCTCCATTTGCTACAGTTACTTTACCAGTATCATTCTGAAGTAATTTCACATTATGTAATAACTCCATACTTGAAGACATGTGATTTGTCGCTCCAGAATCAATAAACCAGTTCTCTTTCTGTTTATTCTTAACCGAATTTAAAGTTGTCGATAAGGTAACAGCATTAGCACCTTTAGAACTATTTATCCTATTAGGACAGTCGGGCCGTTTATGTCCTGATTCATGACATTCATAACAAACAACCTGTTTCTTGCTTTTATTTTTCTTAATATTCTTAGAATTTGAAACATTATCTTTCTGAATAGTTCTCAAAGCTGAAGTATTTTACCTCTTACTAGCTCGCTTGTGACGTTGACATTTGAATTCTCCAATACCATCACTAGGGGATCATAACGTGGTCCCAAACCACCTAAAAGAATCGCAGCGACACTTGCATCTTCAATTTCCTTCCCAATATCTGCGAGATCTTGAACAGTACAAAGTACAGCATTTATATACTTCTCCATATTGTTTTCAAATGTATCTAAGCAATATCTATAGAGTTGTCTTTCTAAAGCAAGTCTTCTGCCTAAGCCCTTTTCTTCATAGGCTGCCAAGAGAGCATCCCAAGCTTCCTTAGCTGTCTTTGCTCTACGAACATACGTTATAGCTGAACCGTTCAAAGTAAGACAAATTTTTGATAAAGCTTTTAAATCATTTAAGTCTCTTACTGATTGAGGGGTAGGGTCTCCTTCTTGTGATATATTTTCTTCTATTAATTTTTAATTATTTTTCTTTCTGCCCTGTACTTTCGTCCGGAGTCACTATAGGTGCCAGCTGAAAATCAGCGCTGTTGGTATACAGCAGCACATGCTGAGCTGGTACCCTTTTGGCAGCACACCCACCGTTGACGATGCGAGAAACTAATTGTTTTAATTTTTTTTTTTTTTTTTATATTTTGTCTGTTTTTATTTTTGTGTTTTACATATATTTTTTATCTAGTTTTAAATCATACAGTATGTTTCTTGCTCCTTTGTTTTACTTGTATTGTGCTGTTAATAAATGTTTCTTACTTACTTACAGATACAAATTGTGTGAAAGTAAATAAAAAATAAGTTCTTCAAATTTATAAATTTTTATTGTTTTTGCGTAATATCAAAGTAAAAAATATTCAAACTTAGAACATAATTAAGTACTTAATTAAATAAATCACAAAAACATGATACAAAAGTTTATGAACTTGATCTAATCAACAATATTGATCTGTTAGGGTTGTAATACGGATCTCGCAAAGCTATTCTCGTCTATAATTTAGCGATGATCGAATTTAGCAAAAGTCTGTGACCTATTCGTCCAGCCTGCTGCTTTCCTAATAGCATCTAAAGATAGCGCCGCGCCGCGGACGTGTCGGCGTGACGCGTGGTGTGTGCGCTGAACGTCGCCACGTCCACGCCACTCGAATGATGCACCTGCTTGATCCATCTGCTGATGGACTGGGCAGTTGCAGATCTATGCGGCTGTTTGTAAGTTAGTATCAGATTGTCGGTTACTTTAGGTCTGATACTACTAGAAGCATGCAAATAGTCCTCTATGATGGTTGCGGGACATATTGCTTTATTTCTTCTTCTTCAAAATAAGGTAAAAATAGTAACGGTTGTTCACGGCCTGCGGCTGATGTTTTGATCACATCCGAAATACCTATATTGATGCCGGCAGGACCTATTTTAAATTTTTATAAGCGCGAGCGTTTGAACTCGATGCGCTGTACACAATGCTAGAAGAACGATTCATTTTTTGGTGATTTTTTTCTATGGACAGATCCCTATTGGGTACCCAGTTAGCGACAAAGTTTAAGAATAACTGTGGGTCCCAGGTATGAGTGTATTTAGGAGCGGCAGGTCTCAACTTATAAACGCCTTTAAGTAGCCGTTTAACTTGATCGTCGGAAGTAATATGGCTACCAAATAATAAAGATAACGCTGACCGGTGGCTATTCAGTGAGCCGTAGGCGGCTCTTTTAGTAAATGGTTCGGTTAGAAATAACATTATAGATGATAAAGAACACATATATGGATTTAAACTGTTAGTCTGACTAAACTTCCACCAGAGTTTGTAAGTGCCACTATATGAATTCAGGGCCTCCGCCCATACGGGAGCTCCGTACGTCACCATTGATCGCACGATCCCCAGGTACAGCCGCAAAGGGCGCCCGGTTCGCCAGTGTTCGGCAGCAGCCGCCCGAGAGCAGCCGCCGCGACCCTACTCTACCCTACCCTACCCTACCCTACCCTAGAGTAGGGTAGGGTAGGGTATATATCTCTGGCAAAATATATGATATTGAACTTTTATTGGATAAAACCCAGGTTGATATTTTATGCTTTACTGAAACCTGGTTAAAACCTGATATGATGCTCTTTAATATTAACAATTTCACCGTCGCCAGTGCGTTCAACAGAGTGTCTGCTAATGGTGGTGGATCTATTATTTTATTAAACAGCAACATAAAATTCAAAAATCGTACAGATATATGTAGTCATTCTGTGGAGCGCGTCTGTAAGGTGGCATGTGCAGAGATTGAAAGCTCCATCATCGTATGTGTATATAGACCTCCGGCTTCTGACTTTTCTTTGTTTTATTCTATAATAGAAGAGATTCTTAGTAAACTTTGAAATCCAAAAAGTCTATAGTAGTTTGTGGTGACTTCAATATCGATATTCTTGTTACTTCATCAGATAGAAACAATTTTATTTCTTTATTCAAATCATTTAATATGGATCATTTGTTTTGTGAACCGACACGGGTAACAGCCATATCTTCAACATGCATTGACAACATTATTATAAATGGGAGTACTTTGGATAAGTTCTTAATTCCTGGTGTTCGCTCGGATCATTTGGCTCAAGTTGTTAGATTGCCCTCTCAAAGCCAAATATTATATAAAGTAAGTAGGGAATTTAGACCAACCACAAAGTACAAGTTAGAGAAAGAACAATGGGTCAGGTTATATGGAACGCGTCCCCAGAATGTAGCACTATAAGCTATGGTGGAGATTGTTGGCCACATCGAGGCCATCATTTCATTGTATGACACCAAGTCTGGATTCCATGGGAAAAAAAAGATATTCACGGTTAAAGCAAACAAAATACTGTGTAACTTTGTTACCATCCCGCAGTATTATGAAAACTTTTCTGATTTTAAATCATTAGATATGCTAATCCAGAATGTAATCTATCTATGTGCTAAGTTTCACCCACATCTGATTAGCCATTTTGGCGTAATTTAAAAATAAATATCGACAGAATCTTAAGCATTTATTACTTACATAACTAGGGTCAAGATCAAATATTATTATTATTCTTTCTTTTTTAATTGGCACAACAAACAAGTAAACTTACATATTACCTACCTAATATATGACATTTTGTTACATTGCTGTTCTATAAGAGTGATCAGTCCCGTTGTCCACGTATTGAATTAGCTAACGGGTAACGTACTGAATTATATTACATTTTCCAGCTAATTTACTGGACTGATATCAATAAAAATTAGGCACACGCGGTAGCATAGAGCCTAGAGATGGACATGCAATACATTTTTCTCAGGAACAAAGGTGAAGCCACAAGGCACAGCTAGTACTTTAATATTATAAACATGAAAGTTGGTTTCTCTGTTTGTTATATTTTCACAGCTAAGATACTGGATGGATATCGATAAAAATTAGCAGAAAGGTAGCATGGAACTTGGAGATGGAACTGCAATACTTTGGTCAATGCGAAAGTAGATCTATCTGTTTGTAAAGTTTTCACAGCTATGTTACTGGACCGATATCGATAAAATATCAGCAGAAAGATAGCATGGACCTTGGAGATAGCCATACATATATTTTTCCCTGAAAACGTGATTGGGATCGCTGGTATTGAGTATTCTGTGTCGCAGGGCAAAGCTAATAATAACAAAAAACAATAATTACCAAAGGAACATTTTTGTAACTTCAAATGTGAATATCTTTTTTCTCCCATGGAATTCAGACTTGCTGTCATAGAATAAAATAATGTGCTCGACGAGACCTACAATTACCACTACAGCTCATAGTGCTACAGTCTGGGGACGTTTTTACCCATTATCCTTTAATAGTCATTTGGAATTGAGTCTTGCTAATACCTATTTCGAATCTGATGATCCTAATCATAACTATGAAACATTGTTTACTGAGATTTGTAAAGGATTTAATAAATATTGCCCGATTAAATCTACTAAGGTAACTGATAAACTAAAATTCTGTGACTGGGCCACTAAAGGAATAAGATTGAGTAGAGAAAACATGTATGAACTCTATCGTAAAAAATCAAACACAACTAACCAAGAGCTTCATACATATGTTAGGAATTATTCAAAAATATTTAAATTAGTTTGTAATAGAGCAAAAGCCATTTTCATTGCCAAAAAAGTTAGTGATTCGACTAATAAAATTAAAACTGTGTGGAAAATTATAAACACGGAGACTGGTAAAAATAAAAATAAGCTTATCTCCGATAAATTTGAAGTAGCGAGTGCTTTCGAATCTTTTTTTCAACAATACCTTCTGAAGCTACTAAGTATCTTGCATCTTCACCTAAGAAAGCCGAGTGTCTCCTTAAGAGGACTCAATTCATCATAGTTTTCATACAAAACCTTTTTTCTTTTTTTTTTTATGTCAATTGGTTGACGAGCAGGCAGACAGGCCTCCTGATGGTAAGTGGTCACCGCCGCCTATGAACATTTGCAATACCAGATTGCCGATGTGTTGCCGACCTTGTAGAGCTCTATTTACGCCTTTTTTGAAGAACCCCATATCGTAGCGCTGAGGGAAAACCGTAACGTAACCTCTGTACTTATTATGGCGTTGTTAAACATTTTTCGTTAGATGTTTTGAATAAATTAGTATCTTAAGCAGGAGGCCTCCGATCAGGCCGTCGCTGCTGGATACGCGGACGAATGCTTCGGCGCCCCCGTATATCCAGCCGGCAGCGACAGGTAGGAACGCCGTGGGGTTTTAGTCAGTAGGAGTCTGACATAACCCAGCCGCTCCCCCCGGAGTGCCCGGGTATCCATGAGGATTTCCCCACGAAAAAAAAAAAAAAAAGGGTAGAGTAGGGTAGGGTAGGGTAGGGTAGGGTAGCACCACAGGGTAGGGTAGTACCACGCGATAGAAGTCGCACCGGGCAGCTAGTCATTAATAAATTATATGTCTATCACTAATTGCTGTGTCCTACAGGGTCCATGTGAACTTTCTCATATTGTTTAAGATCTTACTACACACATGTGATGCAATAAATGAATAATGTTTGTATTTCCGCAAAGAGATTTATAAGGTTTTTGTTTTCACGTTTTCATGTAGGTACTTACTACTGCTAAGTTCCTCAATTTTATTTCTAATAATGTACCCCTAAAGTCTTACTCTTTGAGGGCACGACTCGTATTTGCCCAGTTTTATCAAGTAGGTAATCACCCGATTAAAAATATCTAGATTACTAGCAGCGAAACCCGGCGTTGCTCGGGTTAAAATACATCGCATGTTTTATGGTATAAAAAATATATAAGGATACATTTTTTAACATATTATATATTTCTATTTTCGATATTGAGAGACTTTCCAGAACATTCAAATAGTTTGTTCTTTTTCACTTGTGAAAATCACTTGATTTTTTTTGTAACTGTTTACTCTTTTTCTCGACTGCAATCACAATTGAACTGACGAAAAGTCACTGAATATCGATTTATATACCGAAATTTCCAGTACCAGATCACTCTAGAATATTTAGATGTACATCACTTCGATTTGGTTTTTATAGATCAATAATAACACTCGTACACATTTTGGAACTTTCCAGATCAATCCAAAAAAAATTAGAACTTTCTAGAACATTTTAAATCGCTTATAATAAATTGAACTCATTTTAGAATTTTATAGATCATTTTAGAAATTTCTAGAACTTTCTCAATCATTCTAGATCGATCATAATAAACTGCACTCAATTTGGAACTTTCTAGAACATTCCAGATCAATTATAACCGTTTTACACATTTTGGAATTTTCTAGATCATTCTAGAAATTTTTCGAACATTTTAAATCGTTTCTAATAAATTGCACTCATTTAAGAATTTTCTAGAACTTTCTCGAACATTCTAAATCGATCATAATACATTTCACTCGTTTTGGAACTTTCCAGATCATTCGGAAAATTATTGGAACTTTCTCGTCATATCATTCTAAATCGATCATAATAAATTGCACTCATTTTGGAATTTTCCAGATCATTCTAGAAATTTATAAAACTTTCTCGAACATTCTAAATCGATCATAATAAATTGCACTCATTTTGGAACTTTCCAGATCATTCGGAAAATTTCTAGAACTTTCTCGATCATAATAAATTGCACTCATTTTGGAACATCCCAGATCATTCGGAAAATTTCTAGAACGTTCTCGAACATTCTAACTCGATAATAACAGTTTTGGGACATTTTGGAACTTTCTAGATGAAGCCAGAAATTTGTAGAACTTTCTCAAACATTCTATATCGATTATAATAGCTTGCATTCATTCTAGAATTTTCTAGATCATTCCAGATATTTGTTGAACTTTGTAGAACATTCTAGATCAATTATAACCGTTTTACACATTTTCAAACTATCTAGACCATTACAGAAATTTTGAGATCTTTTCAGAAGTCCTCATGCGTTAGAAAAGGACAGCAATATATGTTTTAACATTTTCGCCACCCACAACCACCCCCTTCCACCCACCGCGACCAAACTCCCTTACTACCACCTGGAGACCAAGGGGTATTTACCACCCCAACGGGAAGTTAATTGGGGTTGGTGGTGATTGAGAAAACTGCGTATTTACGTACCCACAAAAGCATTTTATAGCATTCATTCTAGAATTTTCTAGATTATTCCAGATATTTGTTGAACTTTCTAGAACACTCCAGATAAATTATAACCGTTTTACTCATTTTGGAACTTTCTAGATCATTCAAGAAATTTCTCGAACATTCCAAATCGATCATAATCAATTGCACTAATTTTGTAACTTTCCAGATCATTCGGAAAATTTCTAGAACGTTCTTGAACATTCTAATTCGATAATAACAGTTTTGGACATTTTGGAACTTTCTAGATGAAGCCAGATCAATTATAACCGTTTTACTCATTTTGGAACTTTCTAGATCATTCAAGAAATTTCTCGAACATTCTAAATCGATCATAATCAATTGCACTCATTTTGGAACTTTCCAGATCATTCGGAAAATTTCTAGAACATTCTCGATCATTCTAAAACGATCATAATAAATTGCACTCATTTTGGAACTTTCCAGATCATTCTGGAAATTTCTAGAACGTTCTCTAACATTCTAACTCGATAATAACAGTTTTGGTCATTTTGGAACTTTGGAAATTTGGAGAACTTTCTCAAAACATTCTATATCGATTATAATAGCTTGCATTCATTCTAGAATTTTCTAGATCATTCCAGTTATTTGTTGAACTTTCCAGAACATTCTAGATCAATTATAACCGTTTTACACATTTTGAAACTATCTAGACCATTACAGAAATTTTGAGATCTTTTCAGAAGTCCTCATGCGTTAGAAAAGGACAGCAATATATGTTTTAACATTTTCGCCACCCACAACCACCCCCTTCCACCCACCGCGATCAAACTCCCTTACTACCACCTGGACACCAAGGGGTATTTACCACCCCAACGGGAAGTTGATTGGGGTTGGTGGTGCTTGAGAAAACTGCGTATTTACGTTTTTTTGGAGAGTGTGCGCAGGAATTGTTCAACCTTATTCCACCATCCCCATTTTTACACCGAACCACAAGACGCCGGGAAAATTTTCACCCGTACGTTGTTGACATACCGAATATACGGACACAGCGTTTTGCATCCTCATTTTTAATGCGTACAGCAAGGGAGTGGAACTTGCTTCCGGCGTCTGTGTTCCCTGACGCTTACAATCTAGGTACTTTCAAGGCCAGAGTGAATAGGTTTCTTCTGGGTAAGCGTGTTTCATCTTAGGCTTCGTCATCGCCCCTTATGGGCGGGTCAGTGGCCAAACGCAAGCCCATCTAATTTAAAAAAAAAAAAAAAAAAAAAACCCACAAAAGCATTTTATATATATTATTAGATATTAGATTAGATTATAAATGTGTATGTGGAGGTTGTTTGATTGTTACGCTTCCACGCCGATAATCAACCGATCACGGTGAAATTTGGCACGCAGGTAGCCTATGGTATAGAGAAGGACATAAGTTCGTAGGGACAGCTAGTAATGCTATAAAATAACTTATGTTTCTATTACAGTGAACTATAGACGTACGTTTAAGATTGTGTATATAGTACCATTAACTTATCTGGGCCAGTAGATAAGATGGTTATCGACAATCGTCATCGTTAGTAAACGATCAACTTTTGTATGTGATTGACATTTCAAATCGAAATATCACGTGATTTTTGAAAATCTCTTATGTCAATCCCATACAAAGGTTCAACTTTACTTATTATTTAATTTAATTATTATTTTTTAATATAGCAGCAATAGAAATACACTAGCAGCGAAGCCCGGCGTTGCTCGGGTTAAAATACATCGCATGATTAGTGGTATAAAAAATGTATAAGGATAAGGATACATTTTTTAACAGACATTATAGATTTCTATTTTCGATTTCGATTTGGTTCTTTTAGTTAGATCAATAATAACACTCGTACACATTTTGGAACTTTCCAAATCAATCCAAAAAAAATTAGAACTTACTCGAACATTTTAAATCGCTTATAATAAATTGCACTTATTTTAGAATTTTCTAGATCATTCTAGAAATTTCTAGAACTTTCTCGAACATTTTAAATCGCTTATAATAAATTGCACTCATTTTAGAATTTTCTAGAAGTTTCTCGAACATTCTAAATCGATCATAATAAATTTCACTCATTTTGGAACTCTCTAGATCATTCTAGAAATTTCTATAACTTTCTTGAACATTCTAAATCGATCATTATCATTTTGGAACTTTCCAGATCATCGATCGGGACATTTCTAGAACGTTCTCGAACGTTCTAACTCGATAATAACTGTTTTGGATATTTTGGAACTTTCTAGATGAAGCCAGAAAATTTGTAGAACTTTCTCAAACATTCTATATCGATTATAATAGTTTGAATGAATTCTAGAATTTTCTAGATCATTCCAGATATTTACATATTTTGGAACTTTCTAGACCGTTCCATAAATTTTGAGATCTTTTCAGAAGTCCTCATGAGTCATTTTAGAATTTTCTAGATCATTCTAGAAATTTCTAGAACATTCTCGAGCATTTTAAATCGCTTATTTTACTCATTTTAGAATTTTCTCGAAATTTCTAAATATTTCACTAATTTTGGAACTTTCTAGATCATTCTAGAAATTTCTCGAACATTCTAAATCGATCATAATCAATTGCACTCATTTTGGAACTTTCCAGATCATTCGGAAAATTTCTAGAACTTTCTCGATCATAATAAATTGCACCCATTTTGGAACTTTCCAGATCAATCGGAAAAATTCTAGAACGTTCTCGAACATCCTAACTCGATAGTAACAGTTTTGAACATGTTGGAACTTTCTAGATGAAGCCAGAAATTTGTAGAACTTTCTCAAACATTCTATATCGATTATAATAGTTTGCATTCACTCTAGAATTTTCTAGATCATTCCAGATATTTGTTGAACTTTCTAGAAAATTCCAGATCGATTATAACCGTTTTACACATTTTGGAACTTTCTAGACCATTCCAGAAATTTTGAGATCTTTTCAGAAGTCCTCATGCGTTAGAAAAGGACAGCAATATATGTTTTAACATTTTCGCCACCCACAACCACCCCTTTCCACCCACCGCGACCAAACTCCCTTACTACCACCTGGAGACCAAGGGGTATTTACCACCCCAACGGGAAGTTGATTGGAGTTGGTGGTGATTGAGAAAACTGCGTATTTACGTACCCACAAAAGCATTTTATATATATTATTAGATATGCTTCTGATTCATGACATTGACAATTTATCGTCCATCGTCTCCTTTTATCTATTCTAAAAAGTATTTATAACTCAAAATATAAACAACAATTATTTATTAGTATTCAAAATGTTACGTTTAACACTACCGTTGTTCTTATTTGTTTGCCTCATTGTATTTTTATCATCAGAAGTAAATTCTGCAAGAATTCTAGGAGTGTTTCCAATGCCTTCAATAAGTCATCACTTTGTGTTCAGAGCCTACTATCAAGAATTAGCGAAGAGAGGACATGAACTTGTCGTCATTACCCCGAATCCCGCTCTACCCAAGGACAGACCTTCAGACAATATCACTGAAATCGATGTTGGAATTACATACTCATTATTAAAACACCTTACTGTTGCTCAAAAGAAAAAAAATAAACGTGGGGTTATTATGGATATAGATGTAAGGAGCAGAACTGATGGATTTGAAGAGTTCGTTAGAATAAATTCCAAGCTATTTAATATACCTGAAGTAAAACAGTTGATTGAAGATGCCACTCAACACTTTGATTTAATTGTTGCCGAAGCATCATTCAACTTCCACCTCATTGTTGGTCAAATATTTAAAGCACCTGTGATATTGTTCTCATCTTTTTTCGGCAGGATAGATTTTTATGAGGCAGTGGGTGCCGTTAGCCATCCTTTGTTTTATCCAAGTTTTTCTAGAAATAAATTCAGAAACCTTTCATTTTGTGATAAAATAAAAGAGACATTCATTGAGTACCAATTATGGAATACGTTCAAAACTATTGAAGACCTTGAAGAAAAATTACTAAAAGAACGATTCGGACCGAACGCGCCAACTGTAAGGGAACTGAAAAGTAATGTCGAGTTGTTATTTTTAAATTCACATCCAATATTTGCTAAAAACCGTCCGGTGCCACCTAACGTTGTATACTTAGGAAAATTGCATTTGCAACCTGTAAAGGATCTGCCACTGGTAAGGAATTACAAAATATTATTAAAATAGGTTTTTGTATGTCTTGCTTCTATAGTTGCGTTGCGATTGAATATCAATTTATATAAGGTATTCAGGTATTCAGGTAGTGTTATTTCAACTTGAGCGTTTTCCGTACTATGGAAGGCACATAAAGCCGTTGGTCCTGGTTATCAGTTAATTCTGATAGTCTTTAAACTAGTGAGAGGCCTCCTAAGCGGCTTAAAAACTTCAACAGTACCGTGGCCACTACCTACACCGATCTGCAGTGGGCAGTGGGCATGCGTGGTGGAGTATCTGCCCATTCCTTTTCGCCCTGATTTATGAAAAGAGGCGTGTGCTCAGCAATTGGATAACAATGGACTGCTATACTGAAAATATTTAATAATATTCTCAAAAGTTTATTTGTCATATATTCTTACATCTAAGGTGTCTTTATTAAGACCTTTTATATCATTTCCAGGATTTAAAATCATATTTAGATAACTCAAGTCGAGGAGTGATTTATGTAAGCCTGGGCACGAACGTCCGTCCCTCAGAAATGGATAAAGATTTCCTGGATGCATTTTTGGATGCATTCAAAGCTTTACCATATGATATTTTATGGAAATTTGATGGTGATAATTTAGATAAAGTTCCTGAAAATGTGAAAATTCAGAAGTGGTTTCCACAAAGAGATTTATTAGGTGAGTATTTAGTTTATAAAGCCGGGTTTTTTTTAATGTAACCATAATTAAATTAATCGTATGTTATTTATTAATTTTTTAGTACATCCAAACATCAAGTTATTTGTAAGTCAAGGTGGTCTTCAGTCAACAGATGAAGCAATCGATGCAGGTGTGCCATTAGTGGGTATTCCATTCCTCGGAGACCAATGGTATAATGTTAATTTGTATGAAGAATTTGGAATTGGTGTTGCGATCAATGGTGAAACAATGGTTGCTAGTGATTTGATTGAAGCTGTTGAAACAGTCATATCAGATAAAAGGTAAAAACAGTTTATGAATTTACTGAGTATACAAGGTTTGCATGCTTTCAATTCGAGACTTTATTACAATGATATTGATAAGTGAATACGTACGTACCAGCTATCAAATATTAAGATAAAAGTAATCATTAGATAAGACAAAGGAAAAGTGCTGAGCGGGAAAGATTCCTATTAAGTGAAGCGATGACCTGGTCAGAGTTATTGCATCAGGGTAAACTAAAAACGATCGTTGAATCTTATAGACCAGATAAATTTTCTCACTGAATATTCTAGCACCTATTCTCTTTGTTTTTGAATTACAGTTACCGGGAGAACATCAAGAACCTCCGTTTGCTAATGAACGACCAGCCACAAACTCCAATGGAACGCGCTGTGTGGTGGACCGAACACGTGCTGCGACATGGTGGAGGCAAGCATCTCCGCGCGTCCGCAGCTAACATCACCTGGAGCGAATATCTCATGCTAGATATTTTAGGACCAGTTCTTGTAGCACTTCTGACATTAATATCTTTAATTTTTATCATGATTTATTATACTGTTAAGATAATTATGAAATCAATTGGTTATAAGGCTAAAGTTAAACGAAGCTAGTCAAAGATCCTTTTATTTGTAAATAAATATTTTTTATTGTGATCCAGTGATTGTATTTACTAATAGCTCATCATACACTATCAGATAATTATGAGTTACTACTTTGAATAATAGTCGAAGTATTGAGGGGTATAATGGTGGAAGTAAAAAAAACTTAAAGGCTGATCTGATCCCTTTTATAAGCTTTTATTTAGTTTCACCTGTCCTGTATATTTAGGGCCTAGGCATTGACTTTATAAGTAAAGGATGTAGATAGGTTATAAGCGCTTCGCGAGTGGCACGTTTATCTCGTGCAATGCAATTTTCCTAAGTATACAACGTTAGGTAGCACCGGACGGTTTTTAGCAAATATTGGATGTGAATTTAAAAATAACAAGTCGACATTACTTTTCAGTTCCCTTACAGTTGGCGCGTTCGGTCCAAATCGTTCTTTTAGTAGTTTTTCTTCAATGTCTTCAATAGTTTTTAACGTATTCCATAATTTGAATGTCTCTTTTATTTTATCAAAAAATGAAAGGTTTCTGAATTTATTTCTAATAAAACTTGGATAAAACAAAGGATGGCCAACGGCACCCACTGCCTCATAAGATTCTATCCTGCCGAAAAAAGATGAGAACAATATCACAGGTGCTTTAAATATTTGACCAACAATGAGGTGGAAGTTGAATGATGCTTCGGCAACAATTAAATCAAAGTGTTGAGTGGCATCTTCAATCAACTGTTTTACTTCAGGTATATTAAATAGCTTGAAATTTATTCTAATGAACTCTTCAAATCCATCAGTTCTGCTCCTTACATCTATATCTATAATAACCCCACGTTTATTTTTTTTCTTTTGTGCAACAGTAAGGTTTTTTAATAATGAGTATGTAATTCCAACATCGATTTCAGTGATATTGTCTGAAGGTCTGTCCTTAGGTAGAGCGGGATTCGGGGTAATGACGACAAGTTCATGTCCTCTCTTCGCTAATTCTTGATAGTACGCTCTGAACACAAAGTGATGACTTATTGAAGGCATTGGAAACACTCCTAGAATTCTTGCAGAATTTACTCGTGTTGATCTAAATACACTGAGGCAAACAAATAAGAGGAACGGTAGTATTAAACGAAACATTTTGAATACTAATAAATAATTATTGTTTATATTTTTAGTTATAAATAATTTTTAGAATAGATAAAAGGAGACGATGGACGATAAATTTTAATGTCATGAATCAGGAGCATATAATCTAGATATTTGTAATCGGGTGATTACCTACTTGATAAAACTGGACAAATCCGAGCCGTGCCCTCAAAGAGTGAGCATTAAGGGGTACATTATTAGAAATAAAATTGAGAAAATCCTACTTGAAAACGTGAAAACAAAAACCTTTTAAATCTCTTTACGGAAACCATATTAATACAGACATAATTCGGAACTGCAGTCGAGTTAACAATACCAAAAAATTTCGCTAAGAAAAGCTGGAATGGTTACACTTAATTTCTACCGTCCCTTATTGTTAGTTTCTACTAAAGTCCGAAATTCCATGTAAATATTCAACGACTGCCGAAATACGACCAAAAGCAGCAAATTTTTATCGTGTACTCAAATGTGTGTTGACAAATTGCTGGTTATGTGATCTCAAAATTAGAAGACTACATTTAATTCCCCAAAATTCTTTTTTGTTTTCAATATAATCATGTGGTACCTCCCCATGTTTATCGCTCAGATTATTTTTATTCGCACATAAATTAACACATTCCACTCGTGAAAAATTGTTTTGCTAAAATTGTATCATCATGGTGATCAGGATTCTTTAATGTTATTGAAAGTTCATCAGCTTTACAGTAGCCAGCGTAGATCCACAAAGTTCCAGTTCGTTTACTAATCAAACAATCTGACCCTGGTCTGAGGAATTACTAGATTTCAAGGCCACCTTTAATTGCATCTTACCTGTAGGTAAGATGCAATTAAAGGTAAGCTTTGGAACCAAAATAGTTTCATGCTCTACAGTTTCAAGTAAGCTTCCTACCACAGACACTCTGGTGGTTGAATGAACTTCCCTTCGGGGCTTTCCTCATGTCTATTGTGATCAGTTTTTACAGTTAGCGACGCGCGTGCGAGTGTTTCCTCTGGTTTTGCAGGTGTCCATAGTCTACGGAAGCCGCTAACCAGGCTGCCCTATGATTGTTTGCTATCAATACACAAAGAAAAGTCATCATCCTTATTATTCGATTCAATGCACCATATCTGTCATATTAAAGATCAAATCTGTAGCGAACCACTACATAACGAAGTTCACACGCCGATAGATAGATGGCGTGCCGCCACATTAACCTGCATCGTGCATACATCGCGCATACATGCCCACTACATCCTGCATCGCGCTTGCAAAGATTTCTCGGCGATCTGCATATATACAACTGTCCGACAAGTACAGTTGGACCGCGGTCCCCAGGCACGATGTCCCAGCCTGGCGGAAGATCTTCCCTTTTCAATGGAGGTGTCATCCACCTTGCACCTCCATAAATCGAATATTTGATTGAAATCGTTTAATCGCTACAACCAATTAACTGAAATGTCCATAATTTGTATATTTATAATTAAGGCTTGTACGTTTACCAGAACATTATTATATGCACTCTGTACATCCAAAAACACCGCTAAACTTGACATATTTTTGGAAAACCCAATTTGAACCTTTGAAGTTAGTCGCACTAAGCAATCGACACACGATTGACATTTTCGAAAGCCACTCGTGGTTGGAGCTAATATTGTGTTAGAATCTACAAACCATTCAATTCTCCTTCCTAACATTACATGAAATATCTTACAAATACAGGAAATAAGAGAAATTGGTCTAAATGACTTATTGTTGCTATTTGGCTTGGGAACGGGGACTACTTTAATATTACGCCACTGATCTGGGATCAAAGAATGCCTAAATATCATATTAAACATTTTAAGTAAAAATATTTTACCCTCAAGGGGTATGTAATATATCATCGAATAAGTTATCTGATCTTCCCCTGGTGCAGTATCCTTTTTCTCATCATCAAAAGTTATCAGATCTCATGTAGAGCCAAGCTTATAACTCTACTTGCCCTTACTCTACAAGCCCTAACTTCACAAACTCTACACACCGCAGTCAAAATATGTGGCTTGGCCGTTTCACTACTACAAGAACTATTCTATAACAAAAAAGTAACAGTGAATACATTTTTCACCTTACTGCCATGTGACAGTAGCGAAACGGCCAAGCCACATATTTTGACTGCGGTGTGTAGAGTTTGTGAAGTTAGGGCTTGTAGAGTAAGGGCAAGTAGAGTTATAAGCTTGGCTCTACATGAGATCTGATAACTTTTTCACAGTGCAAGCTATATGTCTTGGCGGCAACATTTTACATAAAAATGTTTTTGGTGGGATACAGTTTACAAGATCGCCATTGCGTAGTTATGGTTACCTATTGAGGGACAAACCCGGCAAGTAATTAAGATTTTTGGACAACCGTTACTGATGTTTATCTAAATGTGAACCTGGTACGGCCGAACCATCGAACAAAGGGAGTCAGCGTCTTATTCTAGAATAGCTAGAAGCAAAAATTAAAGATTTCTTTTTTATATACCACTTAGGTGGCCAATAAGCATACGGTCAAGAGTCATCGTGTCTGGGGACCGCGGTGCAACTCTACATGTTGGACAGTTGTATAATGTATATGCTGATCGCCGAATACACTTTGTCAGCGCGATGGAGGATGTTGTGGCGCCATCTATTATTCTGCATGTTAAATATCTTAGTAGGTATCCTTAAAATAATTGCGCGCATCAAAAATAATGTTAAAACTAAAAAAAGGAATGGTCTTTGTTTAGGCCAAAATACCTATAATAATATCTATAGTAAAACCTACTCATATTGAGTATCAATGACGAGCCTCTACTTCCCGATTCCTCTCCTTTTCCCACCTCATATGTGTAAGCGAGACAAGAGCTTCGGGAATATTCTACATACTTCGGCGACGCATCACAAAACGTAAGGCGCGCGCCCCGCAACGCCGCAAAAAGGCAGTACGAGATCCGCTACCGAACGGGAAACATCAAACTTTGTGATTTATAAATAAACAGTACGAAAACCGCTGCCGACCGGGAGGCGTTGATTTGTAAATTGAACTCAGTGAAACTCAGTGACTTGTGATTTTGATGTGAGATAGTGGTGATAGTTGCTGTGTGCAGTGGATTGCCATAGGAGTTCCTGGTAA
Source organism: Polyploca ridens (assembly GCA_951394255.1). NCBI lineage: Eukaryota > Metazoa > Arthropoda > Insecta > Lepidoptera > Drepanidae > Polyploca > Polyploca ridens. Next base: position 4,672,431 of record OX596268.1, read on the forward strand.
GTCCTTACCTTTATCCTAGGAGGCTCCTCGTTTTCCATATTGATATTTGCACGCAAAAACCCACCATTTTTTCTGGTACGCCTTCGAGCGGATTCATTTTGAGTCAGCCATTACAGTAATTTAATTTCATATCAAATCACGTATAATTTCCCGCTTTCTATAGGTTTTATGCCTCTAAATAGGTATATACCTCATAATACGCAAGTCTTATACCTCATAAATAGGTTTTAGACTATATAAATACGATATTTCGTACTCCCGCCATTTTTACCACGCCAATCGTGATAAAAAGTAGTTAGGTAGTCAATACCGCCGCCGCTCCTCCATATTTTTAGGACTTAGATTTTATAGGTACCGATTCGTATCTTATTATACGAAATCATATGGTGTACTAATAACCGCAATACGTACTTACTATTTGTACTATTACTACGCATATAATTGCATTCTATGAGCCTTGTCTGTCGACTTGAAATAAACTTTCATACCTATATAGGTAGGTGCCTAAACTGTTGGATATACCTACCTACTTACCTACGTCATTTTACTTTAATTAGGTAATTTTGCAATTTATTATTACGCAATCTTTCACAATGGAAGCTATTGAAACTAAAATTAAAATATTGGAAGCTAAAAATGAAGCTATTTTTGAACAATTATCGTTCTTATATGATTCTTCTAAGAATGTTTCCACATCCGCGAGTGCAGACCTTCGTTGCTCAGAGACATTCATGGCGGACACTGAAATTATTAGTACAATTCGTCATGAATTTAGTGCCAATTTAGATACAATTAACGCGTTAAATATGCAACTTGATCCAGAATATAAGATTGATTATAAAAAAATGATTTCATTTGATACAGTGTACACCCGAATAGAAAGGGTTCGTTCTCTTATCGTCAATAAGACAAATACTACGTCGAATGTGTCTGCGCAGAATACTATTCCGTCCCAATATAAAGGTCGTATCAAACTACCACCAATTCAAATTCCGTCATTTGATGGAAAAATAGAAAATTGGCCCGTCTTCTTTGAATCTTTTAAATCTAATATACATTCAAATCCTGATCTTTCGAATTCTCAAAGAGTACAATATCTTGTAGGTAAATTAACAGGAAATGCTTTAAAAATCACGGCAGGTATTATACGGTCCGGTGATAATTATAATTCTATTTGGGACAGCTTAGTTCAAAAATATCAAGATAAAAGAGCATTAGGCTCACACTACATGTCTAATTTATTCAATATTAAACCCGCATTAAATAATTCCGCGTCTTTAAATACGTTCATTGAAACTTTCCACGCTTCTGTATCTGCTTTGGAACAGTTAGGTATTGAAGATATGAAAGATTTTATCTTACTTTCTTTAGCTTTAAAGAAGTTAGATCCCGCAACCGCTTATTCCTTTGAAATGTTTATGAGGAATAAAGAAATTCCTTCTTATAAGGATTTTGTTGATTTTATTAAATCGCAAGTAAAAATATTAGACCGCACTTCTACGCCAATTGCTGGCTCCGCGCGAACCGCCCCAGTCGGTAGCAACCTTAATAATCCGCCCGCTTCTCGTTCTCAACCGCGTAATTCACATACAGTCCACCATGCTTTCCTTGCACGCGATAATAATAATAAAAGCACTTGCTTATTTTGTAATAAATCTGATCACTATCAGATTTTTAATTGTTCATCTTTTAAAGCACTTAATACTAAAGATCGTTTAGATTTTGTTAAATCTAAAAAAGGCTGTGTAAACTGCCTCAGCCTTACGCATACTGCTTCTCAGTGTAAGTCGTCGTATAGTTGTAAAACTTGTAATAAACACCATCATTCTCTTTTGCATTTGGATAGTAATTCACAATCGCAACAAATAGTTTCTGACTCGCGTCCCTCTCACTCGGCGCGTCTTGATAACAGCGATAACCGCATCGCGCAGCCGTCCGCCGCCGCCAGCGCCGCGCCGCGACCGCTCCCGTGCGCAGCCTCGCCCGCGCATCCGACCGCGTCTCCTTCTAACGCTACGGACGCTCCTCAACCGGTGTCGCTATGCACCCGAGCGCGAGTTGATAAGAATAATGATAACGAACGCGATTCTTTTAATAAATTAAATCCTTCCCATACTACTGTACTTTTATCAACCGCTCAAGTTTATGCGTCTAATAAGGACAATAAATATATTTCAGTTAGATGTTTAATAGATAACGCGTCTCAAAACAACATAATTACAACTGCCTGTTGTAAACAACTAAATTTAAATATAATACCGCTTAGCAATTCTTTTATAAAGGGTGTAGGATCCACTTCGCGTCCTATTCACGGCTACGTTCAATTTAAAATAACCGCGAAAAATAAAAAATATTTTTATAATATTACCGCTCTTGTCGTTGATTGCATTACTGACAGGTTACCGACTGAATATGTTGAGACTTCTATAGTGCAACATTTAGGTAACTTACCGCTCGCTGACCCTCTGTGGCACATCCCCGGAGAGGTCGAAGTAGTTCTCGGGGCACAATTGTTCCCATTTTTATTATTAGGTCAAAAAATTATTGCACCTCCCGCTCCTTCTGCCCTTGAAACTGTGTTCGGTTATATTCTTATGGGTGACGTTCCCGCTAACTCTAATATTAATAAAAATGCATCCACTTATTTTAATACCGCGACTTTTTTCATTTCTGGTCCCAATGACCTTACTATTTCTTTAGATGATTCCCTACTTAAGTTTTGGGAGCTCGAAGAAATTCCCGCGCAAAAATGTATGAGCTCGGCCGAAAAGGAGTGTGAACAGCTGTTCTCTCGTAACTTCTCACGGGACTCCGCAGGCAGATGTTGCACCGCGTTACCTTTTCGTGAGGATCCTGACGTGTTAGGTGATTCCCGTTCCGTTGCTCACCGCCGTTTACTTGCTTTGGAGCGTACCAAGCTACGCGATCCACAGCTACGCGCTAGTTATAATGAGACTTATAGTGCTCGAACCGCTATTGATAATATATTCGCATTCTCCGATTCTAAAATTACTCTGTCATGGATACATTCATCTCCACATAGATGGAATGTTTTCGTTAGTAACCGCATTGCTAAATGTCAAGAAAATCTTGACCCAAAACATTTCTACCACGTTAGTGGTATAGAAAATCCTAGCGACTGTCTCTCTAGAGGTATTTTACCTGAGCAGCTAGTGTCACATCACTTATGGTGGCACGGCCCGAAATGGTTAAAAGATCCAGTTTCAGAATGGCCTATCACTCCATTTAGTCCCGAATGCTGTGAGGACCTACCTGAATTTAATAGTAAAACGCTTGTTACTTGTACCGCGTCCGCTTTTGTTGTGCCTAATTTAATTTACGAGCTTGCTCTGAAATACTCATCATGGAATAAAATATTACGCATAATAGTATACATACTTAGATTTTCTCGCATAATTTCTCGTGATCAAGGTCACAGCCGCATCACAGCTTCTGAGCTAAATAAAGCTGAAGTATATTTAATACGCTCTGTACAACAAGTTCATTTTCAAAATTTATTTAATAATATTCAAAAAGTTAAATTATCTTCCCCTCTTAAAAAACTTGACCTCTTTATAGATCAAGATAAAATTATTAGAATTGGAGGTAGACTTTCAAATGCAAATCTTCCGTATGAAGCTCAGCATCCCGCTTTTTTACCTAAACATGACCACGTTACTCATCTTATTATAGACTATTTTCACCGTGCTCACTGCCATACTGGTGCCAATCTTCTGAGCTCGCTGTTGCGCCAGAAGTATTGGATACTGTCCGCTAGAAGTGTAATTAGACACAGAGTACATTCATGTAACTTTTGTTTTAAAAATTCCCCTTCATTTCTCAGCCCAAAAATGGCTGATTTACCCTCTTGCCGCGTTCAGGAGACCAAAGCGTTTGTGCATACGGGCGTTGACTATGCTGGACCCATTAAAGTGACATTATGTAGACGCAGAGGTCAAAAGAGCCAAAAGGCATATATTTGTTTGTTTATATGCTTAGTAACCAAAGCTGTACACATCGAATTGGCAACTGATGTGTCATCAGATACTTTTATTTCCGCTTTTAAGCGATTCATTTCCCGTCGAGGACCTGTTTCTTTTCTTTACTCCGATAACGGAACTAACTTTGTCGGAGCTAAAGCTCAATTACAAGAACTACTTACCGATCAGTACCGCATTGAATGGAAAATGATTCCACCCCGCGCCCCACATTTCGGAGGATTGTGGGAATCTAATATAAAATCGATTAAAACTCATTTATACCGTGTTATCGGTTCGCAGCTCCTCACATATGAAGAGCTCCTCACTGTTCTTACCCAAATTGAAACAGTCTTAAATTCTAGACCGCTTTGCATTTTATCTGAGGATCCCTACCCGGAGCCTCTTACTCCCGCTCACTTTATAATGGCTTCACCATTGACTTCATTGCCGCTTCAGAATGTGTCCGAGGAAACCATATCTTTACGTTGTCGGAAACAATTATTAGATCAGATGGTGTGTAGCTATTGGAAAAGATGGCGTATAGAATATTTACATAATCTTCAAGTTAGACAGAAATGGCTCATTGATAAAGATAACATTAAGATTGGTACTGTGGTTCTTATACATCAAGATGATATTCCCCCTTTACGTTGGCCGTTGGGCATAATATCACAAGTTTATCCTGGCAAGGATGGAAATATCCGCGTCGCTTTAGTAAAAACTTCAAATGGATCATTCAAAAGACCCATTGTCAAGTTATGTCCATTACCCTCACAATAAAAATTAATCATACCGCATCTTATATTCAGTACTTTAGTAATTATTATAATCTGTAATTAGTTCTTATAATTAATTATTTTTTCTTTCTTTTGAGAACACTACGTATTCTCAAGGCGGCGGAGGATGTTTAGGCCAAAATACCTATAATTATATCTATAGTAAAACCTACTCATATTGAGTATCAATGACGAGCCTCTACTTCCCGATTCCTCTCCTTTTCCCACCTCATATGTGTAAGCGAGACAAGAGCTTCGGGAATATTCTACATACTTCGGCGACGCATCACAAAACGTAAGGCGCGCGCCCCGCAACGCCGCAAAAAGGCAGTACGAGATCCGCTACCGAACGGGAAACATCAAACTTTGTGATTTATAAATAAACAGTACGAAAACCGCTGCCGACCGGGAGGCGTTGATTTGTAAATTGAACTCAGTGAAACTCAGTGACTTGTGATTTGATGTGAGATAGTGGTGATAGTTGCTGTGTGCAGTGGATTGCCATAGGAGTTCCTGGTAAGTCCTTACCTTTATCCTAGGAGGCTCCTCGTTTTCCATATTGATATTTGTACGCAAAAACCCACCAGTCTTAATATCGCACCGAATAGGAATACCCCTGGTATTCCTATTCGACTAAAGAGCTCTCGCGTGTTGTTCTACTTATCTACATACATATTTTGTCGTCGATTAGATCATTTGCATAGCATAAGATCATGAACAGTTCCAAAAATTCCGTAATAGTCAAGCTTTAGAAGCAGTTTACTGTGGTCAATATAGGCCAGTGATTCCCAAAGTCCAGGTGGACCCCCAGAGGTCCACATAAGACTCGCTGGGGGTATACGTTGGCATGACCAAAATAATGGGGGTTCACAATTCGTAAGCGGAGGTCCACGAAAATTTATCTGCTTCTAATAATGCTTCTAATAGCTAGACCTTCTAATAGTGAAGACTTAAAATGTTGGCTTCATCATCATCAGCCTACAGCAGTCCACTGCTGGACATAGGCCTCACCCAATTCGCGCCATCTTGCCCTGTCTTCGGCTCGACGCATCCATTTCCTACCAGCAGCCTTTCGCAGATCGTCACTCCATCTCGCTGGAGGGCGCCCTACACTACGTTGGCCGAGACGCGGTCTCCACTCAAGAACACGTTTTCCCCACCGGTTATCGGTTCTTCGGCAATTGTGACCAGACCACTGCCACTTCAGCTTGCTAATTTACGTCTGCCGTATTGCTTTTAATAATTAGAATCAGTTTGCCATCAGTTTGCCATCAGTTTGCCAGCAGTCTTTGTTTATTTCATTGTGATAATTAATTAGTTAATCCTATTCTGTTAAAATAGCCATATCTTGTTGAGTAAGACCGCTTCATGATTACTAAAAAATCTTTTTATTTACATTTTTTTTTTATACGAATAAGTCGGTAAACAAGCATACGGCCCGCCTGATGGTAAGCGGTTACCATAGCCATATGGACGCTTGCAACACACGAAGCATCGCTCACGCGTTACCGACCTTTTTCCCCTCCCCTATGAGCCCTGGCGACCTTACTCACGCGCAGGAACACAACTTTACACAACATAAAGTTATTTGGCTGCGGTATTCTGTAAGGTGGAGGTACTTCCTCAGTCGAGCTGCTCTTTGAGCGAATAAACGCTATGCTCTGACTCTCATAAAATTACATATTTCAATGTAATATGATAACAATAATAATTACATAATTGAATAAATACAACACAAAAACTAATACTATTTTTCATTTTATTTTTACCCCTCAAAATGGGGAGTTTTCTAAATGATATAAGTGAGAATTGATTAGTTCCTAGTACTGTGAGTAGATGTCAAAAAAGTAAAATTGGATGGAATCACGTGTTTTACTGGCAAACTTTACTTTATTGACATCCACTCACACCACAATCAATCAATTAAATAAAAAATCTATTCTCACTTTTTTTCGAAAACCATTAATTCGTGGTTGGAACTCAGCCGCATCGCACCATAGTTAGATCTAATCTTCACATTTTTGTCGACTTTTGGGAATATGGTAGAAATGTAGCTGCCCACCGGGACCAGCAAAATTTTGAAAGTGGGCTGTGAGAAAAAATGTTTGGGAACCTCTGATTTATGCGAAAGCCTTGGGAAGATTACAAATAAAGCCATTTCATCCTAGGCTTCATAGATGTACTCCAATAATTTTGGAGTGCATCTGATGCAGAACTGCTTCATTAGATCTACCCCTTTACAATTTCCATGATAAAAAAATTATTTACCATGTTTAGTTTCCACCTACGAGTAATTTAATTCATTCACAAAATATTATATAAAAGTTTCAAAAAGCTTCCCGCTGTTACATTGCTCGCATACACTTAAATAAAAAAATACCATACTTAGTTCACAGCCCAATCCAGCCCGAACCTTCTTTAAGAATCACTACTATATTGATGGGCCAGTTAGTATGGTCGGTTTAGAATCCATCTATCGCGCCGTAGGTCGTGGGTTCGATATTCCCATACAGAACATGCATTTGTGTGCATGAACTGTCTGTATGTCCCGAGTCTGGGTGTAATTATGTGGGTATAGTAAGTATGTATTTACAAGCAAAAAGTAGTAAATGTAGTAGGTATATCAGTTATCTGGTTTCCATAGTACAATCTCTGCTTAGTTTGGGATCAGATAAACTTGCCACTCGCGAAGCGCTTATAACCTATCCTCTCTTACGTGTAAAGTCATTAGCCTTTTCGCTCATGGGCCGGGGCCCTAATAGACTATTTGACGATTGTGGGCGATGGTTTGCTTGAGTTTGCTTTTCTTTTTGCTATTAGTCAATAAAGAGATTTTATTGGTCTCCGTGCGTCTTTTCTCAAAACTGTTCAACCAAACAATCAAATCGGCCTTTGAGTTTTCTTTACTTCCACCATTATACCCCTCAATACTTCGACCATTATTCAAAGTAGTAACTCATAATTATCTGATAGTGTATGATCAGCTATTAGTAAATACAATCACTGGATCACAATAAAATTATTACAGATTATCAATTATTTATTTACAAATAAAAGGGTCTTTGACTAGCTTCGTTTCACTTTAGCCTTATAACCAATTGATTTCATAATTATCTTAACAGTATAATAGATCATAATAAAAATTAAAGATATTATTGTCAGAAGTGCTACAAGAACTGGTCCCAAAATATCTAGCATGAGATATTCGTTCCAGGAGATGTTAGCTGCGGACGCGCGGAGATGCTTGCCTCCACCATGTCGCAGCACGTGTTCGGTCCACCACACGGCGCGTTCCATTGGAGTTTGTGGCTGGTCGTTCATTAGCAAACGGAGGTTATTAATGTTCTCCCTGTAACTGTAATTCAAAAACGTAGAGAATACTTGAATATTCAATGGGAAAATATGTCGGGTCTATAAGATTCAACAATCGTCTTTAGTTTACCCTGAAGCAACAACTCTGACCAGGTTATCACTTCACTTAATAGGATATTTTCCAGCTCAACACTTTTCCTTTGTAAAGAAAGAAAGAAAGAAAATAAATATAATGTATTTTGAGATACACACAACACCACATTTTACTTTACATATCTGGGGGCACGGAAGTGCCCCCCGCCAAGACAGCCAAGCGAAGCGAAAGGGCACTACCTACCTTTTCTCGAAGCGCTTCGTCGTTTTTTTGAACCCTCATAACTTGGGTTTGGATTATAGCAGATAAACAAAATTCTCAGGACATGATGTCAATAGTAAACTTATTAAACGTATTAAGTTTCAATAACATAGCTCTTATACATTAGATTTTATTGATTTCTAAAAAACCCCGATTTCGTCACTGACTCACTGATGATCATCAAAACTCATAGGGTACTTCCAGAAGTCCTAGAAAGCTGAAATTTGGTATGTAGGCTTGTATTAGTACACAAACAACAAAAAAATTATAAAACTTGGAAATTTCAAACAAAAAAAAACATAAGCAACTTACAAAAAGAAGTGAAATCCCACCAAAAACATTTTTATGTAAAATGTTGCCGCCAAGACATATGGCTCGTACTGTCAAAAAGTTATCAGATCTCATGTAGAGCCAAGCTTATAACTCTACATGCACTTACTCTACAAACCCTAACTTCACAAACTCTACACACCGTAGTCAAAATATGTGGCTTGGCCGTTTCAATACTACAAGAACTATAGAATAACAAAAAAGTAATGAACAGTGAATACATTTTTCACCTTACTCCCATGTGACGGTAGCGAAACGGCTAAGCCATATATTTTGACTAAGGTGTAGAGTTTGTGAAGTTAGGGCTTGTAGAGTAAGTGCATGTAGAGTTATAAGCTTGGCTCTACATGAGATGTGATAACTTTTTGACAGTACGAGCCATATGTCTTGGCGGCAACATTTTACATAAAAATGTTTTTGGTGGGATAAAATATAACAGACACAAAGCGGACTTTTAACAGATAAAAAACAGAATAGTGCTGTGTGACATTAAAATTGGTCAGCGACTCAGTATTACACTGCTATTCCGAAACCAGTATATGAATTACGTAACTTTATTGCAATGAAATTCTATTTGAAATAACCTCTGAATCGGTAGAAATATTACTAAATCGGTAATGGTTCCATTTCTAATGAACCATTGTTTGTATTTGCAGTTATCAGAACGTACAAAAGTTATCAGAAAACCGCTATATTGAGCCGATTTCAATTCGAAAATGATTGAAATTTAGTTACGTAATCGCCCCACAGGTAGCAGCACTGATTTTCTGACGCTGCCATTAGTCTTATCACGCACAACCGGACAAAATACAGGAACAAACAATTGTCTTATCTAATGATTGCTTTATCTTAATATTTGATAGCTGGTACGTACGTATTCACTTATCAATATCATTATAATAAAGTCTCGAATTGAAAGCATGCAAACCTTGTATACTGTGGTCAATATACGCCAGTGATTCCCAAAGTCCAGGTGGACCCCCAGAGGTCCACAGAAGACTCACTGGGGGTATACGTTGGCATGACAAAATAATGAGAGTTCACAATTTGTAAGCGGAGGTCCACGAAAATTTATTTGCTTTCACTTATCAATATCATTGTAATAAAGTCTCGAATTGAAAGCATGCAAACCTTGTATACTCAGTAAATTCATAAACTGTTTTTACCTTTTATCTGATATGACTGTTTCAACAGCTTCAATCAAATCACTAGCAACCATTGTTTCACCATTGATTGCAACACCAATTCCAAATTCCTCATACAAATTAACATTATACCATTGGTCTCCGAGGAATGGAATACCCACTAATGGCACACCTGCATCGATTGCTTCATCTGTTGACTGAAGACCACCTTGACTTACAAATAACTTGATGTTTGGATGTACTAAAAAATTAATAAATAACATACGATTAATTTAATTATGGTTACATTAAAAAAAAACCCGGCTTTATAAACTAAATACTCACCTAATAAATCTCTTTGTGGAAACCACTTCTGAATTTTCACATTTTCAGGAACTTTATCTAAATTATCACCATCAAATTTCCATAAAATATCATATGGTAAAGCTTTGAATGCATCCAAAAATGCATCCAGGAAATCTTTATCCATTTCTGAGGGACGGACGTTCGTGCCCAGGCTTACGTAAATCACTCCTCGACTTGAGTTATCTAAATATGATTTTAAATCCTGGAAATGACATAAAAGGTCTTAATAAAGACAAAATGCCTTAGATGTAAGAATAAATAAAAAATAAACCTTTGAGAATATTAATAATAAATATTTATAAAAGTATGAAATACTTAAGTATAGCAGCCTATTATGTCCAACTGCTGAGCACAGACCTATTTTCACAAATCAGGGTGAAAGGAAATGGGCAGATACTCCACCACGCATGTCCACTGCCCACTGCAGATCGGTGTAGGTAGTGGCCACCCTACTGTTGAAGTTATTAAGCCACTTAGGAGGCCTCCAACTAGTTTAAAGACTATCAGAATTAAATGATAACCAGGACCAACGGCTTTATGTGCCTTCCTAAGCACGGAAAACGCTCATGTTGAAATAACCTACCTGAATACCTAATCCCACCAAAAACTTTTCATGAAAAATGTTGCCAAGACAGCCCATGTGGCTCGCACTGTCAAAAAAGTATCAGAACTCATGTAGAGCTAAGCTTATAACTCTACAAGCCCTAACTCTAAAAGCCCTAACTTCACAAACACTACACACCGTAGTCAAAATATGTGGCTTGCCCGTTTCGCTACCGTCACATGGGCGTGAGTTAAAATTTATTTAGTGTTCATTATTTTTCTGTAATACAATCTGTTCTTGTAGTAGCGAAACTGCCAAGCTACGTATTTTGCCTACGGTTGTATTGGCAACATTTGACTTGAAAATGTTTTGGTGGGATTTCACTACTTTTTAACCTCATAACTCCGTCATTTATTAACCGATTTGGAAAATTATTTTTTTATTTGAAAGGGTACGCTTCCCGTTTGGTCCCATTGTCATCAGATCAGGATTTGATTACTTCTTAGTGTACTTTGAAGTCGGTTTAAGGTTTTTGTAAAACAGTCCAATTATTGTTAGTTGCTTATGACTTCTTTTTCTTTTCTTTTTATTTTGTAATTTTTTTTGTTTGTAAATTTTCCAAGTTTTAGATTTTAGAAATAGGGATGTTTTAGATATCAATTAAATCTAAAGTAATAATAAAATACTTTGACTTTGAAAGTATAAGAGCTCTGTTATTGAAACTTAATATATATATGTCCTGTATTGGCGGGGCCCCAAATATAAATTAATATTCATTCACAACGCAACTATAAAAGCATGACATACAAAAACGTATTTTTAATATTATTTTGTATTTCCTTACCAGTGGCAGATTCTTTACAGGTTGCATATGCAATTTTCCTAAGTATACAACGTTAGGTGGCACCGGACGGTTTTTAACAAATATTGGATGTGAATTTAAAAATAACAAGTCGACATTACTTTTTAGTTCCCTTACAGTTGGCGCGTTCGGTCCAAATCGTTCTTTTAGTAATTTTTCTTCAAGGTCTTCAATAGTTTTGAACATATTCCATAATGTATACTCATTGTATGTCTCTTTTATTTTATCACAAAATGAAAGGTTTCTGTATTTATTTCTAATAAAACTTGGATAGAACAAAGGATGTCGGCTTACGGCACCCACTGCCTCATAAGATTCTATGCTACCGAAAGAAGACGAGAACAATATCACAGGTGCTTTAAATATTTGACCAACAATCAAGTGGAAATGGAATGCTGCTTCGGCAACAATTAAATCAAAGTGTTGAGTTGTATCTTCAATCAACTGTTTTACTTCAGGTATATCGAATTGCTTGGATAGAATTTGAACGATTTCTTTAAATCCTGTCTTGGTAATTTTATCTATATCTGTAATCACCCCACGTTTCAATGATTTTTTATGTGTATTAGTAAGGTTTTTGAATAATGCATATGTAATTCCAACATCGATTTCAGTGATATTGTCTGAAGGTCTGTCCTTAGGTAGAGCGGGATTCGGGGTAATGACGACAAGTTCATGTCCTCTCTTCGCTAATTCTTGATAGTACGCTCTGAACACAAACTGATGACTTATTGAAGGCATTGGAAACACTCCTAGAATTCTTGCAGAATTTACTTCTGATGATAAAAATACAATGAGGCAAACAAATAAAAACAACGGTAGTGTTAAACGTAACATTTTGAATACCAATAAATAATTATTGTGGATATTTTGAGTTATAAATACTTTTTAGAACAGATAAAAAGAGACGATGGACGATAAATTTGAATGTCATGAATCAGGAGCAGATAATCTAGATATTTTGATCGGGTGATTAGTTGATAAAACAGGGCAAATCCGAGGCGTGCCCTCAAAGATTGAGACTTTGGGGATACATCATTAGAAATAAAATTGAGGAAAACCTACTTGAAAACGTGAAAACAAAAACCTTTTAAATCTCTTTACGGAAACCATATATATATTTTTCTTTTTTTTATTATTTAGATTCGCTAACTGGTCGTTACAGCAGTTACATATAAAATTAAAGATTACAAAAACATGGTTGACTGAACGACCTTCTAGGAACGAACACAATATGCACACTAATATTGCACACTTTACATTGAGATACAATACTATGAGGCCTGAGCAAATTGAGTAGATATATGAAAAAAAGTATTACAGAAAAATAACACAAATTACAGACAATTTCTAGCAAGAGAAATTGTAATTTTTAATTTTTTTATTGTTTTGACCGATGCACCGAAAATATCTAGGTCCTGACAAACACTATTGTAATTGGAGCACATGCGATACAATGGCGAGTTTTGCCCATAATTAGTACTGCATGAGGGTGGAGTGAATGTTTTTCGATTGTGTAGGCGGCTACCAATACGTGGTACAGAGAACTGAATCTTCTCAAGAAGATCGGGGCTATCAATTTTGCCAATAATATTTTTTTGTAGAAACCCAATTTCGGCCGTTTTGCGCCTGTGTTCGAGTGGAACCATGTTATAGTGATCAAGTCTTGAATCATAGGTATCTAGGCAACGACACAGATTATTAGCGTAAGTGAGGTGATATAAGAACTTCTTTTGAAGTCTCTCCAGTCTATTGATATGAACTGCGTATGATGGGTTCCAAATCGGACTGCAATACTCTAGTAGACTACGGACGTAACAATTAAACAAGATGATAGGTATTTCGGGTTCCTTAAAAGTTTTTGTCTGTCTCACTACAAATCCTGCCAATTTCTCACCCTTTTTGGCTATGTAGTCAATATGTTCGCGAAAGTCTAGTTTATGGTCCACAATAACTCCCAGGTCACGTATGCTTGATACTTCATTCACCGGTGTACCACTAATGAGATATGTTGCTTCATTTTTGTTTCTTTTTCTTGTGAATTTAATGTGATAGCATTTAGATGGATTCAAAATTTAAAATTCAAGATTTAAAAATTATTTTTATTGCACCAGATGCTTATGACGTTGAGATCGTTTTGCAACGAACAAATATCGACGTTGGAACGAATAACTCTATAGATCTTTAAATCATCAGCAAACATTTTGAATTTGGATGTTATTGTGGAGCACAGGTCGTTAATAAACAGTAAAAAGAAAAGAGGTCCGAGATGCGAGCCTTGGGGAACACCTGAGCTGACCTAATATGAGCTCTTTTCCACTTTGTGGGAAAAAACCCGCATGTTATGGACTTGTTAAAGATAAGATGTAGAGGCTCAGTCAATTGTGAGGCACATTCTTTAAGAAATATAGGTGGAATGGTATCTGGCCCTGCGCTTTTGTTTGTATCTAGAAGTTTGAGGGATGACAAAATATCAGTCTTGGATATGATACAAGAGCCAAGAGATCTGCAGCAATCATTTAGATTATGTGCTGAAGGGACAGGTGTTGTAATATTATTATTATTATGGTATGTAGAGTGAAAGTAGTCTGAGAATAAGTTGCAGATCTGTTGCCCTCCTGAGACATGTTGGTTCTTGTAAGACATTTCATCAGGGATTTCATAACTATTGGATCTGAATGACTTTATAAATGTCCAGAAGTATTTAGGATGGCTTTTTATATGTTTCTTCGCGTCTGACTTGAATTTGGATAAACATTGAATCATTATTTTTTCGCAGCGATTGCGTAGCATTTTGTATGTTAGGAGATCCCTTGGATTGCCCTATTTTTTGAAACGACTGTGGAATTTTGCTTTATCTTTTAGTGTACGCAATAGATCACGACTGAACCAATACGGGTAATTATTGTCTCTTCTAATAGTTGAAGGTGTACTATCGAGAATAATAGGTGTAAGAATATCATAGAACGCGTCAACGGTTTCATCTACTGTGTAATTAGTATTAAGCTGTTTACTCCAAATTATTTTATCTAGATCTTCTTTAATTTTGGCATATTGGCTTTAGAAAAATTCAGGAGCGACGCTCTATTGCATTTTACTGTTTTGTAAGTGTAATATTTCATTGCAATATCTAATGCTGGATGGTGGTTATCTATATTCACAAGAGGATTAGTACAGTACAGTTTATACAAACATAATTCGGAACTGCAGTCGAGTTAACAATACCAAAAAACGTCTCTAAGAGAAGCTGGAATGGTTACACTTAATTTCTACCGTCCCTTATTGTTAGTTTCTACTAAAGTCCGAAATTCCATGTAAATATTCAACGACTGCCGAAATACGACCAAAAGCAGCAAATTTTTATCGTGTACTCAAATGTGTGTTGACAAATTGCTGGTTATGTGATCTCAAAATTAGAAGTCTACATTTAATTCCCCAAAATTCTTTTTTGTTTTCAATACAATCATGTGATACCTCCCCATGTTTATTGCTCAGATTATTTTTATTCGCACATAAATTAACATAGTCCACTCGTGAAAATTTGTTTTGCTAATATTGTATCATCATGGTGATCAGGATTCTTTAATGTTATTGAAAGTTCATCAGCTTTACAATAGCCAGCGTAGATCCACAAAGTTCAAGCTCGATAGATTAGTCTGACAGTGGTCTGAGGAATTATTAGACTTGATGCCCACGGCTACCTTTAATTGCATCCTACCTACACTTTGGAACCAAAATAGTTTCATGCTCTACAGTTTCAAGTAAGCTTCCTACCACGGACACTCAGGTGGTTGAATGAACTTCCCTTCGGGGCTTTCCTCATGTCGAGTGTGATCAGTTTTTGCAGTTAGCGACGCGCGTGCGAGTGGTTCCTCTGGTTTTGCAGGTGTCCATAGTCTACGGAAGCCGCTAACCAGGCTGCCCTATGATTGTTTGCTATCAATATACAAAGAAAACTCTTATTCGACTCATTGCACCTTCGTATCTGTCATAGTAAAGATTGAATCGAATATCGATCGAAATCGTTTAATCGCTTCAAACAATTAACTGAAATGGTATCAGTCATACTTACTTGAGCACTTGAGTGCAGCCGTCCATAATTCTTATTTTTATAGCTAACCCACTGTTTCTCGCGAGAGACGCGCGTCCTATTATAACCAATTATATGATTGTTATTTTTTTAACCGCAAGCCAAGGTATTGGCTTTTACGTAACGCACTAATGACTTTAGGTGTATGGGCGGCACTCCCCGTACCACCCGCTCCTAAAGCCCATCACACTCATAGCTATAATATATATTAATATAAATCATAGCAAGGCGTATTACAATGTATTTTCCATACAATCTTTGAGTGACCGCACACGCAGCTATATTTATATTTCTGTTACTTCGCCAACCTGCACTGTAATTTATATTATAGCTCGGCATATTAATTTATATTAAAGCTACGTCTACATACAGTTTACAAGATCGCCATTGCGTAGTTACGGTACCTATACCTATTGAGGGACAAACCCGGCAAGTAATTAAGATTTTTGATAACCGTTGATGATGTTTATCTAAAGGTGAACCTGGTATGGCCGAACCATCGGACAAAGGGAGACAGCGTCTTATTCTAGAATAGCTAGAAGCAAAAATTAAAGATTTCTTTTTTATATACCACTTAGGTGGCCAATAAGCATACGGTCAAGAGTCATCGTGTCTGGGGACCGCGGTGCAACTCTACATGTTGAAGTTTTCTCGCACCCCCCGTCAGGGGGGTGGGTAGACGTTGGCCGGGGACGGTTGTCCCCTTTAACGTAGTGTCATTGGTTCGCCGCGTGCTAAAACACGCAGGGCTCTGTGGTCAGCATAAATGCTTTAATGACGTCATTATAATTTTCTTGTATGTATGTTTCCGCCGTTCTATTCGCGGGCTACCGTCCGGGTGTAAAAAGCCCGAGCAGTGCTCAGCGGTCGATCGGCGTACTCCAAGTAGGTCATATCATTGTTTACATGTGGAGTCTGATTATGCGGCGGGCTTTATAAGCTCCCGCGCATATGCTTTGCCGTCTGGGGGCCGCGCATGGAGAGGGGCGAGGTTCCGAACGTGCGGTAGCTTTGACGCATCCGCTCGTCGGAACATGTTGGTAGTGAGACGGCTGACAAAGTCGGCCAGACTCTCGAAGTTTAGGTCCCGTGCGATCACGTCATTCCTGACGAAGCGCGGGGCACCTACGATGTGGCGCAGCGTGAGGTTTTGCTGCGCAGACATTCTTTTTCGCAGCCTGGGCGCTGTGAGCGCAAACCAGGCAGGAGTAGCGTAGGTGAGACGTGATCGCACGTACGTTTTATACACCCCCAGTTTGGTTCTGAGAGGTAGGAGTCGTGATGATAAAACTGGCCGAAGAAGCGCACGGGAGGTGCGAACGTTTGCCACAACATTCTCCACATGTTTTTTCATATTTAGTCGCCTGTCGAGGGTCACCCCTAGGTACTTAGCCGTGGGGGACCACTCGATCTCTTTACCTAGCATTTTTAGCTTAGCCGGTAGTAGATTGCGGTTGGCGACATACAGCGCCTGTGTTTTGCCGACATTTACCGACAACCTCCATGCCGCGAGCCACTCTGGGAGGGCATCTAAGGCCCTTTGCATCTTAGCCACAACGTGGTGTGGCTTTATGGATGTAGCAAAGTACGCAGCATCGTCTGCGTACAGGGCCAAGTGCGTTCCTTCCGCGACAGGGATGTCGTCGGTAAAGTACGCGTAACACGCAGGGGAGAGACAACTTCCCTGCGGTACTCCGGCTAGTATAGGGCGAGTGTCGGACACTTTGTCCTCAACCGCCACCAAAAAGCTTCTGTTATTTAAAAAGGATTCCAATACTTTAACCAGCCGTCGAGGAGCAGACGACTGGGACATTTTGAACAGTAAGCCATCGTGCCAGACGCGATCGAAGGCTTTTTCCATGTCCAGGAATACTGCAACTGCGACTTCCTTTTTGTTAAGGGCGCAGGTGAGGTGGTGCAGTACCCTGGCAAGCTGTAGCGTCGTTGAATGCTCCGCTCTGAAGCCAAACTGTTCACTCCTAGGCACTATGTGTGGTAGTAAGTGATGAAGTAGGAGTTTTTCAAAAACTTTTGAAAGCGTAGGGAGAAGGGTAATGGGCCGGTAGCTCTCCGGTTTAAGGGAGCTCTTGCCGGGCTTGGGGATCATGCGGACTCTGCCCGTTTTCCAAAGGGTGGGAAAGTGTCCCAGGCGGAGGATATCGTTGAATAGGCGCGTCACCGCCGCGAGAGCACGCGGCGGGAGATGGCGCAGCGCCATATTCGTGATCCTGTCTACGCCTGGGGCGCTTTTCCGCTTTGTAGCGCGCAGAGTCCGAAGAACTTCTCCGGGAGAGACAACCACCGGATCCTCCTCGTGAGCTATCGGCTCAGAGAAGTACTCACTAAGGTGCTGGATGACTGCATCAACATGCACGACTTCGGTGGTGGGATTTGGAGTAAACTGACGTTCGAGTGCGTCTGCAAACAAATTTGCTCTGTCGGCCGCGCGGTAACGAGGTGTACCGTCGCTGGCCATGAGAGGTCTGATGGGCTCTTTTGTTCCTGACAGGTTTCGGCAGAGGCGGTGGATACTTGTCCATCCTTCCTCCTCTACCGATATAATGTGCCGCTCCCAGCTTTGGGTGACGGCGCTCTGTATTTCGCGTTTAACTCGCTCCGTGAGGGCATTTAGCTCCTTTTTAGTCACACGGCAGCGAGTTTGCTGGTAAAATTTGCGCAGGCGCCTTTTTCTTGCAATTAAATTAACCACATTTGGTGGTAATTTTGCATGGCGCGTGCGCTCTGGGAGTTGTTGTGTGGCTGATTTCAGTGCTTCTTGTGTGTTCGCTGTGATGGACTCTGCTCTACATGTTGGACAGTTGTATAATGTATATGCTGATCGCCGAATACACTTTGTCAGCGCGATGGAGGATGTTGTGGTGCCATCTATTATTCTACATGTTAAATATCTTAGTAGGTATCCTTAAAATAATTGCGCGCATCAAAAATAATGTTAAAACTAAAAAAAGGAATGGTCTTAATATCGCACCCAGGGGTACTCCTATTCGACTAAAGAGCTCTCGCGTGTTGTTCTACTTATCTACATACATATTTTGTCGTCGATTAGATCATTTGGATAGCATAAGATCATGAGCAGAGCAGTTCCAAAAATTCCGTAGTCAAGCTTTAGAAGCAGTTTACTGTGGTCAATATAGGCCAGTGATTCCCAAAGTCCAGGTGGATCCCCAGAGATCCACAGAAGACTCACTGGGGGTATACGTTGGCATGACAAAATAATGGTTCACAATTCGTAAGCGGAGGTCCACAAAAATTTATCTGCTTCTAATAATGCTTCTAATAGCTAAGACCTTCTAATAGTGAAGACCTAACATGTTGGCTTCATCATCATCAGCCTACAGCAGTCCACTGCTGGACATAGGCCTCACCCAATTCACGC
Organism: Polyploca ridens; assembly: GCA_951394255.1. Taxonomy (NCBI): domain Eukaryota; kingdom Metazoa; phylum Arthropoda; class Insecta; order Lepidoptera; family Drepanidae; genus Polyploca; species Polyploca ridens. The sequence goes on from OX596268.1 coordinate 4,691,567, forward strand.
CATCTCGCCCTATCTTCGGCTCGACGCATCCATTTCCTACCAGCAGCCTTTCGCAGATCGTCACTCCATCTCGCTGGAGGGCGCCCTACACTACGTTGGCCGAGACGCGGTCTCCACTCAAGAACACGTTTTCCCCACCGGTTATCGGTTCTTCGGCATATGTGACCAGACCACTGCCACTTCAGCTTGCTAATTCTATGAGCTATGTCGCTGACCTAGGTTCTCTGTCGGATTATCGAAATGTTAGCTTGACTTCACCTAATAATGTAGGCAGATATTATTTTAAGAAGCTCAGCGACTGTTACTTGTAAAAACTTGCATATTCGAATTCGAAACGATATTAGTGTTTGCCAGTGTCGGAAAAAGTAAGTATTTACCTGTCATTATTAGATACTTCCATAAAATAAAAAAGACCGAGAAAGGTTGAACTTTTTGGATTTTTTTTTTACCTTACTGTGTGGTGGTTCACTAAAGGAGAGATATATACTTAATGATGGACCTGCATAATTGTAAATATTTCAGGATCCTAATGCTAAATTACTTAATTAAATATATATTCATAAATTGTCCGCTTCTTTACGTACCCGTAACGTGCATTAAAGTAATAAATAAATAATTAATCGCGGAGTTCTTTATGATATCAAAATATTATTTAAAATTATTTTCTATCGAATTTACAGAAATATATAAATAAAAGATCCTGGGACATCCTGAGCATTCCTGGGACATGTCAAAATATATTTAAGAAAAAATGTTTTACATTACATCAGCCGTATTCATAATACTCTAAGCGATTTATTGCTTTTAATAATTAGAATCAGTTTGCCGTCGGCACATTGTGGGCGATGGTTTGCTTGTGTTTGCTTTTCTTTTTACCCGACTGACCCGGATGGAGGGTTATGTTTTTCGAGTGTATGTATGTCTATTTCTTTGTGCCGCTCTGCAGCCTAAACGGCTTGATGGATTCAAGCATATGAGGTGTCGTTAGATTCGTCTTGACTGGGGGAGTGTCATAGGGTATATTATTTTTATATAGCGCCTAAGAATAAAAAATAGGGGGGTATTGAAAATAAAAGTTTGTTAGCGTTCCTTTACCGTACCGCTCATTTACTTACTAATACATATAACTCTTTCTGTATAAAACTAAAAAGTCTGAAATAAATTAAATTATTAAATGAAACAAAAACCCGACTACGTAAAACATAAATTAACTGAAAAGAGAAAAATAAGCTCTTAAATCTATAGAATTTTGAATATAACTTGAATTTTATACGGTATTGCAGTCGGCAAGTCAATAAAGAGATTTCCTTGGTCTCCGTGCGTCTTTTCTCAAAACTGCTTTTTTTTTATAATGACAATAACGATCAGATCGGCCTTTTAGTTTTCTTTACTTCCACCATTATACCCTCAATACTTCGACCATTATTCAAAGTAGCAACTCATCATTATCTGATAGTGTATGATCAGCTATTAGTAAATACAATCACTGGATCACAATAAAATTATTACAGATTATCAACTATTTATTTACAAATTAAAGGATCTTTGACTAGCTTCGTTTTACTTTAGCCTTATAACCAATTGATTTCATAATTATCTTAACAGTATAATAAATCATAATAAAAATTAAAGATATTATTGTGAGAAATGCTACAAGAACGGGTACCAAAATATCAAGCATTAGATATTCGCTCCAGGAGATGTTGGCTGCGGACGCGCGGAGATGCTTGCCTCCACCATGTCGCAGCACGTGTTCGGTCCACCACACGGCGCGTTCCATTGGAGTTTGTGGCTGGTCGTTTATTAGCAAACGGAGGTTATTAATGTTCTCCCTGTAACTGTAATTCAAAAACGTAGAAAATACTTGAATATTCAATGGGTAAATATGTCGGGTCTATAAGATTTAACAATCGTCTTTAGTTTACCCTGATGCAATAACTCTGACCAGGGCCTCGCTTCATTTAATAGGAGATTTTCCCGCTCAGCACTTTTCCTTTGCCTTATCTAATGATTACTTTTATCTTAATATTTCATACCTGGTATACGTATTCATTTATCAATATGTCTCGAATTGAAAGCATACACACCTGGTATTCACAGTAAATTCTTAAATTGTTCTTACCTTTTATCTGATATGACTTTTTCAACAGCTTCAATCAAATCACTAGCAACCATTGTTTCACCATTGATCGCGACACCAATTCCAAATTCTTCATACAAATTAACATTATACCATTGGTCTACGATGAATGGAATACCCACTAATGGCACACCTGCATCGATTGCTTCATCTGTTGACTGAAGGCCACCTTGACTTACAAATAACTTGATGTTTGGATGTACTATAAAATAAATAAATAACATACGATTAATTTAATTATGGTTACATTAAAAAAAACCGGCTTTATAAACTAACTACTCACCTAATAAATCTCTTTGTGGAAACCACTTCTGAATTTTCACATTTTTAGGAACTTTATCTAAATTATCACCATCAAATTTCCATAAAATATCATATGGTATAGCTTTGAATGCATCCAAAAATGCATCCAGGAAATCTTTATCCATTTCTGAGGGACGGACGTTCGTGCCCAGGCTTACATAAATCACTCCTCGACTTGAATTATCTAAATATGATTTTAAATCCTGGAAATGATATAAAAGGTCTTAATAAAGACAGCTTAGATATAAGAATATATAACAAATAAATTGAGAATATTATTAAATATTTATAAAGTTATGAAATACTTCAGTATAGCAGCCTTATATCCAATTGCTGAGCACAGGCCTCTTTTCACAAATCAGGCAGATACACCACCACGCATGCCTACTGCCCACTGCAGATCGGTGTAAGTAGTTGCCACCCTACTGTTGAAGTTTTTAAGCTGCTTAGGAGGCCTCCAACTAGTTTAAAGACTATCAGAATTAAATGATAACCAGGACCAACGGCTCTATGTGCCTTCCGAAGTAAGGAAAACGCTCAAGTTGAAATAACACTACCTGTACCTGACTACCTTATATAAATTGATATTCAATCGCAACGCAACTATAAAAGCATGATATACAAAAACGTATTTTTAATAATATTTTGTCGTTCCTTACCAATGGCAGATCCTTTACAGGTTGCAAATGCAATTTTCCTAAGTATACAACGTTAGGTGGCACCGGACGGTTTTTAGCAAATATTGGATGTGAATTTAAAAATAACAAGTCGACATTACTTTTCAGTTCCCTTACAGTTGGCGCGTTCGGTCCAAATCGTTCTTTTAGTAATTTTTCTTCAACGTCTTCAATAGTTTTGAACGTATTCCATAATTTGAACTCATTGAATGTCTCTTTTAATTTATCACAAAATGAAAGGTTTCTGAATTTATTTCTAATAAAACTTGGATAAAACAAAGGATGTCGGCTAACGGCACCCACTGCCTCATAAGATTCTATCATGCCGAAAGAAGATGAAAACAATATCACAGGTGCTTTAAATATTTGACCAACAATCAGGTGGAAGTTGAATGCTGCTTCGGCAACAATTAAATCAAAGTGTTGAGTGGCATCTTCAATCAACTGTTTTACTTCAGGTATATTAAATTGCTTGGAATTTATTCTCATGATCTCTTCAAATCCATCAGTCCTGCTACATACATCTATATCTGCAATAACTCCACGTTTATTTATTTGCTTATGTGCAACAGTATGGTTTTTTAATAATGCGTATGTAATTCCAACATCGATTTCAGTGATATTGTCTGAAGGTCTGTCCTTAGGTAGAGCGGGATTCGGGGTAATGACGACAAGTTCGTGTCCTCTCTTCGCTAATTCTTGATAGTACGCTCTGAACACAAACTGATGACTTATTGAAGGCATCGGAAACACTCCTAGAATTCTTGCAGAATTTACTTCTGATGATAAAAATACAATGAGGCAAACAAATAAAAACAACGGTAGTGTTAAACGTAACATTTTGAATACTAATAAATAATTATTGTGGATATTTTGAGTTATAAATACTTTTTAGAATAGATAAAAAGAGACGATGGACGATAAATTTGAATGTCATGAATCAAGAGCAGATAATCTAGATATTATTCAGAACTGCAGTAAATTTTACAATACCAAAGTCTAGACAGGTTTTATATTAAAAAAGGATTTTAAGAGAAGTTGGAACGTCAATTCACTTAAAAATGTTTGCAAATTTTTTAACATAATGGTGGTCAGGGTTAATTAATGAAGTTGAAATTTCATCAGCTTTACAATAACCTGTGTAGATCCACAAAGTTCAAGCTCATAAGATTAGTCAGACAGTGCTCTGAGCAGTTATTTGACTTGATGCCCACGGCTACTTTTAATTGCAACCTACCTACACTTTGGAACCAAAATGGTCTCATGCTGTATAGTTTCAAGGAAGCTTAGGATCTGCATTGAATGAACTTCCCTTCGGGGCTTTTCTCATGTCGAGTGTGATCAGTTTTTGCAGTTAGCGACGCGCGTGCGAGTGGTTCCTCTGGTTTTGCAGGTGTCCATAGTCTACGGAAGCCGCTAACCAGGCTGCCCTATGATTGTTTGCTATCAATACATAAAGAAAAGTCATTTTCCTTATTATTCGATACATTGCACCTTCATATCTGTCATATTAAAGATCAAATCGAATATTCGATTGAAATCGTTTAATCGCTACAACCAATTAACTGAACTGTCCATAATTTGTATATTTATAATTAAGGCTTGTACGTACACGCGCCAATGACTTTAAATGTTTGGGCGGCACTCTCCGCAACACCCGCTGCTAAAGATCCGCTACATACAGTTTACAAGATCGCCATTGTGTAGTTACGGTACCTATACCTATTGAGGGACAAACCCGGCAAGTAATTAAGATTTTTGGACAACCGTTAATGATGTTTATCTAAATGTGAACCTGGTACGGCCGAACCATCGAACAAAGGGAGACAGCGTCATATTCTAGAATAGCTAGAAGCAAAAATTATAGGTGTTTTTTAGATACCACTTAGGTGGCAAATAAGCGTACGGCCCGCCTGGTGGTAAGCGGTTACCATAGCCTAAGTAAGTACAGGATTTACTTTTTGACCGTAGCACTGTCTGATGGTTGGCCGCTCCAGATTTGGTCGTATGTCGATGCCAATATGAGGGTGCAAGGTGGATTACACGTGTCTAGGGACCGCGGGCCAACTCTCCATGTTGGACATTTGTATAATGCAGTGTTTTTCAATCTTATTGATTTCGCGACCCCCTTACAGGTTGAAAAAATTTGACGAACCCCTTGCCAGACAGACAAAGAATTTATATATACTTTTTAGAGTACTATGAGGGCGGTTTATATTTTGTTAAAAAGTTAATTTTGATACCTTTATTTATAAGTCTGCAAGAAGCCGCGAGAGGTTTGCAACTAAGTAAGAGGTAAGTTGGACGCCCGCTTGCGCGAAGTCTACCTTGCCTTTTTCCTTCTGCTGGCGACCCCCCGACTAAGGTTTCGTGACCCGCCTAGGGGTCGCGACCCACAGATTGAAAACCACTGGTATAACGTATATGCTGATCGCCGAATAAACTGTCAGCGCGATAGAGGATGTTGTGGCGCCATCTATTATTCTACATTTGAAATATCTTAGTATCCTTCATGTATCCTTAAAATAATTGCGCGCATAAAAAAAAATGTATAAACTAAAAATAGGAATGGTCTTAATATCGCACCCAGGTGTACTCCTATTTCGACTAAAGAGCTCTCGCGTGTTGTTCTACTTATCTACATATATATTTTGTCGTCGATTAGATAATTTGGATAGGATAAGATCATGAGCAGTTCCAAAAATTCCGTAATAGTTAAGCTTTAGAAGCAGTTTACTGTGGTCAATATAGGCCAGTGATTCCCAAAGTCCAGGTACCCCCAGGGGTCCACGGGAGACTCGCTGGGGGTCTGCGTTGGCGGGACAAAAAATGGGTGTTCACAATTCGTAATATTCGAATTCGAATCGATGTTCGAAACAAATATTACAAAAAAAATACATACTTAGGTTATTGGTTTGTCCCCGACTGCAAAACCTTATAGCATTCAAGTTATATTCAAAATTCTATAGATTAAAAAGCTTGTTTTTCTCTTTTCTGTTAATTTTTGTTTTACGCAGTTGGGTTTTTTGTTTCTTTTAATTTTTGCTATGAGTCAAGAAAAAGATTTCCTTGGTCTCCGTGCGTCTTTTCTCAAAACTGTTTTTTTTTTTGTAATGACATTAACGATCAGATCAGCCCTTGAGTTTTCTTTACTTCCACCATTATACCCCTCAATACTTCGACCACTATTCAAAGTAGTAACTCATAATTATCTGATAGTGTATGATCAGCTATTAGTAAATACAATCACTGGATCACAATAAAATTATTAAAGATCATCAACTATTTATTTACAAATAAAAGGATCTTTGACTAGCATCGTTTTACTTTAGCCTTATAACCAATTGATTTCATAATTATCTTAACAGTATAATAGATCATAATAAAAATAAAAGATATTAATGTCAGAAGTGCTACAAGAACTGGTCCTAAAATATCTAGCATGAGATATTCGCTCCAGGAGATGTTAGCTGCGGACGCGCGGAGATGCTTGCCTCCACCATGTCGCAGCACGTGTTCGGTCCACCACACAGCGCGTTCCATTGGAGTTTGTGGCTGGTCGTTCATTAGCAAACGGAGGTTCTTGATGTTGACCCTGTAACTGTAATTCAAAAACGTAGAAAAGACTTGAATATTCAATGAGAAAATAGTCGGGTCTATAAGATTCAACAAACGTCTTTAGTTTACCCTGATGCAACAACTCTGACCAGGTTATCGCTTCACTTGATAGGAAATCGTCCCGCTCAGCACTTTTCTTTTGACTTATCTAAATGAATACGTAAGTATTCATTTATCAATATATCTCGAATTGAAAGCACGCATACCTTGTATTCTCAATATTTTTTTAAGTTCTTATTACCTTTTATTTGATATTACTGTTTCAACAGCTTTAATCAAATCACTAGCAACCATTGTTTCACCATTGATCGCAACACCAATTCCAAATTCTTCATACAAATTAACATTAAACCATTGATCTCCGAGAAATGGAATACCCACTAATGGCACACCTGAATCGATTGCTTCATCTGTTGACTGAAGACCACCTTGACTTACAAATAACTTGATGTTTGGATGAACTACAAGATAAATAAATAACATACATTTAATTTAATTATGGTTACATTAAAATGAATACATCAGCTTTATAAACTAAATACTCACCTAATAAATCTCTTTGCGGAAACCATTTTTGAATTCTCACGTTGTTAGGAACTTTATCTAAATTGTCACCATCAAATTTCCATAAAATATCATATGGTAAAGCTTTGAATGCATCCAAAAATGTATCCAGGAAATCTTTATCCATTTCTGAGGGACGGACGTTCGTGCCCAGGCTTACATAAATCACTCCTCGACTTGAGTTATCTAAATATGATTTTAAATCCTGGAAATTATACAAAAATTCTTAATAAAGATAAAATATATAGCATTAAAATATAATATGACAAATAAACCTTGAGAATAAAATAAAATATTAAAATTAATAATAAAAGTATGAAATACTTCAGAATAGCAGCCCATTATGTCCAACTGCTGAGCACAAGCCTCTTTTCATAAATCAGGGTGAAAGAGAATTGGCAAAGACTCCACCACGCATGCCCACTGCAGATCGGTGTAGGTAGTGGCCACCCTACTGTTGAAGTTATTAAGCCGCCTAGGAGGCCTCCAACTAGCTTAAAGACTATCACAATTAAGTGATAACTCGTACCAACAGCTTTATGGGCCTTCCGAAGCACGGAAAATTCTCAAGATGAAATACCACTACCTGAATACCTTATATAAATTAATATTCAATCGCAACGCAACTATAAAAACATGATATACAAAAACGTTTTTTTAATTATATTTTCTACTTCCTTACCAATGGCAGATCCTTTACAGGTTGCATATGCAATTTTCCTAAGTATACAACATTGGGTGGCACCGGCCGGTTTTGAGTAAATATGGGATGTGAATTTAAAAATAACAAGTCGACATTACTTTTCAGTTCAGTTACAGTTGGTGCGTTTGGTCCAAACCGTTCTTTTAGTAATTTTTCTTCAATACCTTCAATAGTTTTGAACGTATTCCATAATTTGTACTCATTGTATGTCTCTTTTATTTTATCACAAAATGAAAGGTTTCTGAAATTATTTCTAAAAAAACTTGGATAAAACAATGGATGTCGGCTAACGGCACCCACTGCCTCATAAGATTCTATCATGCCATGCCAAGATGAGAACAAAATCACAGGTGCCTTGAATATTTTACCAACAACCAAGTGAAAGTTGTAGAATGCTTCGGCAACTATTAAATCAAAATGTTGAGATTTATCTTCAATCAACTGTTTTACTTCAGGTATATCGAATTGCTTCGATATAATTCTAACGAACTCTTCAAATCCATCAGTCTTGCTCATTTCATCTATATCCGATATCACCCCTCGTTTGAATGTTTTCTTGTGTACAACAGTAAGGTTTTTCAATAATGCATATGAAATTCCAACATCGATTTCAGTGATGTTGTCCGGAGGTCTGTCCTTGGGTAGAGCGGGATTTGGGGTAATGATGACAAGTTCATGTCCTCTCTTCGCTAATTCTTGATAGTACGCTCTGAACACAAACTGGTGACTTATCGAAGGTGCTGGAAACACTCCTAGAATTCTTGCAGAATTTACTTCAGGTGATAATACCACTATGAGACAAATAAACAAAGGCAATGATAGTATTGAACGTAACATTTTGAACAGTAATTAAAGCTAATATGTGTTCCGAGTTATAAATGCCTTTTTGAACTGATAAAATATTACGAGAGACGATATAATAACCGTAATAGTAGTAGTATATGATCTAGACAGTATTATCGGGTGATTAATTGATAAAACGGCCTATGTTCAGGTTGGAATCACGAGTGAAGTAAGAGTGAGATAACATACAATTACTTATCAGAAACGCATGCAAAGAGCCTCGTGCTCGTTTACACAAGACTTTTCATGGTCACGTATTTGAAAGAAATGAAACGCACGTTATGCGTATTTCTAGTCTGACTCGATCCCACAGAAAAGAGTTCCGAGTTCTGCATCCCGCGTTGACTGTAAGCTATGTGGGGCCTTTGAAAGTAAAAAAAGTGTTTGATGTGCGATCAGTAGCGAATATTGCAGAACTCTAGAACTGTAGACTGCTTGCTGTGTGCACAATAGTCAACACGGAATGCAGAACTCAGAACTCGGAGCTCTAGAACTCTCCCTGCGGGATCGGCGCCTTATACCGTTTGCTTATAAGTTGCTTGTGCCGAGATGAGCCTGCGCTTTTCAAATAGATCTTAGATGTAATACGCAAAATATCATTCAATTGACAACAATGATGATAACATTGCAGTTTTGGTAGTTTATCCGTCGGACAGACGAAGATTATATCTGAAAGAGTAAAGGAACATATTGCAGCTGTAAAGACCCATGAAGTCAATAAATCAGCGATTGCCGAGCATTTATTAGAATCTGGATCAAACCACTGGATTGAGCTTCATGACCCCAAAATCCTCTGCACCGATCGTCATTTCTATCCTAGAATTGTTCGAGAAGCTATTGAAATTAAAAAATATCCTAATTTTAATAGGAAAGATGGTTTATCTGCTGCGTGAAATCTAGTGATAAGTAAATGTTCACGCCGTGACTTTCGATCGAGTATGTGCGCTGATACAGTTAATACGGTGTGCCGTGATCGTGACAGCATGGTAATATTATTAAATAACATAACCGTGGTGACAGTTATGTTTTACAAGACCAAATGCGGGTAGTTGAAAACAACTCCCATTCATCAAGGCGCTAATACCCGTTGTTTCCAGTTCACTTTTGACTACGACCAATGCAACTTGGTCGAGTCGTCGAGGTTAGTCAAAAATCATATTTTGATAATAATCTGTACGCGAATAGATTCGATACATTAATATTACAATGAAATTAGTTGCAAAAGTTAAAAAGTACTAATGTAAGTTGTCCTAGTCTCACTGACTATATTTATGAGTGTATTGAACTCAATAATATGGTTGAAATGCGGAAATACCACAACAATATTCAATCTCATTACGATATTATCTCGATTCGCTCCATTTGTAGTAACAATTTCTACCCGGGTCGCGTAATTGTCAGTTAAAAACTATTAATTTGATATAAATAACGTTTGTTCATTTAAATTTCAACTCAGTCCATTCTCTGTTATTAAAGAGAAGATTATAGGGGATTATTTATTAAATTTTTTAGTATATGTAAGCCACCAGCTCAGAATGTAGGAATTTGCAATGGAAAACCAGATGATTATGATTAAATGCATATAATTGTTTCTTTCCAAGATTTGGAAATCACACATAACACAATTTAAAATCAACAAGTACTTACATATTCGAAATATAACCACTATTATAACATTAACGTTATTTAAGTCAATTATGCCTTAGTGTCTCGAACAAGAATGCCGTACATCTACCCTATATCAGCATAAAAAAGAATGAATGGTGAACGAATGGCTGACATATTGAGTGAGAGTGTTTACAGATATTTTATGGTTACCATATTCAAGCTAACAGCTCGGCCTTCCTGTTCAAAGTGTGTCCTCACGCATCAAGATATGAAATCATTTACTTATTTAAAAATACTATTCATACAATTTGTCGTAAACATTTAATAGCAGGAGTATTTTAATTATATAATATATGTTTCTATAATGGGATATCAATTATCACTTTATGCATTATAAAAACATCTTAAAACAAACCAAAAGTAAATAATAATAATAAATCATTGCAACAAAATATCATCATTGTAAATAATTGAATTAATCGATACAATAATAATATTCAAATTTCAGATAATTGGACATCAATAATCACCTTATACATTATAATTATATCTTAAAAAATAGTTTAACGAGGTAAATAATAATAATAAATCATTGCAATAAAATAATTCCAAAATATCATCATTGTAAATAATTGAGTTAATAATACAAAAATAATATAAGTGTCAAATAATTGGACATCAATACTCACTTTACGCATTATAATAATATCATTAAAAAATGTTTAACACCGTAATTAATAATAATAAATCATCACAACATTATTTCAAAATATCATCATTGTAAATTGAGTTAATCGATACAAAAATAATATAAGTTTCAAATAATTGGGCATAAATAATCAATTTACGCATAATTTTAATATCTTAAAAAAATTATGCAATTTAAGGTAAATATTAAGGTAAATATTAATAATAAATTATTACAACCAAAATAATTCCAAAATATCATCATAGTAAATAATTAAGTTAATGTATACACAATATTAGTTTTCTTTTTCATTTTCACTATTTACACTAACTTCTTTACTATCCTCTAAATCTCTACAAAACGATAACCATGGTTGTATTTTACCGATTCCTATTACAGCTTTATATCGGCTTCCGTGTCACGGGCATCTTTTATTAGATATCTGTCATTAGGTAGCACTTTCACTATGCGATATAGACCTTGATATTTATGTTTGTGGGATTTGCTATTGCACCCCTTTTTGAACTAGCCACCTAATCTCCTCCCCAAACATAGGTACGATAAAAACGACCATTAATTAATTGAATACATACCAAACATAAATAAAACAGTAGTGATCCTGTTGAGTCCTGTTCAGTATGCTCAATGGGTAATACAATATCTAAAATACCAAATTGAAAATATAGCTTCGGAGCAAAATGCTCAATCATCTAAAAAAAACTGATAAGCCTAAGTTTTTTTGCATGAGATAATCGATACAGTTGGTTGAGCATCCTCCAGTTTGATAAACATTTCTGTCACTTTAGTAAATTCAAGGTCCTTCGAATACCACTGCAATTTTTCAACTCATCCGAACTATTTGTATCAATGGACATTTGGCAACAATTTAAAACTTCTGGCGATTTCAGACTACTTGTGTTTATAGATAATTATCAACAGTATAAATATCTATAACCTTTTTAATTATTTGTACTTCGACCGTAGCGCTTTCCACACCTAATGGACTGATTAAATTCGCACTAATTCCTAACATGACTTTAAGTTTTTAATTATTATACACTGGCTTACCAGATATATGTGACATTGAACGACCTGGTTGTTTATCGTAATATTAAGAATGTATATGTAGCTTGGATACCTATTTTTCGCTTTTATCTGTTTGTGTTTCATTTATATTAGTATTTGTTTTATTCCTATAGCAACTAGAAGTTTCGTGACCGAACCTATCACAATTGGAACATCGCTTAAGAGATTTTTCACACTTATAACTGGGATGGCCATATTCACCACAATGAGGAATGTTACTAGGTATGCAAAATCGCTTGAAAGTTTGTAACAGTAGAGCCATTATGTATACAAATACACTAGTTTTTGTTTCATTAAAAAAAAACCAAGTAGTTATGATTTTACAGACATTTGAAATTTCCCTAAATATCGAGGCCCACTAGCAGTCACGTGACCCCAGTGTGACGTCATCTTGCAACGCTCCGCTCACTTGCGTTAGTCGCCAGCGGTCCTTGCGCTATAATATTAGGGGAAAGTGTTTTGTTTCATCCGTGAATTATTCTACTGATACGTTCATAGTGTGTGTATTCTTAATCAAGGTCATTACAATACAAAAAAACCTTTATTAAATCATGAAGGATTAAAATAGATAGCCTTATAGTTGCCCATTAATTTATCGACGAATAGTGATTCCGTTGCCGCTGAAAAGCGAGGAGTAAGTAAGAATGCACATGCTTCCTGTGTGTGTATTTGAATTTGTTTTTTTTTTTGCATTATTTACCTAAAAGAATTAATTTTAAGTAGGTACTTACCAAACCTTTTCCCCCTTATTAAAAAATAAGGTGTATTTAGTAGGTTAGTCTTGTAACACCCAGGTATTAAGATAGCTCCAGCCATGCTCCAGCCCTTTTTGTTTATATGACATTAGAAAGTGACGGATATATTTTAATCCTAGGTTTAACTATACTTGACTTACACCTTATTTATTAATAAGACGGTTTAAGTTTACGTTATAGATAACAAATAAGTAGTAATGTTTTATCTGTACCTATTTATACTCTTGTTATACGTGCCAGTTGGCGCAGTTGGTTAAGGTTCACCTTACGCGCCGCAGGTCGTGGGTTCGATTCCCACACAGGACATGTATTTGTGTGCATGAACATGTCTGTATGTCCTGAGTCTGGGTGTAATTATGTATATTAAGTATGTATTTACAAATAATAAGTAGTATATGTATTATATCAGTTATCTGGTTTCTATAGTACAAGCTCTGCTTAGTTTGGGATCAGATGACCGTGTGTGAGGAATGTCCCAGGATATTTAAATATTTATTTTTATAGTAACCGTCTTCGCATGCGGATTAAACATTTGACACAGTTTGTTCCGGCCTCCTTACTTACGTAGTAAATATTTAGTAATCTGTGTCCTAACCTACGGAACGGCTGGACCGATTTTAAGGAGACTATCACAGGTAGATAGCGTATGTTATAAGAAGGAACTTAGGCTAATTTTATTTTAGAAAAATAATAACGGGGTTCCGCGCAAAAAAATCAAACTGTAGGTACGCGCAGGTGAAACTGCGGGGGTACCAAAATAATGCACACTATAAATGAATAATGTGTAGATAGCAGACTCTCACTATACTGACGATCTTCAAAACAATAAGCCTTGATTTTATCTCTAAACTAACACTCCGCCCCGCCGTTTTACCTGCGTCCTCTTCTTTACCCACTGGATGGAGGGATGGAATTTCTAAAATCCTTTCTTAGGCTACAAAAGGAACTAATGTATTCCAATTTTTGAGTTAATACAGACGTAGTAAAATCCTCCCCTTAAAACATTATTACCCCTTTTTGCCCTACTAGGGGTAGATTTTCTCGAAACCCAAAAACACGTGTTTTTTATGTTTATACGATGTATTAAAACCGTGTTTTAAGTTAATCGGACCGCGCGGTAGGTTTATTCCATACAAACTTTAACACCTCCTAAACCCTCTTTTAGGGGTAGTTTTAAAAATCTAATAATGAGAAGCTGTATTATTTGATTAAATAAGTAATAGTGCTATGTTTCAAATTTATAAACCCAAGGAATAAGATTTTTCAAGAGAAAAAGAGCGCGACGGACTGAGCGAGCGTTGAAACATGACGTCACACGCATTAAGTACCGGGCGGTCGAAACCGGCGTCGCGCGCTCATTTATAAAATTCTATATCTCGGAAAGTAATTGTCGTATTGAAATAATTCTTTCACATATATTTTTTATTTTCTACAGAAAATGCGATGAGCTAAAATTCAAAATTAGTGAACATTCTTCATTAAAACACCGAATATTTTCATTAATAGTTCCTGATTTGAAATTAGAGGGCCGTTGAGTCTCATTACTAGAGGCCCCACGCCCATACCTTGTATTTCTATTGCCCGTATCTAATCCTTCTTTACTTTGTCCTACTTTCACTGATCTAAAGTATTTTAGTACCTGTTCAGGTACGCTAAATTGAGCCGCCTGAGCGCTCAATTTAACGCTCCTGTCATCCACGCCATTTAAAATACAATCAACCGCCTGTTTTCCATATATTTTACACCTATTCAACAAATTTAATTTTGCATAATAATAGTGCTCCAATGACTCGCCAAATTTGACACGTTTAGCTAACATCTCAGTCAGGAGTTCAGCGTAGTCTTCGCGGCAAGGAAATGCTGCAATCAGTTTTTTTTTCCACTCACCCCAAGTATGCAAAAGAGTAGGTAGGCCTTGGTACCAAGTTTTTGCCACCCCAGTAAGCTTAGGAAGGGAGTAGTGTATTATTTCTTTTTCTTCCCACCCATATATTTCAGCGCATTCCTCAACTTTAGTGATCCAAACTAACATGGTTTGCTCTTTACACATAGGGTCAAACTCCGGAATAACATTTTTGTTAAATGACAGTCTCGGCCTTTCTGAACTCCTGACGCTACTCAAAATTGATAAAAATTTATCTAACATAATATTAGTTTCCGATTCCTTTACATTCTTATTTTTGGAAAAACGATCTGACTCACCACTACCTGAGCTGTAACTCCGGTATCTTCTTCGCCTCGACTCCCGCCCCGAATACCTAGAGCATTTCCTATATTTCCTCTTCCTGCTTTTGTGGATTTGTGATGCATCCAATGAACTATCCGAGTTTAAAAGGATATTCCGTCTTACTCTGTTCCTAGAGGGACGTACGTTCCGTGCTTCGGTTATCCGTCCTGTATCCATTTCATTATCTAAAGATCCTGTATTCCTTCCTCTGCCCTCTAACCTGGGCTCCTGTCTGCCCTCTAACCTGGACTCATTCCTGCCCTCTAACCTGGGCTCATTCCTGCCCTCTAACCTGGGCTCCTGTCTACCCTCTAACCTGGGTTCATGTCTGCCCTCTAACCTGGGCTCATGCCTGCCCTCTAACCTGGGCTCAAGACTGTCCTCAAAATTTGTTGATATTCTGCTCTCGAACCTGAGCATCTCGTGACCCTCTAACCTGGGTACACCTTCGCCCTCTAACCTGGGCATATCAATATCATCATTTAAGGACAGCCCTTCCCTCCGACAATATTGGTCCTCATCCATCGCACGAATCTGGAACTTGCAGTTGAAAAGCTTAATATGTGTATTGTATGAAATATTTTCGTATCCTCAATAATATTCATAACTATAATTTCCGTTTTAAAGAAAACCCTAGTAAAATGTTGTATCACACCATCTTACTGGTCTCAATATAAGTATCAATATAAGTTATCTATTTGTTAAACTGTAATCTATCAACGTTGGTAATTTTTCTACTTTTAAAACAATGCACATACAAGATAGTTTTTTTTTTTAATAAGTGGGTAGGTGAGTATGAAGAATCACAAAAATAATTGTTAAATAAATTGGAATTTATAAACGTAACGGAATAATCTCGATGATATCTACTGCATTATTGAAATGGCTTAGTGACACGTCTTTAGTGATGATGTGAAATAAAACACTAGAAAACGAATCAAATGGCAAGGAAATTAAGAATAAATATAGAACAAAATCACCATTATCAGTAACAGTCATTTAAGTTGTTCCTTGATTGATATTTTCTTTTCCGTAAAAAAAATTTATATTTTACAAACTTAATTTTTTTATTTTTTTGGATTTTATTGATAGGTAGGTACAATGTTGTGGACGTGAAAAGAATTTTTTAAATTCTCTTTCGATCCCTCTTCTGAACTGTAAGCCACCAGCTCAGAATGTAGGAATTTGCAATGGAAAACCAGATGATTATGATTAAATGCATATAATTGTTTCTTTCCAAGATTTGGAAATCACACATAACACAATTTAAAATCAACAAGTACTTACATATTCGAAATATAACCACTATTATAACATTAACGTTATTTAAGTCAATTATGCCTTAGTGTCTCGAACAAGAATGCCGTACATCTACCCTATATCAGCATAAAAAAGAATGAATGGTGAACGAATGGCTGACATATTGAGTGAGAGTGTTTACAGATATTTTAGGGTTACCATATCCAAGCTAACATATATTTCTGGTCTTTTTAATTTAAGAATCTTAAATGAAATCGTTGTTTTAATAAATTAAACTCTTTTCGAGTATTTTAACTGCAAGTATTGTTAAAAAAAAATCAAATGTAATGATAATGGGCATCCAATGGCACCAGAGGGTCTACTACAAAAAACGATACACGATAGTCCGACCATCGTTGTCAAATATTAACCAATAGAATTGCAGCAAAACTGACGAGACGTAAATTTTATGCAATTCTATTGGCTAATTAATTGACAACGATGATCGGACTATCGTGTTTAGTTTTTCATAGTAGGGCCTCAGTATTATCAAAATCAAAAGTGAATTTAATCATATTGTTTTTATAACCAACGTAGGTACCAGATATCGTACTGTTTTTTTGTCACACGCAAACAACGGATTTAATTAAATTATCTGTCTAGTCTCTTTCAATAAAATTTATCATAAACCATAGGATAGCGACGATCAAACTAAGAACATACCTTATGGTCTGTTTGACACTATTATTGTTTTTTTTTATGGCGCATTCCCCTTAACCCGACCTATTTACATATGCATGGCGGTGGAATTGGAAGCCAATTGACTCACACTCGTGGCGTCCTATCAATTGTACACTATTTTACGTTATTATTTCTTTTGTTTCTTCATTACCTTTATATATTTATTATTTGTCGGGAAAAGCGTGATTGTTAAGATACCCTACATTTATATAGGTCGTATGTTCGATTCCCACCCAGGACAACTTTCTTCGAGGCTGCCACCGTTATCGATCAGCAATTTTTCCAACAGAATAACTGAAGCTATGATTTATATTTTAATCTATAGGGAAAAATTTATAAAATCTATGGTGCGTCCACGCTAGAGAAGTACAGCCTGAAGGTTAGCAGGAGCAAAACCGAATATCTGAAATACCCTTTCAGCGGAAACGGTACACCTGAAACCATCTACATAGAGTCGACTCCTATTCCCACCGTAGAGAAATTCAAATACCTTGGCTCCATGGTCACACCAAATGCTAACGTTGACGCTGATCTGATTTAAAGAATCAACATTGCGTGGCAAAAATGGCGAGCACTCACAGGTGTGCTGTGCGATCCACGTATTCCAATAAAAACATAGGGTAAAGTGTATAAATGACAGTCCGCCCTGCGCTACTGTATGGATCCGAATGCTGGACTACTAAGAGGACGCATGCACAAAAGGTCCACACTAATGAATTGAAGATGCTGAGATGGGCGGGAGGTGTAACTCGGCTGGACAAAGTCCGAAATTAATATATATAAGAGGAAGCTTCAAAGTTGCGCCAATCGCGGACAAAGTAAATGAAAACCGCCTCCGATGGTACGGACATGTCAAAAGACGTAGCGAAGACCATGATCCTAGAAGAAGACCATGTGGTACAACTCGCATTAAACCTACCGGAACAAAAGAGAGGTAGAGGCCGCTTGCCATTGACGTGGTAGTCCAACATAGAACGAGACCTCAAGAAAGCCCAATTGCCCGAAACAACAACCCAAGATCGTCTGACTTGACGCAGGAATGTGAGGAGACCCGATCCCAAATAACGGGACCATGCGTAGGAAGAAGAAGGTGCGTCCACGCTTCGCGAACCGAGCACTAGCCGCTTAGACCCTGTCCAGAAGGGGCGAATTCGCCGCGATTCTCTCGCGCGAATGCTTAAGCGCGTTGTAATCGTGTGCCATACTTTGGCGTGAAGAAAGTATTTTTTACAGTTTCCTTATACTTCCTTTGCTACGGTTTGGTCGGCTCGATTTATGAACGTGAAGCACGTTGAACTTGAGCCGGGAGGGAGGGCTCAAGTTGTGTGCACTCCGAGTGTACTGCACACTGCACAGTGCTATCTAGTTACTGGCAGTTTGACGAGGATGTGCCTGTTTGAAGTTATTAGCGTAAGTTAACGTTTGTTGTGTAAATTTTGGTATCTAGGTATTGTTTTGTACAGTTAAATTAAGTGTGGAGTTTTATGTGGTGCGTCCACGCTACGCGAACCGCAAAAACCAAACAAGGTATTAGGGAACTGTAAAAAAAATGGATGAAATAGGTAAAGTCGTTCTCAAGTTATGGCGTGATCAAGGGAAATAGGGATTCATTTTTATCATAGATATCATATAGATTATATGCGTATAAGGTATTTATTTAAGTATTCCCGTTACAAAATCGATGCGAAGAGCACCTAAGATATATTCCCATTAGAGCACCACCGAATATTTTATATGTGTGCTCAGTTACTGATCAAATATTACGTACTAAGTACTGGCTACTTACAAAGAAAACTATCCCGTGTTCAGTCGAAGAAAAAAAGCATCATCGGAATCGATTGGAAAAATAAAACATTTTGACCTGGTGCCGTCATCACCTTTCTGCCATCGCACTGCTCGCCAGAGATGTGGAGTTCATCCTCACATCCTCGAGCCGCCTCGATCGTCCACACAACGTTTTACCGTAATGGGGAGCTCACAGGTCCGACCTGTGAGTCGGACGTTCTTACTGCGGACCATTAGGATGTGCTCCCCATTACGGTAAAACGTTGTGTGGACGATCGAGGCGGGTTTTCCCTCAGCGCTACGATATGAGGTTCTTCAAAAAAGGCGTAAAAGAGCTATACAAGGTCGGCAACACATTGGCAATCCCTCTGGTATTGCAAATGTCCATAGGCGGCGGTGACCACTTACCATCAGGTGGCCCGTTTGCCTGTTTGTCAACCTGTTGAAATAAAAAAAATAACCGATATCAATTCCACATCAACAACATACTCCTTTCTGAAAGTCGGTTGAAAACCAAAACATGCAAAGCGCAGAAACCTAAGCATCGCTGTAAATGGGAGATTGTGCAATAACCAAGTCACCATACCTTTGGGACCAGTTCGCCGTCTTTGTACATATCCCTAATGGTTCAGCTAAATCGAAAATGACCGTTCAATTATAACTATTGAGTGCTCAGATTGTTACATGAATTTAATTACCTAATAATTCTGAATTCCTGGTAGAATACAAGAATGGTGAATGAAATGGTGGTAGGAATCAGAAAAGGTACATACCTCCTAAAGATATTGTATGTCCAAGATAAACAGACACAGATCAAAACGCCGTAATGGGAAAAATAAAAACTAGTGTTGTGTGTGTTACATATTTTTTTTTTATAAATAAATATCCTAGGACATTTATTTTCTCACTTACGGTCACCTAATCCCAAACTAAGCAGAGCTTGTACTATGGAAACTAAATAATTGATATCTACATGTACATCTACATATACACTAATAATAAAGAGAGAAAATTTGGATTTTTGTATTTTTGTTTGTATTGAATAAACTCAATAACTACTGGCCAAATATGAAAAATTCTTTCACCAGGAGAAAGCTAAATTATCACTGAGTAACATAGGCTATATATCATTTCCAAAAAAATAGCGATCCCAAGGAAAACTCCAATAATGTAACGGAAACTTCACCCGGGCGACGCCGGGCATGAACAGCTAGTAATACAGGGTGTTGTTTTGGTCGGCGACAAGCGACCCAGGGGCGTTAGTACAAAATATATATTCCCCAAAAATTAACTTAATTCCATTAAATACTGTAAATATGTCGAGAAATACCTTATTCAATTTGAAATAAAATTACCGCAAAGTATGGTTACTAGGCACGTGCACAGACTAGAGCTAGGCGCAAGCCGCCATCGCCCCACTCCTTTACTCCCTCGTACTCCCGTTAAGTATTATGTCTACACTTTAGCTTATTACATGATTTTCAAAGTTTTAATTTTTTTTTTTTTATTATTTAAAAAATACAAAGTATTTCTTTTATATTTTTTTTAGCACCAGTATCATTTGTATTATCGACCCTGAGTCGCTCGTCGCTGACCAAAACAACGACCTGTATACTACTTTTTGTTTGTAAATACATACTTAATATACATAATGACACCCAGAGTCAGGACATACAGACATGTTTATACACATAAATGCATTTGTATAGATAAATGGATTTACTGTTGTAAAATCTGATGTTCCTAGCTGCGAGGAATTTGAAAAATAGGTATTTGAAGAAACTATTGCCGTCGCGCTATGCCTATGCGCTATGTGCGATAGGGACATCTGCAGCTCAGACCGATTTATTCACAAAAAAAATCGACGTTTCTTTTTCCCCATGTTCCTTCCTTCCTCCGAAAACTGAGCCGATTCAATTATTTTTTACATTAAAATTTTAAGTAAGGGGTCCAAAGAAGAACTTGATTATATGAAAAAAAAAATTATGACTCTAGAGGCATTATTCAGGAAGAAAACAGGGAATACATTTGTATGGAATAATCGCAGCCCAACTCCCATCTTAATGATAGGTAATATTGTGATAAAATATAGGTACTTGAAAACATTCCAATGAATAATTGGACTGTTTTACAAAAACCTTAAACCGACTTCAAAGTACACTAAGAAGTAATCAAATCCTGATCTGATGACAATGGGACCAAACGGGAAGCGTACCCTTTCAAATAAAAAAAGAATTTTCCAAATCGGTTAGTAAATGACGGAGTTATGAGGTAACAAACATAAAAAAAAAAAAAAAAAAAATACATTCGAATTGAGAACCTCCTCCTTTTTTTGAAGTCGGTTAAAAAATACGTATTTACCTGTGAAATGTATCATTTTGTGGGTATTTCTTTCTATGCAATAATTGTTCAAGGAGCAAGTCACAATGTCTATAACATACACTTTTCTAGTTTTATTTGCACGATTGTAATTATTTTGATTAAAATGTCAAATTACACCAAATTATTCTGGGCGCTATGGACTCGTTTATTATTTTTGGCGCAAATGTATGTATGCGTCTCTTTTTCTGTCTCAAACTGGTCATAAGGATTACTATATCTCTTCCACGCTTCGGAGGTCTACTTGGCGTAGCAAAATCCTAAGTATATTTACAACATAGGTACTTAGGATTACACATAATTATGATACATAAAAATTCACATTGAATTCAGAACCTACCCTTTTCTAAGTCAGCTAAAATAAAGACATACACCCTCAGTAAGAATGTAGACAAACAGTAAAGTTAAACCTGTGACTTGATTATACATATAAAATACCATACTAATAATATATTCAAAAGTACCCAAGCATACATAAATTATAGCGGGACTTCACTAAAATCAAGCCACCTAGTCTAGCTTGGATACTTGTGTGCGTAACCTTTGACTATGCAAATACCATCTCACAACCTGACTACTAATGACTTCTGACTATGTCCATTGATATTACTAGCTGCTAGCTTGTTAAGTTACTCATACCGAGACGTGAAACGACGCGATGCGGCGCGCACTTTTCAAAATAACAATAGAATATAGAACTTTATTTATATATGTTTTTGTTAAAAAAAATAGCAAGCTTTTATTTAGTTTCACCTGTCTGGTGTCTGCAAGAAGTATAAAGCCCGTGGAGAGCGCGTGCGGAGTTACAGCACTCGCCAAACATATGATTTCTAACGCATATGTTAATTTTCGTTAATTCTATTGATAACAGACGGAGATTTATTACAAAAAACAATTAAATTCCAAAAAAGAATATAGGAGAAACGTACTCAAATCGTTATTAATTTCAAAATCCAGTAAATATTTTTACTATTAGCTTTTAAAATCATATTACCTCTTTCTTTTTCAAAATTGAACCCATAATCTCAGCATCGCACCATTCCTCTTTAACCGATTACAAAACTCAAACAAATTATAAATGACCACCAGTCTCCTTTGCGCCTGCCAATCAAATCGGTTCCCCCATAGCAATCGATGAGTTGTGTTTGAAACAAAATCGTGTCTACGCGCACTCCACGGGCTTTATACTTCTTGGGTGTCTGTAATCGAATCTTGCAAGTAAATTTTGACCCACTTCCCTGTGTCCGATTGAGCTGAAATTTGGAATACATTAGTATATTGGATGACAATTCACCAAATTCATTCAAAATAACAATAGAATATAGAACTTTATTTATATATGTTTTTGTTAAAAAAAATAGCAAGCTTTTATTTAGTTTCACCTGTCTGGTGTCTGCAAGAAGTATAAAGCCCGTGGAGAGCGCGTGCGGAGTTACAGCACTCGCCAAACATATGATTTCTAACGCATATGTTAATTTTCGTTAATTCTATTGATAACAGACGGAGATTTATTACAAAAAACAATTAAATTCCAAAAAAGAATATAGGAGAAACGTACTCAAATCGTTATTAATTTCAAAATCCAGTAAATATTTTTACTATTAGCTTTTAAAATCATATTACCTCTTTCTTTTTCAAAATTGAACCCATAATCTCAGCATCGCACCATTCCTCTTTAACCGATTACAAAACTCAAACAAATTATAAATGACCACCAGTCTCCTTTGCGCCTGCCAATCAAATCGGTTCCCCCATAGCAATCGATGAGTTGTGTTTGAAACAAAATCGTGTCTACGCGCACTCCACGGGCTTTATACTTCTTGGGTGTCTGTAATCGAATCTTGCAAGTAAATTTTGACCCACTTCCCTGTGTCCGATTGAGCTGAAATTTGGAATACATTAGTATATTGGATGACAATGCAAGTACAGAAAACAAAAAGTACAGTCACAAAAGTTTGTATTTTAACAAATTTTTTTTTGTTAATGTAGCAGACTTGGACCCTATTCGTAATTATGATAGTAGTTATGATAGTATAATAGTCATAAATGAAGAATAAACATAAAAAAAACTACTAGACTACCTACAATAATACTATCTAAAACATTTCCAGAATAATAGTTACACAAAGAAAATCCATTTTTCCATTCCCTCGCCCCGAACGCTTGGAATCAAACAAAGCCACTGAACTCTGAAATGTAAGTAAATAGCCCACAATCATTCCGGATTCCGGTGTAACTACAGCTTTTCTATGCAAACTTACCATTCTACGTTATACTAGGGATATTTCATGCTCGTTAATATTCTATTTAACAACGGTTTTTGGTGTTTCAATTGAATGCTAGAATTGTTTATTATTAGAAATGAAAATTTGACTGAATAATAATTAATAAGCCTTAAGCAATTAATAAATAATGTTAATAATTATAAACTGTTTATTAATGATTGTCTAAAAACTGTTTTTTAATTGCCAGATAAGTGGTATCAAAAGTGTATCTATAGAAGAAACATATTTTTGCATAGGGTCGCCATGATGGCGCGCTGTGTATTCCTATAATAATTAAAAAAAGAACATAAAATTACAAAGATGTGGTGTTTTCGTGTTGTGGTTTTGTGTGGCTGTGGTGTGGTTGATCAGTTTAATTTAATCATCGGTATCGATTCTTCTGGAGAGACTGAGCATACTAATTTGTAAAGTATGGTACCCTGTATAAGTAGGATTTATATGTAAATTCTAGACATTATATGTTATTGACTGAGCGAGCGAAGCGTCTCCGTTTCACCTTGGACAAAAATGCTTTCGTATGTCTTTTTTTTTTTACTGTTTATAGGCCTGTGTTTGACCGCAATATCACCATGGTAAGTGATGATGCGGCCGAAGGTGGTAAGCACACAAAGCCTAGAAGGAACTGACTCTCAAGTGCAGCTGTCGGAACACACCGAAAGGTGCTTGGCGACAGATTTTCAACTTGAGGGTGGTAGCCAGCCAGGCGGGTACTACAAAGTACCCTACCACCGTGCTATGGTTTCCTCACGATGTTTTCCTTCACCAAAGCTCAAGCTCATTCGAACCCGGGACCTTCGTCTCGGTATCCGACGTCACTACCACTGAGCTATCATCGCCTTAAACTGTCTTAGTCTGTCCAGATGCCCGGCTGTTCTTCTCTACAGTTCGCATTTCTCAACCGATTCTCGTGAAATTTTGTGAGCAACGTATGGTCCATTTCTTCGTCGATTCAGATTGATAAATTTCCAAAAACTGGGTCGACAAAAAAGCTATATAATTACCGAGACTCAGCTATTAATTGGCTACTGGAGGTCAGTCTTTTTTTATACGACAACAAGCAAGCCCGCCTGATGGTAAGCGGGTACCGTAGGTAGCCCTATGACCTGTGCCTATGATGGACGCTAAACAACCCACGGGTCATCACTCACACGTTACCGACTCCCCCTCCCCAATGAGCTCTGTCGACCTTACTCACGAACAGGAACATAACAAAAAGTTATTTGGCTATGGTATTCTGTGAAGGGGTATTTGCCCAGTCGAGCAAATAGAGCTATATTCAAAATTCAATTATTCAAATAGATCTTCGCAGGCACTTATGTAAAGTCTGACTCTAGGTTGCATTTGCTGAGAAGAGCCGGGAATAAAGTCAGCAATTACTCTTTTCAAAACAAGCTTAGATTCATTTTCATTACATAATATTTACATTCTAATCGCACTGACAACAATTGCGTGCGTTTACATCTCTTAAATACCCTTCCAAGAATTAATCTATAACTAAATTTGGAACTAATGAGCTCTGTCGACCTTACTCACGTGCAGGAACAGTTATTTGGCTACGGTATTCTGTGAAGGGGTATTTGCCCAGTAGGCGCGGACTGACTACGATTTCGACAGCACTCGTTCTTCACTGGAATAAGGTTGAAAATGGAAAATCATAAATGTGTCGACTCTATGAAATGGACTATTATTTACGGGGTTTCTTTAGATTATACAGAATATACACATTAAATTGAATAAGTGTCCGGTTAACATTCTAATATAACTCAGTATCTTATATATTCTTAAAAATAAAATTGTTGACATCGCTGAAAATACGGAGAATTTCGACGCGAAAGATTTTTTTAGACGTAACTTACGAATTTTTTATTGGGAATATCAAAGCACTTTTTAATATTCTATTCGGTTAACATTTTTCTCAAAACCCTCTTCTGTCCACATTATTTTTTGTGTTAGGTATTTTCATTGCGTTACGTCATACTCGACTCTCAAAAAAACCCATTTTTGTGCATTTGAGCTTAGACCCCCCCTTAAATACCGTTCCAAGAATTCTATAACTAAATTTGGAACCACTAAGACATCCAAAACTTGCGAAACAACTGAACAACACTATCACATAGATAACGGAACATATATCGACGTAAAGGCTAAAGTTAAACTTGTAGGATACCTAAAATATCTGCAAGTAGGTCGCCTATCCAGGCTAACGTCTAGTCTAGATATATAGATGCTGCAATTTGGCTTCAAACCCCGCTAGGAAGCCGGACGGTTGCTGTTGTATGGTCCATGTTATGGGACATGTGTGATTGTTATTTAGTTTTTGACAGGTGAGATACTCTTCGAGATTTGAACGGTGGTGTTGGTGGTGGTGGTGGTGACGTTGGGATCCAGTTGCATTTTAGAATTTTGTTGGCAGTACGTTGACAATTTTTTTAAATATTTTTTTATACCACTAAGGTGGCAAACAAGCATACGGCCCGCCTGATGGTAAGCAGTTACCGTAGCCTATGGACGCTTGCAACACTAGGGGTATCACTCGCACGTTGCCCTGAAAAAATCTCTTCACACCCTTTTTGAAGAATGTTGCACTCCATTGGGAAAACCTCGAAACCTCGCCATTTTATGTGAAGCCAAGTGAAAGAAGAGTTAGGAATTCAAGCTCAAGAATGTTTACTTTGTGTTACTCTTGTCAATTTGTTATTGACTAAAGTGTAAGTCAAATGAGGATTTCATGTTTGGTCTGTTAATAGTAATAAGTATAATTTCTGTGTTTTGGAATACGAATCACATGATAAAACAACGTTGTTTTATAATGTAACATAGGTTGAAATGACCTCCATAATTGACTAATATAGCAATATTTTGCCCCATGGGCAGACATGCTTGCTATACCTAATATGTATTTATTTTTGTAGAGGTAGAGCGTAGCGTTTATACGCTCAAAGAGTAGCTCGACTGGGGAAGTACCTCCATCTTACAGAATACCGCAGCCAAATAATTTTATGTTGTGTAAAGTTGTGTTCCTGCGCGTGAGTAATGTCGCCAGAGCTCATTGGGGAGGGGAAAGGTGGGTATCGCGTCAGCGATGCTTCGTGTGTTGCAAGCGTCTATATGGCTACGGTAACCGCTGACCATCAGGCGGGCCGTATGCTTGTTTACCGACTAAGTCGTATAAAAAAAAAGTGTTATTCCTTCACATCGCTTAATCTTATAATTTACGCCATAAACTTACTCACAGCTGAAATTCTATTCTGAACTGAATTCCGCAAACTATAAAATGCACCTAAATTTATCTATCCAACTAGGAAACCAAGGGGTTCACTTACTTATGAAATCAGAAACTTCATACGTATTACCATAGAGTAAAGTGTCTGGTATTACATAATACATTCGTGTCACCCGTCACACAATCGTGTGACGGGTCGCTCACTTCCCTCCAATATGGCGAGGAGGGCGATGGCTGCCACACGCGTCATACTTGTGAACAGGTGCTGCTTGTGGGGGTTGGTCTGCTTAAGTTTGCCATTTATTTATTTACTTATTAAATATAGATTCAGTCTACTTTGTAGTTTTGCCGCCGCGCCGGGGCACGCAATTGTTGTCAGTGCGATTAGAATGTAAATATTATGTAATGAATCTAAGCTTGTTTTGAAAAGAGTAATTGCTGAGTTTATTGCCGGCTCTTCTCAGCAAATGCAACCTTCCGAACCGGTATTAGAGTATTAGAGTCAGACTTTTCATAAGTGCCTGCGAAGGTCTATTTGAATAAATGATTTTGAATTTTTGAATTTTTTTTTTTGACATTACTGATTAATGGCCTTACATAAAAAACCTACTATGTATCTGTCAGTTGGAATTTTCGAAGAATACTAACCCCCTTATTCATCTTCGCTTTTTAACTAAATCAGTGTCATAGTGTGCCCCGTCTCACTCTTTCGATCACCAAATGTCAAGTGTCAGCTAAAGACTTCGGAATTTTAGCTAATCAACGTTTGATAACTTTATTATGAATAAGGGGTTAGGTATTACTTATGCCCAATTTTATCTAATTCACATAGCACATTATACAGGCTGTTTTTTTTCTCCGCAATGTGCTCTGTCGACCATATTGCATTTTTGTATTGTTGCAATATTTTTTGTTTGCGGTATAAACGCCATTCGTAAGAACCTGTAATTTGGATCCCATTAAAAACATTATGTAAAAAACTAGCCAAGTCTCGATGGAGCTGCTTGTTTATCTCTAAAAAGTAATGAAATCTAGACAAAGTCGTGCCAAGTCTAAGGTTCCTTACTGCGATTTCTTTATTATTATAGTAAATGTTGTGTGACTTGGCCGTTAGACCCATAAAATTTAGTTCGTTTTAATACAGAACTCTCCATGCGTGAGCCCGATTCACCTTTTCCGGCTTTTTATGAGTTGCAAAAGTTTAAATTAAAAATTTACAACTCAATAGAAACTTCTAAATCTTTAGGCAATAATAGTTCAGTTAGTAGCAGTCTGACTTCGTAGCAAAATTCGTGAGTTCGAATGAGCTTGAAGCATCAATCAGTAAAAGAAAATATAATGAAGAAACCCATTTTTAACTCTATTAATTTCTGGAAAACTTACTTTTTCTTACTGTTAAGAGAGGTTTCTTTTATTATTATGTGGTTGACCAAAATCTCACCATGGTAAGTGATGATGTGGCCGAATGTGCTAAGCACACAAATCCTAGAAGGAACTGGCTTTCAAATGCAGCTGTCGGAACACACCAATAGCTTGGCGACAGATTCTGATTTTGAGGGTGGTACCCAGCCAGGTGATTCATCATCAACAGCCTAAGGATGTCCACTGCTGAACATAGGCCTCTCCCATTAACTTCCACCTGAAACGGTTTTGGGCCGCTTACAGCCAGCGGCGCCCAGCGACTGACCAGGTCATCCATACACCTGGTGGGAGGTCATCCCGCTCGGCGCTTAACAGTACGCGGTCGCCAAACGAGAACCTTCCTTCCCCAACGGTTATCGGTTCTTCTAGTGATTTGGCCTGCCCATTGCCACTTGAGCTTGCTAACTCTACGAGCTATATCGGTAATTTTTATCCTACGAATGTCCTTGTTTTGGACACTATCACGTAGAGAAATTCCGAGCATAGCTCGTTACATAGCTCTCTGAGTGACTGAGCTTGTTTATGCGGCCAGCACTAAAAGACCACGTCTCTATTCCGCAAGACATAACTGGCAATACGCACTGATTAAAGACCTGTCTTTAGACAGCCAGGTGGTTACTACAAAGACACCTTTCTGCTATGGTTACCTCACGATGTTTTCCTTTATCGAAAGCTGAAGCTCATTGTAGGATTCGAACTCACTAACACTTAGCTATCGTGGCTTGGTTAGGGCAAAACAGGTTCTCCCATTCAAAGTTTGGAGCAGACCGACTGGGGAGAGGAGTACCTCCACAGTTCTTGCGATGAGTAAGGTTTCCAATTCAAAGTTTGGAGCAGACCGACTGGGGAGAGGAGTACCTCCACAGTTCTTGCGATGAGTAAGGTTTCCAGAGCTCAATGATGGGGCATTGTTCTGGCAATTTGCGGAGACCAGCGGTGCCTTTCACAGCCACAAACGAGCGAATAACTTTAAATCTATTAATCTTTTAGTTCTTAGTTTTTTTTTTAAGACCCATGTATAATTTGTGTGTTAATAAATGTATTATGATTATTATTCCATTTATTTTTCTTTTTCACTCAATGGCCCTAATTCTGTTATTCACAACTAAACTAATTTTAATCTCACTATGTCCTTTCTAACAAAGAACATAAGAACAGGATGTAAGAAATTTAGTCCTGTCACATTAGTCCAATGCTAGTTTTCAATATAAATTTAGTCGCCATCTATCGCGGTTACGCCTAAATATACGCAAAATAAGACGGCAAAGATTAATTTGACAACTGAAAATATGTTCTATCCTTTTTCAATAATATTCGTAAGAAAGAGATGAGATGTGACTAAAGTTAGGTTAGTGCGATTTACAACAGAATCGGTACCATTGTTTACTTTTTTAAATATATAATTTTAAAAACAAATACATTTAAAAATATAAAAAACATAGTTTCCCACTGACATCGGAAACATGGAAGTAGGTACCGATGTTCAAAGCTCCAGAGAGAGGAACTTCCTCACTATGCGTGCTGTCTCCAGGAGCATTGCCTTCTGAATCTGGCCCTTGATGCAGATAGCTAACGCGATCCTCTTAAGGAGTTATTATTATTATTATCTCCCTTCAGACCCCTTCCTTTAAAATATAATTAACCGACTTCAAAAAAAGGAGGAGGTTCTCAATTCGAATGTATTTTTTTTTTTTTTATGTTTGTTTCCTCATAACTCCGTCATTTATTAACCGATTTGGAAAATTATTTTTTTTATTTTAAAGGGTACACTTCCTGTTTGGTCACATTGTCATCAGATCAGGATTTGATTACTTCTTAGTGTACTTTGAAGTCGGTTTAAGTTTTTTGTAAAACAGTCCAATTTTAACTATTAAATATATTGCTAATTTCAAGGATATCGGTAACATGTCTGAAAATACAATAATGATCTCTAATAATACTCAGTTCTCTAAATTAAATTTACGCTATGTAAATACAAACATAATTATGTGGAAACGTTGAAACTCACTTACAACATAAACCAATTACCAATTTAATTATGTACGGAGCAATTATTGTTACATTTCGGTAGCATTTAACTATAAATAAACAATGTATCGATCACATGAACATAGAACACTGTATATGAAAATTTCTGTTTTTAACAAAAAGTTTTTTATTCTGAATGAATTTTAAGGCGATGATAGCCCAGTGGTTGTAACGTCGGATACCGAGATGAAGGTCCCGGGTTCGAATCCTACAATGAGCTTGAGCTTTCGGTGAAGGAAAACATCGTGAGGAAACTATAGCACGGTGGTTGGGTACTTTATAGTACCTGCCTTGCTGGCTCCCACCCTCAAGTTGAAAATCTGTCGCCAAGCACCTTTTGGGTGTGTTCCAATAGCTGTACTTGAGCGCCAGTTCCTTCTAGGCTTTGTGTGCTTACCACTTTCGGCCGCATCATCACTTACCATGGTGAGATTGCGGTCAAACACAGACCTATAAACAGTAAAAAGAAAAAAGTATAATGTTTTAGGCTGAAGGTACCGGTTCGCAGCCGACCGCAGGTAGCAGTAGCAGGCGAGACTGTCGCCGCGACACTACTGGTTTCTATGTTTTACTATGAAATACCTTTTTTAGCTAGCGAAACGTTGCCTAGCGACACGTCCCATAGTAATACATAGGAAAGAAGTAGTGTCGCCGCGACAGGGTCGCCTGCTGCTGCTGCCTGCAGTAGGCTGCGAACTTGTACCTTTATTATAAAATGAGAACCATCAAAATTTTATTATTATTATGAGATTATAAGTGAATTCCATGATGCCAGAAAATTATGAAGCACTGGTTCATATTAGCCAGATAATAAAGAATTATTATTATTGTAATAAATAAGTGATTACTCTTTATTTGTTCA
The DNA here is from genome assembly GCA_951394255.1 of Polyploca ridens. Classification (NCBI taxonomy): domain Eukaryota; kingdom Metazoa; phylum Arthropoda; class Insecta; order Lepidoptera; family Drepanidae; genus Polyploca; species Polyploca ridens. The sequence goes on from OX596268.1 coordinate 4,722,743, forward strand.
TTTTAACTCCATTAATACCGTTACACAACCCCGTACGCACATTCCCAAATAATTAAGTATTCAAAAAACGTGCCCTAAACGAACGCCCTTGAGGAAAACTGTCTGGGACCCCAATATATATTGGAAAAGGGAGTGAAAGAAGGGATTTCATCCGGTGCCTGACTAATTTAATCGTGGGTACCTATCGCAATATAACTCAATCCGCAGGTGTGGCCGTATTACGGGTTATCTATGGATTTGCCAAAAATATTGTAGCTTTCCTTTTTTTGTAGTGGCATTCCCTTTTAGTGTCGCTTAAAGTGGTTTATTATAAACTAGTTTTCACACGGGTTCCCGAGGGATCTTATATTTTCCCAGAATTAAAATTATCATATTATCATATACGGGTCGCTCACTTCCCTCCAATATGGCGAGGAGGGCGATGGCTGCCACACGCGTCATACTTGTGAACAGGTGCTGCTTGTGGGGGCTGGTCGCCATTTATTTATTTACTTATTAAATATAGATTCAGTCTACTTTGTAGTTTTGCCGCCTCGCCGGGGCACGCAATTGTTGTCAGTGCGATTAGAATGTAATTGTGTAATGAATCTAAGCTTGTTTTGAAAAGAGTAATTGCTGAGTTTATTGCCGGCTCTTCTCAGCAAATGCAACCTTCCGAACCGGTATTAGATTATTAGAGTCAGACTTTTCATAAGTGCCTGCGAAGGTCTATTTGAATAAATGATTTTGAATTTGTACTCCTGCTCAATCGGAAACCAGGTACAAGTTAGTAGGTCAAATGATTAACTGCAAGATTTGATTACAGGCACAGACACCGAGACATGTGAAACTAAATAATGCTTGTAAAACTTTACTAACCCCCTTATTCATAATAAAGTTATCAAACTTTGATTAGCTAAAATTCTGAAGTCTTTATCTGACAGGTGACATTAGGTGAAAGAGTGAGACGGGGCACTGATTTGTCACCGTATTTTTGTGAAAACCGTTAGTTTATAATCTACCTAGCATGTAGGGGACGAGACCCTTGTGGTACGACTGCTAAATAATAGACTTTTGTTAACACTTAAATAAATGTTTATTTCGTCTACTATTGCTAATATTAATGCTAGATGGAGAAGCTAAATGAATGCGACCGCGTTGCTGACCGGAAAGTACGCACTGAGGTAAATGCACACTTGGTGCGGCCTCGCTATATTAAGTTGTTGGCTCAGCAACACGGTGTTCGATAGAATTGCATCGAACATAGCAAGATTATAAACTCCCCGATAAATTGTGAACTGTATCATACTGCTTACAATATAACGTATTCATTTCCGATAGTTTATAATCTATCCATGTCAAACCGTCATATTGCAAACGAACCTTGCCGACAGGGTTCACAATATATCCGATTTTATCACAATTCACATTCACAATTTATCGGTGAGTTTACAATCTCGCTAGGTAGATTACAAACTAACGGTTTTCATAAAAATACGGTGACATATATACTACTTTTTAACCGACTTCAAAAAAAGGAGGAGGTTCTCAATTCGAATGTATTGTATGTATGTATATGTTACCTCATAACTCCGTCATTTATTAACCGATTTGGAAAATTCTTTTTTTATTTGAAAGGGTACACTTCCCGTTTGGTCCCATTGTCATCAGATCAGGATTTGATTACTTCTTAGTGTACTTTGAAGTCGGTTTAAGTTTTTTGTAAAACAGTCCAATTATTGTTTGCAAATACATACTTATATAATAATTATCAGATTGAAAATTAATTTATGAATGCCTTGAAATAGGGTCTATTATAGCAAAACAACTTAAATTCTAGATTTGATAGCGAACTCAAAACAATACAAATGTAAAATATTTATAAATTGAAAGCTTTTATCCATTTTATGTTTTATTCAGGTTTGCATTACTGATGTTTACTTAAAAGCTTTGGAAGTTAATAGAGTACTTAATCTACTATTCGGGTTGGTAAAATTGTCACAGTATATTAGTGAAAGTAGTAAGCGACCTTACACTTGACATTGAGTTAGGTCTGAAACATATTCGTGGTCGTTCTCAAATACTCTTATCGTTACAGTTACATGTAAACAAAGTTTATTTTATTACTTATGCCAGTGAACTATTACTTCCCTCTGACAAGATTTTAATGTGAAAATGCTATTCAAAATAATCATACTATATACTAACCTAATACATTCAAAGTTTGTATGGATGTGAGGTTGTGATTTGTGAAGATGTTTGTTACTCCTTCAGGCAAAAACTACTGGACGGATTTGGATGAATTTTGGCAGACACATAGAATATTATTATAGATACACCTGGTGAAACCGCGGGGAACAGCTAGTATTAAAAATATGAAAGTTTGTATGGATGATGTTTGTTACTCCTTCAGGCAAAAACTACTGGACGGATTTGGATGAAATTTGGCATGTAGATAAATTATACTCTGGAATAAAATAAAGAATACTTTTTATTCCCGAAATACGATCCTTCGGGAACGTAGGTGAAATATAGTTCCGAAGATATTTATCGTTTATAAATCCTATTTATGTTATTCAAAAGAGCACAAAATTCTGCTTTTGATTAGTTATATCACAACATGACATGGCATAAATTGAAATGATGCTGGCAATCTTACTTCTAAAATTTGGAATTTTTGAATATATGAATAAAACTTCACGGTAGTAAGAAGCGGTAGTATATACTTACTTTTAATTGAATAAAGCAATAATCAAACATGATTTTCCATGCTGCTTTAATAATATACTATATTAAATATTAAGTAATAGGAATTTATAAAAAGATAATTCCAGAATAAACCCCTATCAAATAAAAATGTATATCTACATCAACAACTCGCCAAATAAAATACTGTGAATAAAACTATAGTAATTTCTACATAAATATAAAGGACTATGGCCATATCATTCTATAGCCGTAAACTTTTAGCTCCGTTCCATTTCGATACAATATCGGTAACCGCGGTAGTTCGCGGCAACAACTCGTATAAAGTTCGCATAAGTAATTCCATTTTACCGAATGATATAGTGTACGAATACTATGATGAAGTGTTGCCACTGTCGAACAGAAATATATTCTTATTTTTTTACAGCGCAGTCGATAAATATGCTTACGGCCTGGTGGTAAGCGGTTTCCATAGCCATGATAGTACTCCGGGGTATCACTCATGCGTAAGCGACCCTTGCCCCCTCCCAGACGATCGACCTTTCTCACGCGCAGGAACACAACATTCAGTTATTTGGCTGCGGTATTCTGTAAGGTGGAGGTACTTCCCCAGTCGCTGCTCTTTGCGTGTAAAGCGCTATGCTCTTCCTCACTTGTTCTGTATAATTTTATTGCTTCTACTTATTAAATCAACTTTTCAAACACTAAAGAGTAAATGAAACAACGTAACATTTTCAGTCGTGAAAATTGATCGGTGCACACATTTTCTTGTAAACTCTCACAAGCATTTAGCTATGAAAATTATTATAAAACGTGTTTAGAACCGCAAAATACTCCTTGATAATGAAGCTTAGTAGGTCGGAACATAAACCACGGCACGCCAAAGACACATTATGGAGTTGCTTATCTTTAGTCAGAGATCTGATCAAACCATATATAATAATTAGGATTATCAATCAAATGGCAGTAGTCTTATGATTTATTAAGCTTTCTGTGTATCAGCATGAATTTATTACGTTTTTTTAATAGGCACTGCTCGATGTTTACTAAAAATAGTAAGTCTTAATAATCGATAAACATGGTGTTTTGATCTGGACTTCGCTGCTTAAACTACCGTGTTTATGCTCATGGCTCCACCCGCATGGTTATTTGTGTCTTTGATTTGTTGAGCCTTAATAAAACCTTTCAATATCTCCTAGATAACTGAGAAAACCGCTTTGAAATCCGTGCAGTGTCTTTGGAGTTTTAAGCACAATATGGGACAGATCAGATGTTGTGAAGGATAATTTTGGTTTATAATAATATAGTTCCAGAAATTGAATTAAAATTATTCTTTTATGTCATAATGCCTTGTGAATCCATGTTTCCATCAGTATCCTGATAATTTTCACTAGTGGAGCTCGTGTCAATAACGTCACATTTCCGATTAAATTGCTTTTGTTAATGGCATGGCCATTGTCATTTCAAGTCGATCAATGCTAAAGCAAATATACTGGGTTATTATGGAATGATACATGCGAACGTGATTTATTCTAATAAGATCAGCCTTTGAATAGTATACTTCTTCCTTTATTCTAGAATTACTTTCAGTTAGAATTCCGTCTCGTAGGTCGTGGGTTCGATTCCATATCCGGTCGAATCTTTTTGTAATATTTTTTGAAGTTTTTTTTTTTTTTTACTATTTATGCCTATGTTTGACCGCAATCTCACCATGGTAAGTGATGATGCGACCGAAGGTGGTAAGCACACAAAGCCTAGAAGGAACTGGCTCTCAAGTGCAGCTATCGGAACACACCGAAAGGTGCTTGGCGACAGATTTTCAACTTGAGGGTGGTAGCCAGTCAGACGGGTACTACAAAGTACCCTACCACCGTGCTATGGTTTCCTCACGATGTTTCCTTCAACGAAAGCTCAAGCTCATTGTAGGATTCGAACCCAGGACCTTCGTCTCGGTATCCGACGTCACTAACACTGAGCTGTCATCGCCTTAAATTTTTTATTATATTTATTAAATTTTAGATTTTTTTATAGTAATGTTTTGGTATTATTAGATTAATAAAGTTTGCGGTTGCAGCAAACAGCGAGCAAAGCTCGGTTACCCAGATACATCGAGAAAATATCCCTTTAGAGTAGTACTCTCGTGCGCATTATTGAAAAGGGGTAAGTAAGATAGCACAAAGATTTTACTTCACGTATTCATATATAGACTAGCTGCCTGGCGCGACTTCGTTCGCGTGGTGCTACCCTACCCTATCCATCCCTACCCTATCTAAACCATCCAGGGAGTTAATTCTACTGTACGTGTGTATGTCACTGAACGCCTCCTAAACGGATCTAGGTTATATTATCGACTGCAGCGCCATCTGCCGGGCTGATTTGTGAATCTAAACTATCCAGGGCGCCACCCAATCGCATACAAAAAAATACATTCAAATCGGTCCAGCCGTTTAGGAGGAGTTCAGTGACATACACACGTGCAGAAGAATTTTATATATAAAGATAAGGCATGCAGTATTGTACAATTCACATAGTTTGTATGAAGGACTTCATGATGGCAAGTGGGTATATTGAATCAGTGATTTATTAGATTCTATAGAAATGTAGTTGAAAAAGCAACCTTATTTACAAAATGATTTTCGGACATCGGTTAAATATAACAAAATAGGTCACATTATTCACTGAAAACCCATTAAATGTGTTTCAATACAAGCACTTTTAACGGCTTTCATCAAAGGATTAACAATGTGTGGACACAGCTTTATCGCAGTTCGGTATGACCAGCTCTGTTTGAGCTGCATTAGTGAAATTAATTTGATGACGTTGCACAAACCTGTGGCACAAACGCACAGCTTTATAAAATTGAACAAAATCCTGTGACTCGCGAAATTAAGATTTTTATATTTATAGCAATTTTACTAGTTACGAAAGATATATTGTATGTATGTTTATATTTTTCAGTATTGAACACACTGAAAGGTCTTCACCTCTTTAAGGACTTTTTGGCGGAAACTTGCAGCGTCATTTTTATTCACATAAATTCGTGTATTTTGAATTTTATCGGTGGTATTTCATCCAATAAAGATCAATCCATGTGCACCAGTGATGTGAAATGAAATGAATTATGTGTATCGTGACTACAAGTTGTCTCAAAAAGTCCGTGACAAGTTTTAGTACAATGACCACCATTTTACTAAAACATGACTGGACGGTGACTGATCATGCGGACTATTTGAAAGTTAATGTGCCGACTATATGAAAGTGATATTATAAATAAAATGTATGCGACTGAAGGACTTTGTCCATGGTCATGAACAAATTAAAAAAAGTTTCCAGAGACCTTAACAGAGACAGAGAGAGTAGGTACCAAAGGCTTCAATAAAACCTGTAGTGTACATATTTATAAGTTATCTGGATTTCATTACTTAAGCACTGCATAGTTGTAAATTTTTATGATTCCGTACCCAAAGGGTGCCAACGGGTCCCTATTACTAAGCCTCCGCTGTCCGTCCGTCGGTCTGTCTGCGAGTGGCCTGTATGTCATAACCGTACTGGTTAAGCAGTTGAAATTTTCAGTTGGTATGTGTATTGCCGTTATAACAATAAATAATAAAAATTATGTTAAATTATGGGGACACCATAAAAGAAACATCTTTACTAAACCTTTCGTGTGCGTGTCCGACTCGCACTTGGCCGGTATTATTTAATTTAAAAAAAAATGTGACACTACGATTGCAGTTTTATCATAACTGACCGGCCACATTTAGAAGTGGTTATCACTGATTCTTTAAAGCCTACTCTCTCATATATTGTAGAAAAAAGTATTCTGTGGTTTTATACACAAAAAACTACAGAATACTTCTACAGTCCACATTTGATAAGATCCGGCTCGAAGGACAATGTGGGCTCAATAAAGATCAATAAAAAACACACCTAAAAGGCCTAATACTATAACTTCCACACTTTCAGGCGATGATAGCTCAGTGGTAGTGACGTCGGATACCGAGATGAAGGTCCCGGGTTCGAATCCTACAATGAGCTTGAGCTTTCGGTGAACGAAAACATCGTGAGGAAACCATAGCACGGTGGTAGGGTACTTTGTAGTACCCGTCTGACTGGCTACCACCCTCAAGTTGAAAATCTATCGCCAAGCACCTTTCGGTGTGTTCCGATAGCTGCACTTGAGAGCCAGTTCCTTCTAGGCTTTGTGTGCTTACCACCTTCGGCCGTATCGTCACTTACCATGGTGAGATTACGGTCAAACACAGGCGTCACAGGCCTATCAACAATAAAAAAACACTTATTTCGTGCTCACAAGGCGAAAAACGTTATAAAAATATCAACTTAACATAAATTCACTTTATATCAAAGTTATCATGTTAACCTAACCGTTTAAAAGCACAGAATGGAGTCAGTCCTTCGGGGACCAGCGCCTCCGAAGCAAGTAACGACCCAAAAGAGATGCATGAAGCCCCTGAGGATTGAACACTTTCTTTGAAGGTTGAAACCAAACCTTTTCGATTTATACACTCCAATTTTCAGGTGGCTTTCGATAGATATTATTTTAAAAGTACTCGGTAACCAACTCACGAATCTTCAAGAAAATTGTAAAAGGATTTTTGTATTCGAAAAAAGTAGATATTAGAAATATAAAAGGATTGCTTGTCAAAAGATAAATGAAACCACAAGTATATTTGCCTATTTTATACTCAAAAGTACTATCCATTATGATTTATTAAAATATCAAAGGTTCGCAACAATTTAGCTTCGAATCAGGCCGGGCCAATTTAAAGGACATTTTACACGTCAAAAAGTTTACCAAATACCTCGCGGGTTATTAGAAGTTATACAGCGAATTGAACTAAAGGATTCCCTGTGTTACCTTCTATAATTCATTATGAAATGCGACCCTGGCGAAAGGTCATGTGGTACCCGTGTGCGAGAGGGATAGGTTTACCCATTAAGGCTTATGTCAGAAAGGGACGGTTGTTGGCACATCATTTACACATCAGATGAGCGGCTTTAGCACGAGCCCCGCTGACTTTCAGCTTTCTGAAATTGCCCACTCGAGTAATTGAGAAAATTTATGGAGCTGCTAATTGCCAACATTATATTAGCATAATTACCTAATTTGGGGAATGATAAAAAAGTGTAAACCGGATGATGACGGTGAAGAAATGATTAAATTTTAAAAATAACTGTAATGTTATGTTAATTTTAGCTTTTCTGTGTTTTTCTGTGATATGTAGAGACATCGTGGGTCCAACTCTTACAATCAAAGAGATATAGTAAGGAAACCACACCACATTCTCTGGTAGCTGCACTTCTAGCTCCAACTAGGCTGTATCCTTACGACCTTCGACATCATGTAAAAATAAAAAAGCTATAAAAGCTCAGTCACCCAGGTGCGAATAAGGTCGTGGGTTCGATCCCTGATCCGGTCCAATCTCTTTGTATTTATTTGATCTTTTTTTGTACAACAAGCAATGTTCTGTCAACCAGATCCAGAAAAATGACTACGACATAGCTTTTATTCTAATGATTCTTCGGGGAGTATCAACCACTCTATACATTTACCGCGAAGGGGGGCGGCTGGCTCAAAAGGCAGTCACCCAGGCCTCGGACATTCATATACTATTTAAAAGCGTCTCGCACATTCGGACGACTAATTTACTGCAAAATTGTTCATTTTAAATATTTAATATACATGCTGTATGTGAATTACTCTGTATATAAGTGGCTTTCTTGTGTTCCTAGATTGAGTCGTGTTAAGTTTGAACGATATCTTATTCCTTGTATCTTTGACTATCGTATAGAATGCTGCTTGAGTTTATTTTTAACTCTTTAGCTTGAAGACCTTCAAAGCTAGAATGAATAGGCTTTTTCTATGCCAGCGTTTCCATCTTCAGCGTCGGTCAAGGTAAAATCTTTGTGGATGCTTTGCAATTTGAATATTTCATAATGTAAAAGAGATTCTAGTTTTTTTTACAACCTCGTATGTTTTTTTGTAAACTCTCAAGCTCGCAATTTGCCTATGCCTATACATAGACCAACATACCAAATTTCATTATGACTGGTTTTGCCGTTGAAGGGATAAGAGGTGGCAAAGAAAGAGATAAACTCACTTTCACATTTATGATATTAACAAAGAAAGCAAGAAAGTACTAGTAGTTTAGGCTATATAGTTGGAGCGGATGGTTAAGATTCCACCTATCGCGCCGCAGTTCCCGGGTTCGATTCCCACACAGTACATGCATTTGTGTGCATGAACATGTCTGTATGTCCTGAGTCTGGGTGTAATTATGTATATTAAGTATGTATTTACAAATAAGAAGTAGTATATGTATTATATCAATTATCTGGTTTCCACAGTACAAGCTTTGCTAAGTTTGGGATCATATAGCAGTGTGTGAAGAATATAGAATAAATAAAATAAATGGCACAATCTGACCTTAGCTCGAGGAAAATCTTGCATTCCCTCAATTCTACAGTGTAAACAAGCTCCATCTTCATAAACGACCTGCAAAACATGTTTTTAATTAAAACCATCGCTAAATTCATCTTCCGTCGGTTAAAATGGTCGTTTAACCATAACACTGTAGGGACGTAACTTGTTTTTACAACCTCCTAAAAGTTAAAAGGGTTTCCGTTCAGCCGTCCAAGTTTGGTTTGTAACTTTGCTCACCCAGGCATGGGAGAATCAATATTTAAGCTCAAATTATTTGAAAGTTTTAATGCGATGAGTCAACTTTTAGTATTAGTCTTAAAATTACAAGCGTGTCAAGATACTTTTGAGTCAGTTATTAAAGAATTAAAGATCTGTAAAACTTTGATAAAAGAAGGCAGAGGGACGTTTTTGCAAGTATTTTAATATAAAGAAAATAATTGGAATAAGTACGTTGAATATTATTAGGTAACGTACTCAAATGAGCAAAATTAATTTTCTAAGTGCTAAGAAGTGAATGCGATTTTATTTAACGAAATTCTAGTATATATTGATAAAAGTACCGGTAGCAATAATTAATAGCAAAATGAAAGACATGATGAGTTTACGAGTATATTCCATATAATTATTACTCATACCCCCTTATTCATAATAAAGTTATCAAACGTTGATTAGCTAAAATCCCGCAGTCTTTATCTGACAGGTGACATTTGGTGACCGAAAGAGTGAGACGGGGCATTACACTGATTTAGTTAAAAAGCGATTATGAATAAGGGGGAAAATATCTATGTGAGATTTCGCATTGTTAAAGTTTATAATGGAAAAGGAGATTTTTATCATACTTATTAGAGTGGGAAGTACGATTACTTTTCGGACCACTAGTAATTATAAGGCACCGATCCCGCAGAAGAATTCTAGAGTTCCGAGTTCTGAGTTCAGCGTTCACTGTAATCTATGCGACGCCTTTGATCATTGCACACAGAGAACCCTGCGTTCAAAAGAAAGCGAGTTCTGCCTGAGTTCCATTCTCTAAAGCTGGCAGTTCAAGTGACACGTCTGAGCTATCACTGTCTTATTTACTGAGTGAAACAAGGCAGAAAGGACAATGGGCATTCTGGCCCATGAGCGGCCACTAATGAAACTTTGGTAAGGCCAATGAGACGAGATAAAGAATGTAGGTAAACAAACTTTTGCTTGTTGTATGTATATAATTACACATTGTGGTACGGGATACTACCATGCAATTTCGTAATAACTCCAATTATTTCTTAAATCTTCAATAGTCTATAACTTTTTTTCTAAATACACCACAGTAATAAGCCTTTATATTTTTGTTAATATATTATTGCCTAATAGAAAACATAGAAATTATTGCTAGCGCCAGTGGGACAAGCTCCATTTATCCATTAAGCAAATTTGCCCATTTACCTTTAGAACTCTAGTCTGCTCGCTCGCTGTGTGTACTAGCGATGGGCGATTGTTCCAAAAAAAGTTATCGAAACAATCGACAATTGTAAAACTGTACATTCTATTGTCGATTCATTCGTTCTAACGAATAAACAATCGAATAACAATCGATCTATCGAATAAAAATTTACGCACGCAACGCAGGCTGCAATAGTATGCACAATCGACGGGTGAGCACAGAGGCGAATAGATTCATTCATTCGGCGAACGAACAACCAGAGCACGGCTCAGGCCACGCGCGGTGCCGCACGAAGCGTATTATGAACATACCCCCCTTTAACTACTGAGATTTTCTATAGTGGCCACCTCTACCAACCTCTCGGTCATAAAAGACGGAACACTGTACCAGGCAACCCCTTACGAGGCGTCTGGGACCATCTGCGGTAGGGCACGCCGCCAGAACCGCCGCGTATATGAACAATCGAAAGATGTCGATTGTTATTCGAATGATTCAAATAAATTGGACAATCGAAAATCAATTTTTTTTTAGTAACAATCACCCATCGCTAGTGTGTACAGTGGTGAACGCGGAACGCGGACCTCGGAACTCGGAACGCGGAACTCTAGAAATCTTTTGTGTGGGATCGGCGCCTAATAAGTTGTTCTAAATAAGTTCTTTCCCCTGAATGTTGCCTCAAAATAATAATACAAAGAGGATTTAAACGATGCTTTATTATCATAAATTCAACAATATGACAAACAGAAATACACATCCATTATGTTTACTATAGGTTCAACACAACATAGAGATTCCACAAAGCTTTCAGCGGCATATTGTTTGAAATACATTAAAATGAGCGCAAATGATAACGGTCAGCATCAGTTTGAATGAAAATTGTGGAATTCCTGGATATTACCGGGCAGATGCGAAATGGTTAGCAGAATAATGATACCAATACTAATCTGGTACAATTTGCAAAACAGTGGTATAATTTAAAAGTTAAATTAACTCAGTAATTCGAGGTCCGATGCAAAAAGGACATCTTGAGGATTTCTTCACATTGCTCGGTTGTAAACTAACCAGTTAGTCACTGCACCAGGCTGATATTGAAGGCCAGTTAGACTCCCGCAGCTGGACTTCGAATGCCAGTTCGACTTTGCATGCACATCATCGATTATAATGCTGTCATACTGATTATGTAAGCTTATCTGTACAAAATACCGAATATACAAAATACCCCCTTATTCATAACAAAGTTAACAAACGTTTTTTTTCTTCTATGGCGTCACACGGCTTGTGTATTTTGCCAATTTCAAGTAATATTATAAGTTCTAGTCACAATGAATCACTTTCACATAGTCCTCAGACAGTCACCGTCCATAATAGTCATGTTTTAGTACAATGGTGGTCATTGTACTAACACTTTTCACGGACTTCTTGAGACAACTTGAAAAGCAACGATACACATAATTCATTTCATTTCACTTCACTGGTACCACCGATTATATGCAATAAAACTCATAATACACGAATTTATGAGAATAAAAATGAAAAAGCAACGGCAAAAGTCTTCTTAACAAACGTTGATTAGCTAAAATTCCGAAGTCTTTATCTGACAGATGATATTTGGTGATCGAAAGAGTGAGAGGGGGCACACTATTACACTGTTTTAGTTAAAAAGCGATTATGAATAAAGGGGTTAATATAATAATAATAATAATAATTTATTTTCAACACATAGATTAAGTACATAATTAAAATAGTGGTTGGAGCCTCGTTTTAAGCATGCAATGCCTGTATTAGGAGACTCCACTCTAAAATATATATAGATAGATAGTTATTGTACACCAAAAAACAGTTAATTAAAACAAAAGAAAGAACAAGTAATATACAACTCAACTTCAATACGTTCGTGGTGCGAGTTCTAACTAATATTCTGCACCAGGACTTTTGGCCGCACGGAACACCACGTTTTTTTTTTTTTTTTTAAATTTGATGGGCTTGCGTTTGACCACTGACTCGCCCATAAGGGGCGATGACGAAGCCTAAGATGAAACACGCTTACCCAGAAGAAACCTATTCACTCTGGCCTTGAAAGTACCTAGATTATAAGCGTCAGGAAACATAGACGCCGGAAGCAAGTTCTACTCCCTTGCTGTCCGCATTAAAAATGAGGATGCAAAACGCTGTGTCCGTATATTCGGTATGTCAACAACGTACGGGTGAAAATTTTCCCGGCGTCTTGTCGTTCGGTGTAAAAATGGGGATGGTGGAATAAGGTTGAACAATTCCTGCGCACACTCTCCAAAATATATCCTGTAGAAAACCGATAAGCAAGCAACCTTTCTTCGATGGTCAAGGCTCGTGAGTTTCGCCTTAATTAAAGATCCAATTAGTCTCCTGGCTCGGCGATCTATTGAGTCCAGGGCCTCAAGCTGGTACTTAGCTGATCCATCCCAAAGATGGCAGCAGTACTCCATGCATGACCGGACTTGTGCTTTATAAAGTTGGAGCAACTGCCCAGGCGTGAAGTACCGCTTGACCTTAGAGAGGATACCCAACTTTCTGGCAGCTGTTTCTGCCTTCGACTCAATAGAACAGCCAAAGTTTATTTTGGCTGTTAATGTTATGCCTAGGAGATCAAGCCGATCGCATATTGGCAAGGATATATTTTGGAAAGTAGGAGCCTGGTTGTAAGGACTCCGTTTGGCGGTGAAAAGACACGCCTGTGTCTTGGTGGCGTTAAATGTGACCAGATTGGCTTTGCCCCAATCAGAGACTGCCTGCAAGGTCACGTTCAAACGCTCTACCATGGCCTCTCGAAACAATTGGATCTCGTCACTAGTGGCTCGCGCGCTGGAAACGTATATCTCTGCAACAGTGCTGTATTCCGTCGCTTTTGCGGACAAGTGCCACACGCGAGAAGAAAGACTAGTGTTTTAGTGTTTACTAACATAGGTATAAGATATAAAAAAAAATGTTTATTTAATATTTATGATGTCTGTGTATTTATGATAGTTTGTAAGGCATATATTTATAGGCCTCTAGTAGCCCCACAGACATTTAAATGTCTGTGAGTAGCCCACAGTTACCTACCATAAACAAAAAGATATTCATAATGGCCAAAAAGAAAAAACCTAACACATTCGAATATTCCAAATGGAACGTTACTCATTCAAACGTAGGAATAGGCGCATTTGTTTTATGTCTGTCAGTCTAGTAGGTTGCGGATTTGGTATTCTAGTCGGTGGTTTCCTAACCAGTCAAGCATAAGGCAGTTTTGTTTAAGTGTTATAATCAAGCTTAATTAATTACTATGAGAGAAATAGTGCATATACAAGCAGGGCAATGCGGTAACCAGATTGGAGCTAAGGTAAAAGAAAAATCGACATTATTTAGTAGTAGTGCTAGCAAAATATTTATAGTAAGCAAAGTACTAACTATGTTTTTCTCGCAAAAAAACATATTTTTCTTAGATACATCGATGTTCATGGTATATATATTCATAATTTCCATTCCAAAAGAAATAAAGCTAGTAAGCCTAGATTACATAGAATGTCAGAAGTCTCGTCACATTACCATATAGTCTTGCTGTCAACCTGTCAAAATATTGACGTTTACGTTTTTTTTCAGTTTTGGGAGGTGATATCTGACGAACATGGGATCGACCCCACTGGCACATACCACGGTGATTCTGATCTCCAACTCGAGCGCATCAACGTGTACTATAATGAAGCTACCGGTGGCAAATACGTACCACGAGCCATATTGGTTGATTTAGAACCTGGAACAATGGACTCTGTTCGTTCAGGACCATTTGGACAAATCTTCCGACCCGATAACTTCGTATTTGGACAGTCGGGAGCTGGTAATAATTGGGCAAAAGGACATTACACTGAAGGTGCGGAACTGGTAGACTCTGTACTAGATGTAGTGAGGAAAGAGGCTGAAGGCTGCGATTGTCTGCAAGGCTTTCAACTAACACACTCTCTCGGAGGAGGTACGGGAGCTGGACTAGGAACGCTACTCATATCAAAGATTCGAGAAGAATACCCAGATCGCATAATGAACACATTCAGCGTCGTGCCATCGCCTAAAGTATCTGACACAGTTGTCGAGCCGTACAATGCAACGTTGTCTGTACATCAGCTTGTGGAAAACACAGATGAATCGTACTGCATCGACAATGAAGCTCTATACGATATCTGTTTCCGAACATTGAAGCTGACCACACCAACATACGGAGATTTGAACCACTTGGTATCCGCTACGATGTCTGGAGTTACCACTTGTCTTCGATTCCCTGGACAGCTAAACGCGGATTTGAGGAAACTCGCTGTCAATATGGTGCCATTCCCACGTCTGCATTTCTTTATTCCCGGATTTGCACCGCTTACTTCTCGGGGCAGCCAGCAGTATCGTGCTTTGACAGTACCAGAGCTAACACAGCAGATGTTTGATGCTAAAAATATGATGGCTGCATGTGACCCTCGCCATGGAAGGTACCTGACCGTCGCCGCCGTCTTCAGAGGTCGCATGTCTATGAAGGAAGTAGACGAGCAAATGATGAATATTCAGAATAAGAATTCCTCTTACTTCGTCGAGTGGATTCCAAATAATGTGAAGACTGCTGTTTGTGATATTCCTCCTCGAGGTTTGAAGATGTCTGCCACCTTCATCGGTAACTCGACGGCCATCCAAGAACTGTTTAAGAGAATTTCTGAGCAGTTCACTGCTATGTTTAGACGTAAGGCGTTCTTGCACTGGTATACTGGTGAAGGCATGGATGAGATGGAATTTACGGAGGCTGAGAGTAACATGAATGACCTGGTGTCAGAATACCAGCAATACCAAGATGCCACGGCTGAGGAGGAGGGTGAATTTGACGAGGAAGAGGAAGGTGGTGACGAAGGAGACTAGACTATTCATTTTGTTAAGACTTTTTATTTTATTATATGGGTTTATTATATTCGCTGAAGCCTATCACTAGTTTTTATTTAGAAATCTGGACCAATGTTGGGACAATAATTATTAGGACCGCAAATAGATTTATGTAAATGTGAAAAATTAGTCGTGCTTAAATGGCGGGGTATTTATGCAATTCTAAAATCTCAACGATCATCATAGTTTGCAGGAAGAAGATAGGTAGGGTACATACCTAGCAATAGGGTTTGTTTTTTGGTTCTCAAGAGTCCTTTCTGATTACCTAGTTAGACTAATCGTAGAGAAGGAATTGAATATGAACTTGTATTTGTATCGGACCTATTTTCGCATTAAATAAGTGTTACGCACCGCTGTCTACCACCCTACAAAATGGATATGTATAATCTGTGGAGAGCGGACGAGTGCCGAACCGAGATGGAGCTACAGCTGAACTGAAATACTGGCGGGAATACTGTGACGTTTAAAAAAAAACTAAAAATTATTATTGTTTCAAAAAGTATAGAAATTGCATTAAAATATCTTTAATTCTGTAAATTCTCTATTTTATTGTTATAATCAGAAGTGGTATTGTGAATAAAGCCCCAAAATGAAGAGATCGGTACTACCTGACAAAAATAGTGCTTACACTCGTTCTACAAAAAAATCGAGACTGTCTTCGAAACCGGTAACGAGTGCTGGTATGTTACACGTAGATCATATCATGAATAACGTGTTGACTCAAAGCGATTCTGATGAGGACATTCATCCTAATGTGTTGCTTGAACAACTTTTAACACAGAAGTTGGAAAAAATTGTTGAGAAATGTTGTTCTGCATCACGGCCATTACGGAATGTTTCGGGTGAGAAAATTATACCTACGTTTGATCCTGATAACCATGAATGTAATGTAAAAAACTGGCTGGCTAAAATTGATCAACTAGGATTAGTTCATAAATGGGATGACTATTCTAAAATTGTCATAATGCAAACTCGACTGGCCGGACAGGCGCAGCAATGGTTTAACCGACTAGAAGAGTACGATAATACTTGGGATCAGTGGAAGTCTTTACTTATCAAAGCCTTTCCAAGGAGCTTTGAATATGCCGATATGCTAGAAGAGTTAGTGGCTCGGAAAAAGTTAAGTACCGAAACAATTACGCATTACTATCATGACAAATTAGCAATGTGTCGTCGCTGTCGATTAGACGACACGGCGTCTCTTTCTTGTTTGATTAAAGGCCTACCAACAGATCTACAAAATAATGCCAAGGCATTTAAATGTGAATCGCCCGAAGAGTTTTATACGGGATATTTATCTGCGTTTGAGAATTACCGTAATAAACCGGAATTAAGAAAAGTAGATACTACGAGTTTATACACAAATTACTCACGGTTGACGAAACCTGAAATAGAGAAAAGACGAATTTCTGACATATCGATTCCATCAACATCACGGCCGTTTTCCACTTCGACGTCCCGTCGCATGAATTGCTTTAGGTGTAATTCTACCGATCATATCGTTAAAGATTGCCCAGTACCGGATCGAAGAATCTGTAAATTTTGTTCTGAAATTGGACACAATATAAACCGATGTCCTAAAATCGAAAATTTAATGAAAAAGGGAAAAGGCGAAACAGCACCGATAAACATCATTCAAAATTTGAATGATATTTATAAAAAAGATGTATGTGTCGGAGACAGAAAATTTCTTGGTTACTTGGACACTGGAGCACAGTTAAATGTGATATCATTTAAAATGTCCAATTCATTAAATTACTCAGTGAAACAAACGAATGCTATATTAAAAGGATTTACTGGTGATACAGTACCAGCTTTGGGTGAAATAAATCTATCAATGATAGTAGACGGCCTCAGATTCGATACCACAGCAGTGGTTACTCACATGAAATTGCCTGCTGACGTTGATGTAATTATAGGACAACCCGTAATTAATTCTGAAGGAATTTCGTTAGTAACTACTCAGAGATCAGCAATATTAAAAAAAGATACATTGTACGATATTGACGATTCATATAGTAAATATAAGGTGACCACTTGCTCTGATATTTGCATTGGACCACGGGAATCTAAATTTATTGAAGTAAATATCATTGGAAATAATTCTGAATTTGATGTATGTACTTCGCCAAAATTTTATGATTTTGATAATAAATATTTTGTCATACCTGCAACGTTGCTCACTGGGCAGAGAGGTTATATGCAAGTATATAATATGGGGAAAGAAGAAGTGTTTTGGCGAAAAGACGATCTCATTACGCGTGCTGTACCGTGTGAATTGGTAAACAATGAAACAGCAAAGATGCCAAATGTTGAGAGCAACCTGTTGACGACAGAAGAAGGAAATTCATGTCAACTTCCAACTGTTAATAAATCTAAGGATAATCCTGAGGTGCGTAAATACTTTACATATTTAATCTGTCTGTTTTATCTGTTCTGATTCTGTATCTGTTCTGATTCTGGTCTGATTCTGTTCTGTTCTATTATGATTTTATATCTGTATCCGTTCTGATTCTGTACAGGACCTGTTTTATTTATGTCCAGGATTCTACTTATTCTGCTCTGATTTGGTTTCAAATGACTGAATATATATTCGGATTACTGATTCATTAGTTTCGTCAAGCTTGTGGGTTCGATTCCCACTCAGAACAAACATAATTAAACATAAATACTAATCTATCTGTCTGGCTGTAGAATTTGTATAAATACAATGTATGTATAAAGCAACGAATATTTAGTATTTTTATTCTACATAGTATTGCTCTGTTTAACTTGGAGTTTGATGGCCGAGAGAATTATAATTTTACTGTGTTCTGTTTTTATATTTATTATTTCTGTTATGCATTGCGAATTTACTTAGATTTGAAGATGATAATGACTGTTTCTGGTAATTTTACATTATATGCAGTGTAATTCAAACTTAACTAATTTTACTGCTTTAACAAGAAATCTTTGAAATTATATAATATGCTACTGTGCAGGACATAAAAAAAAAATCTTGCCTATTTGCAACATTGTCCCTCTGTAATGTTATTTCTTTGTTATAAATTATAATACTGGATTGACTGTACCAGATCGGACTGCAGTACTCGAAACCTGAATGTCATCTTCGAAAAGCAAAGAATGTGAATAGTGTACTGGACTCTACACAGCGACACAGTTTTGAATACTTACGTACCTGTAAAGTTGCTAACATGCCATTTTCTGATATTGAGGTAGGAGATTTGACAGAGAAGGATAAATGCAGATTGTTTGAACTTCTTCTTAAGTATCAAGACTGTTTTGCTGCGGGTACAAAAGATCTCGGTAAGACTAGTTTATCTGCGATGAAAATTGAACTAGATTCAACTACTCCTGTCTTCCATAAGCCATATAGACTCGCGCAAAGAGAGTTGGATGTAGTGAGATCAAAGGTTAAAGATTTATTGGAAGCAGGTATTATCAAGGAATCACAATCTAACTATGCTTCACCAGTAGTATTAGTTAAGAAGAAAAATGGGGATAGCAGACTCTGCGTAGATTACAGAGCTTTAAATGCTAAAACTGTAAAGGATAGGTTTCCCCTACCGCATATTGATGATCAACTGAACAAATTATCCGGGAAGTGCTTGTATACCAGTTTAGATTTAGCACAGGGCTATCATCAAATCCCTCTTTCGGCAGATTCTACTAAGTATACCTCATTTATAACTCCTGACGGACAATGGGAATATTTGCGAGTTCCTTTTGGTTTGGCCAATGCTCCCGCAGTATTTCAGCGAACAATATATAAATTGCTTGGAACTTTACGTTACGAGGAGGTGCTAACATTTATGGATGACTTATTATTACCGTCAATAGATGTTACTACTGGACTTCAAATATTAGAAAAAGTTTTGCTGCTTATGAGGAAATCTAATTTCAAGTTAAATTTACAAAAATGTACATTTCTGAAGTCTGAGGTTAACTATTTGGGACATGTTGTCACACCTAATGGTATACGTCCTGGAGATAGAAAATTAGATGCGGTTAATAATTTCCCTACACCGGTAAATGTTCACCAGGTAAGACAGTTTATTGGCTTATGCTCCTATTTTCGGAAATATATACAAACATTTGCCATCATAGCAAAGCCACTAACAGAATTAACCAAGAAAAACATTAAATGGACCTGGACTGAGAAACAGGAAGAGGCTTTTACAAAACTGAAATCATTACTTGCGAATAAACCGATCTTAGCGCTATATAATCGGCAGTATGAAACGGAAATTCACACAGACGCATGTAAAATTGGAATAGCAGGCATTCTTCTACAGAAGCAAACTAATGGCGAATTAAAACCAGTTATATACTTCAGCAGGGTAACAACTAAAGAGGAAATGGTTTATCACAGCTACGAATTGGAAACCCTTGCTGTGGTGGAGTCATTGAAGCGCTTTAAAATATATATAACTGGCATTCACTTCAAAGTTATAACAGACTGTTCAGCCGTACGAAGCACGTTTACCAAGCGAGATTTAGTTCCTCGGATCGCTCGCTGGTGGCTTCAAATTCAAGATTTTGACATGGAAATTGTGTACAGACCAGGCACTAGTATGCGGCATGTTGACGCTCTGAGTCGCAATCCGGTTCCCGCAGTTTTGAGTATTACTAGTGCTGACGATTGGTTTTTGTCAGCTCAGCTTCAGGATGAGAAACTACAAGCAATTTACAAACAATTAACAAGTGGGAATCCTGATAATGACACGAAAAATAATTATTGCATTAGGGATCAGCGTATATATCGAATAACACTAAACGGTGAACGTTTAGCCGTACCAAAAGCCGCTCGATGGCGTATTATGAAGATGTTTCATGATGACATCGGACATATAGGATTGAAAAGATGTGAAGATGCTATTAAGGCTGATTACTGGTTTTCCCGAATGACACGTTTTATTAAGAAGTATGTCAGTGCATGTTTGGAATGTTTATTCAAGAAAGGTAATTATGGGAAATCAGCAGGCAGAATATATCCTATAACTAAACCAGAACAGCCAATGCACACGGTGCATATAGATCATATGGGACCTTTCCCAAAATCTGCAAAAGGCTACCAACATGTGTTAGTAATTATAGATGCTTTTACAAAATTTGTAGCAGTTAAGTTAACGAAAAGTCTTCGATCCACCGAGACTGTTATGGCATTGCGAGAAGTATTTGCAATTTTAGGATATCCGAACCGGATAGTTTCTGATAGAGGATTGTCCTTTACTAGTCGTTACTTTAAGGACTTCTGTACTACTCATAAGATCCACCATACTTTAAATGCCATAGCTGTACCACGTGCCAACGGTCAAGTCGAACGGGTAAACAGGACATTACTCAACTCTTTGAAGACATGTACTCAGGAATCAAATACATGGGATTGTTCAGTTCCTGAAATAGTTATGGGTATAAACCACACCGTTCATGATACGACAAAATTTAGCCCGTACGAGCTTATGTTTGCACACAAGAAAAATTTGGTACCTGAAATGACAGGACATAGCTCTGAACTTGATTGCAATGAGAAACGTAAACAGGCAACTGAAAATATTAAAAGAAAACAACATTACATGGAGACTAAATGTAATGAAAATAAAAATGTAGCACGAAAGTATAAAAAAGGAGAATTAGTATTATGGAACAATGCATTTAGAAATTCTGAGACTGGAGTTAATCGAAAGGTTGATCAGATTTATGCGGGACCGTACAAAATAACGCAAGTGTTTCAGAACGACCGTTACAAAATTCGAAGTATTAAAGGAATGAAAGGTTACAAAAACTTTGTTGCAATGGTACCAGCTGATGCATTGCGACCATATACGAGTTCTGTTAATTATGATACTGATTCTGATAGTGATGGAGACATTGTAGATACACAGGACCTGATAGATCTGCTGGAAAGTTAATTTTGTCTGCAAATATTCACTCTGATCTGGTAGAGTCAATTTAGATGTTCCTAAACATATATATGACATATGAGTATTATCGTCCACTAACACCTAGTTTTTGTGAATACCTGGTGGTATTCACTTTGTAGGATGGCCGATGTTACGCACCGCTGTCTACCACCCTACAAAATGGATATGTATAATCTGTGGAGAGCGGACGAGTGCCGAACCGAGATGGAGCTACAGCTGAACTGAAATACTGGCGGGAATACTGTGACGTTTAAAAAAAAACTAAAAATTATTATTGTTTCAAAAAGTATAGAAATTGCATTAAAATATCTTTAATTCTGTAAATTCTCTATTTTATTGTTATATAAGGCCATGTAGAGTAGACTGGTACAAGGTACAATCTATTTATATTTTCATAGGTTTATAAGATGCACGATTTGCCCATTGATGTGCTATGGATTACCTATATAGCTATGATAAATCTACTGAGAACAATCTTGCCCCTAATGCCACATCTGTTGATGGATGTTATAGTCCCACAAACTTATCTGGCCCGATGTTCAAAGAGTATATAAACACTACGTTCATTGGTTGTTTGCTCCACCAAATGCGATAACAGCGACTCTCTCACCGGGCCAGATAAGTTTGTGGGAATATATAACGGGCTACAATAAATTGCATCATCGGTCTATAAGACCACAATTTATCAAACCCATTTCCGCAACTCCAAAATTCTCCCCACGCGTTACAAAGCCGACAAAACCATTTTATCTCCTAAACAAAACGCTCAACAAATTGTTATTCATAGCTGAAAAGCAAATGTCAACCGTAGTCCATAAGTTACGATCTTCCAGCCGGCGTGGTCCAGACAGGCTCAAAATAAGTGGCTTTATTGTAGTGCACTCCACAGACGGACCCTGAATAATTTATCTGTGGCTATTTGTATAATGTGTTATGTTAAGGCCGGGTCTAAGCTCAAATCTCAAAAATGGGTTTCTTTGAGAGTCGAGTATGACGTAACGCAATGAAATACCTAACACAAAAAAATACTGTGGATAGAAGAGGGTTTTGAGAAGAATGTTAACCGAATAGAATATTAAAAAGTGCTTTGATATTCCCAATAAAAAAATCCTAAGTTACGTCTAAAAAAATCTTTCGCGTCGAAATTCTCCGTATTTTCAGCGATGACAACAATTTTATTTTTAAGAATATATAAGATACAGAATTATATTAGAATGTTAACCGGACACTTATTCAATTTAATGCGTATATTCTGTATAATCTAAAGAAAACCCGTAAATAACAGTCCATTTCATAGAGTCGACACATTTATGATTTACCATTTTCAACCCTATTCCAGTGAAGAACGAGTCCTGTCAAAATCGTAGTCAGTCCGCGCCTTAATGTTATTTTTTATATGTATCATATTGAGGGAATTGAATGATATGAGACTGTGTTGGTTTGATGTTTGGTTTATTTTGCTCTTTGTAATGTGAGCTGCTATCTGTTAAACTAATTGTTTCCATGGTATATAAACCCTATCGGTCTTATTACAAAAAACGATCTTCATCCTGGTTTAAACCATAACTTACAAGTCTTGGATTGTTACGGTACTAACGTTGGTACTATGATTAAAATTCGATCCTATTACAAATCGCAGACTAACGGAGGATGTGTTAGTACCACAAGCTAGTCCATGGTTGAATAATATCCACAGATTATCTATAGAAAACATTCATTGAATTGGAAATCATTCGTTCGCACCGTTCCGTTTATCTACATAGCTGTTTTATACTATAAATTATTAAAATTGTATATACTATTATGATAAAAATTCTAATATTGATTTTTGAAAAAAATTACTGATGCAACTTAATTTTCAACAAAAATCTTGTTTTTGGCGGTTATTTCACGTATAATGTAATATACATATTAGCAACAACTCTAGCGTGTAACGGAATAAATGAAGTTCTCGCGCATAGCTATAATAACATTGAAAACACAAACTATTAATAGGGGATATGATTGAACAACGAAAAGTAAAATGAAAAGTGCATAAATTACAATAGATAATCAGAAGAAAAGAATGGGTGAAAATTGGAGCACCGAAGAGAAAGTTTGTTTTGATATAAAAACTGTGCGATACACTTATCATTCTTTATGATAACTCTAATTTCAACCATTCTAGGATATATTACGATATATTATCAAAATATATTCTATTCTTAGTGACAAGCAGGCCTGAACAAATTGATATAAAATTCGACCAAAGAAAACTAAAAAAGGTTCTCAACACATGTAAGTACCTACATATGATTGCTAGCTGCCCCTATGGTTTCACCTGTTCCTAGGGTAAAAAGTAGCCCATGGCCCTCTCTATACCATAGGCTATTTGGATGACAAATTTTATAGCCATCGGTCCAGCAGTTTAGGAGTGAAAAATTAACAGACACATGTTACTTTCTAAATAATTATATATGGAATCAATATAAGGTGAAACCGCAGGGGACTGCCAGTACGTTATAAAGACCTCAAAACAGTTGCTTTTAAAAATGATGTCTGTTTGTTTGTTCAAGCATCTCTCAAAAAGTAATGAACCAATCTCGATGAAATGTGGCATGCAGATAGCCTATGGATAAAAACATAGGAGACTGATTTGTTGGAGATTGAACATTCTTATAATATAATAATTGCAGAATTAAGAATGAAAAAACTGTATTTAGAAATAGCTTTATTAGAAATAGAAAGCAAGAAACACACTAATGAATAAAATTTTAGTATATCAATATCAAACCAAATTAAATAAACCTATGCAAAACAAAAGCAACTTCTATAAAAATAAACTAATATCTATTTTTTTTTCAGGTCTACTGCAACAGTAATAATTAAAATCAATGAAAATGATTAAACTGTCTTAATTTTACAAAGACATAATGCGAGAATCATCAAACAATTGAACATTATTTTAATGTATAAATTTCAAAATTGAAAATAATAAAAGTGCTAAGTATAGTAACTAAACTTTATAAATAAATAAATATAATCAATGAAAATAAGTTTCAATGAACTGCCTTCTTATATTTATTTCCACGGATAGTATTTTCAACTCTTGATTGTGAAAATGTTTCTCTAGCGGTTGGTGTCAGGCTGCTATCATTTTCACCAGGAAATATGTTCTTCCTCATGTCAATGGCTATATTATGAAGAAGTTTTTTGGGCAGTTTCAATATCACAAAACATGCATCTTAGTAGGCAGCGGAAACATTGTTTCCATAACCCGAAACATCTCTCCACTGTGTTCCTTGTACATATGTGAGAATAGTTATGTTTCTTTAGCAGGTGTTGTAGGGTTCAGAACTGGTGTAAATAAATATGGGGTGCAAGGATAGCCACTGTCACCAAGTAATATTCCAGAGAAAGCACCAGCCTCATATTTCAGGGGATATAGGGCATCCTCGGGGATCGTGGGATATTTCAGCTTTTACCAAGTCCACTATTTTTAAGCCGAAACGCTTCGTGAACCTGTATTTATATCGAAATTCTTCGTCACACATCTCAACAAAAGGTTCAGCCGATGATGAAGTCTTAAAGGTCGCCGGGGCACCCCTTATAAATCTAAATCGTCCATATCCTCTAGATCAATTAAATCAATGCTAAGTATACATTTTTCTTGTAATCAAAACAAATAAATCTTAACCTCACTGTACAATTTGACGTTTGTTTGTAACTTTAGTCCTCTGTCATGCGTTAGTCCAAAGACAAACTAGGGGTGCTGTTGGTTTATCTTTAGTACCGTAAATAGTCCACGAATTTGAGATAAACTACGTTTTGTAATACGAAATATTTTAGTACATGGTTTATTACCAGGTTTAATCCTGGTACGAAATTTAGTCCACGTTTTGTAATAAGACCGTATATGGTTAACCCTCTAGGTTTAATCTATCTGAAACGTGTCCATGTCAGCAAATAAAATAATTCAGTATATAATGCAATTATCATGAGATAAACAATTTCTAGCGAAGTCTTTGGCATTGGTCTACAGAGCAAATATAATCTGGGATTCGGGTAACGTTTTCATAACAAATACCTACTGATAGTAAACTGATATCTATTTTAGACGATACCATCAGAGCGCCATTATTATTCGGTGATTGCCAGATAACAGATTATACTTATTAAGTCTATATCATTACTGCCGACTAGGGAGGATTCGACAGATTGTTTTTTTTTTGTACGACAAAGTCGGTATACTATACAAGCGTACAGCCCACCTGATGGTAAGCATTTACCGTAGCCATAAGGACGCTGCATGGGGCATCACTCGCGCGTTAACGACCCCGATCCCCTCCCTAATGAGCTCTGGCGACCTTACTCACACGCAGGAATACAACATTTGGCTGCAAAGCTGCGGTATTCCGGATGATGGAGGTACTTCCCCAGTCGAGCTGCTCTTTGAGCGAATAAACGCTATGCTCTACCTCTCTGTGGGAGCCATTAATACTTAAATCAGAATTATTAATGTATTTTCTCATAAATCTTTTTCCATTCCACTTTTAAATTCTGTCAAATCTTTATTACAAAAGACGAAGTTGTCGATCACAAAACTGTCTCAGATAAAATCCCCGAGCATTATAATAATCCCAAATCCAATCGTGTCTGCTACATCACTCGGAGCAAAGACCTCATAAAATAGCTCACGGGCTCACGGGCTAATTTCTGAAGACTTTGATCAATATTGAAGGCTGTCAAATCGAAAGAGCATTTATATAAAACTTGTGTTGCACTCAAATATGTATGGATTTTGTCGATCAAACGAACTTTCTAGACTTTTGTATTGGGTTTCTTAGACGTTTGACAGTTAGACACTTTTGGGTTTCATGTCACAACTTGTGGGATAAACAACTTTTTGCGAAAGCTTTAGTTATTATTTTTATAAGGTGAGAAGAATATCATGTTACCATATTTTTTTCAGTGTCTATCTCATAACGACATATTTAAGCAGTGTTTAGCTTATACTCTAATAAATCTTAGAGGTCTGTCCATGTCAAAGGTGATGGAAAATCTCCGATTAAGCTATTAATGACATTTGGGTGAAAGTTTTAGAGTAAAACATAGTAAAAAATATGCAACACATGCCGGTCATAGCAAGTATCATATTAACATTGTACTTCCAAAAAACCAACAGCAATAGCTATCTAAAATAAAAAATCTATGCGGTTCTTCAAAAAGGGTGTGAAGAGATTTCTGCAGGGTCGGTAACGCGCGAGTGCATGATACCCCTGGTGTTGCAAGCGTCCATAGGCTACGGTAACTTCTTACCATCAGGCGGGCCGTATGCTTGTTTGCCAACTTAGTGGTATAAAAATCCAATAATATCGAAATAAAATGCAGTCATTTCAGTAAAGGTTACGTGTCGCTCGCACCGCCCGCAGCCACCGCAACAGCCACGCCAGATATTAAAACATTAATACCTCCTTCTCCAACGTCTGGTTTATTTTTATTATGCTAGCGGACGTTGTAAGGCTGCGCAACTACATTGATCTTTAGTGAATTGAATTTAAAACTGATTTTTTTAAATGTAGTCTGGAATAATGAGTGAGTTCTGCTGAAATGTTTTGAATCGAGGATAATTTAATGATTCTTCCAACAAAAAGCTAGCTACTTTTAATCTACATGCTATCATATACTTTCATGGATTAAGCCACCACCATTAAGTATATCTTTTTTATTGTTAACCAATTCTCGCGAGGGACGCATCCTATTATAACAATTGATGTCATTGTTATTTTTTAACTGCGAGCCAAGCGATTAATTATTTGGAAAAAAAAAGCCAAACATAGATTGTCCAAAAAATATTTAAAAATTTAACCTTGCTGAGTTTCTTGCCGGATTCATTGCTCGCTCAGTTGAAGGCCGAGTTCCGAACCGGTGGTAACTTCAGTAAATGTGTTCATAAGTGCCCTTCTGGGGCCTAAATTGAATAAATGGCTTTGACTTTGACTTTGACCCATAGCTCTATGCTACCATACCTTTTAGGATGCTATCTTCAGACAGAGATTTATATTTATCTGATTGTCTTTAATAAACTCCAAAAAGGGGTACATCATTTCCTAATCTATCCCAATTTCACCAATTGAACCATACAGTTTATAAATTTAAAGAGTTTGCAATCTGTAGTAGGTACCTACCTAATATTATTTTGGACTAAAATCCAACACATTCACAATTAAGCCACCATCGTACAGTTAAACTTTTTAGCCATTTTATAAAACATTTAGGCCATCAAAAGTGGCTAAACAATCTGACTGAGCTGCGGTATAAATTTTAGATGGTTTCACTGCGCTGCCATTTGTAACTCGCAAACTGCAGATGGATTCCCTCGTTAAAATTGTAATTAAAACTTTTCATAGTATATCTTCTGATCAAATTCCCGGAAAAATAGCCAGAATATGAGATTACCTAGTCAGTTATGTAACGCCGCGTTCTAGTTAACATTTGGTGCTGCAGGCAGATCAATAGCATCCAGATTTGCAGAGTTATTTCTGCTATGGAGATATTTCTAGATTTAAAGTATGGATACTAAGTATGGATTTATGGCTTGAGTTGTCTTCAAACGAAATATTTCATTAGATTTTTATGAATTGAAGGTGTATGTTCCTTTATTTACATATTTCTTGGGTCAAATTGGGTTTTTTTGGCTTTTGCAATTGTTTTTAAATTTCTTTTGTCTACTTCAGAAAATAAAATAGCATCAGTATCAACTGAAAATCCTACGTTCTCAGTATTTAAACCACTATTTTGAAACTGTATTTGAAATTCTTTGTCTGCCAACTGCGTTATGAACGAATTTTCACGGAATTTGATTTTCATTGTTCAAAACCTAGCTCAAAACTGTTTGGAACGTGTTTGAAAGCTTCGTATTATATCGCGACGGTATGCCAGCTCAAGCTGGGCTGTCTATAGAAATGTATTTCGATATTCAAACTCTATTTCTCCGTGTTTCACACATAAACTTATTTGATCATGATGTAGATCTATTTAGGATCATACCTACTATGAGAATAGACGTCCGATAGACGAATTTAGAAACGAGACCACAAAATAAAGAGCTGTGGTTTGAAAGAGATAAATATAGATATCGGCTTTATGTCTTGTTAAATTGAGTTACGGATTTAGAGATACCTGATATAAGTTGCATCGAATATTTCGAATTTTTATTCTCTACACGGAGTTTTGAACTCAACGTAATGACAATTTGCTTCTACCCTTATATTAGCGCTGTTGTTTCCATCTAAAAAAAATACACACTAAGACACAGCTGAGGTTTGGCCCCAACTGGGGCACCCTCAAGCGTATTTACCTAATCATAACCCCGGTTGAAAGCTTGCTCGCCGATTTGTCCACGTAAGCTAAGGCCAAATCTTGGGCCGGCATATTCTCGTCAATTAAAAAAAAAACAAGATTTATCCCACCACAAATTCAATTAACCATTTACGAAACATGTATTTTATTAATGCCAAAATTAACATAGGTATTTAATAAATACTTATTTACTACCAACTGTTGATATAACTAAATATGCTTATAATTGTATCTTCTTTTCCAGGGCCCGGTATAAAGGGTACCATGGCGATCCTGAACTGCCTGCTGGCTCGGCAGCTCTGCTTCGAAGACGCCTCCTGCTCTGCCATCCTGGAGATCATACCGCGCGTCTGTGGCTCTGAACTTGGTAAGTGCTATGTCATAATGTCCTGGATTCTATGTCTGTATAATTATTGATAATTTTAGCCAATGATCTTGGAGTTGCGTGGGGATAAAGTTTTTTTTTTTAAAGATTGTTCAACGCCTAATTTAGGCGCCGATCTCACAGAGAAGATTTCTAGAGTTCTACGTTAATAAGAGTTCTGCATTCCGCGTTGACTGTAAGCTATGTGGCGCCTTTGAAAGTAAAAAAGTGTATGATTTGTAATTAGTAGCGAATATTGCAGAACTCTGGAACCCTCGACTGCTTGCTGTGTGCACAATAGTCAACTTGGAATTCAGAACTCTGAACGCAGAACTCTAGAACTCTCTCTGTCGGATCGGCGCCTTCATTTCTAGAATGTTTCTGTTGACATTTAAAATAGACTCAAGTTGAGAGGTAATAAAACTCTCGCTAGTGTTACAGTTAGGATTTATAAAGAAAAATTCCTTTGTCAACATATACAAGAGATATTACAAAAGGGTATGATTCTATGGCCCACCAAATTTTTACTTCGCGAAGTCTGGCACTCCCCTGAGTGTCTTGTAAGCGGTACGAAGGTGAAGACAGGATCCGACACAGATGCAGAGGGTCTACTATGAAAAACGATACACGATAGTCCGACCATCGTTGTCAAATATTAACCAATAGAATTGCAGCAAAACTGGCGAGTCGTAAATTTTATGCAATTCTATTGGCTAATTGATTGACAACGATGATACTACCGTGTTTCGTTTTTCGTAGTAGGGCCTCAGGGACGTCACGGTCGGGTGGCAGATGATCTTTCCTTAGCCGGAACCACTATGATGGTGAGGTGACCCGAAGGTAAATAGGGAACCCAGTAAATATCCCAGTGATGAGCGACTGGCCTTATTTCCGTCTATGAAGTCTACGTGACCACCGCCATCAAAAGACAGAGAATACCGGTGATGTATGAAGTGGGTTAGCAAAGATAAAAAAAGCAGATGAATCTTGTTTTTTAACCGACTTCAAAAAAAGGAGGAGTTTCTCAATTCGATTGTATTTTTGACCGACTTCAAAAAAGGAGGAGGTTCTCAATTCGATTGTATTATTATTTTTTTACATTTGTTACCTCAAAACTCCGTCATTTATTAATCGATTTGGAAAATTCTTTTTTTATTTGAAAGGGTACACTTCCCGTTTGGTCCCATTGTCATCAGATCAGGATTTGATTACTTCTTAGTGTACATTGAAGTCGGTTTAATTTTTTTGTAAAACAGTCCAATTATGTAGTATTCTCTCTATTAGAACTGTATCTAGAAAAGAGATAGAGTTAACAGAGAGAGCTATCTAAAATTACTGTAAATTCTGAACCAGGCTTAAAGGTCAAGATCTCTTCAACACGATCACACATGGACATGCATAAAAAATAGAGAGTTATGTGACATCATTAAAAAAACATCTAAGTACGTCTTCACACAACAATAGCGAAAGTTCCCCAGTTAAGCTTTCGAAGCTTTCTTGACAATAGGTTCTGAAAGGAAAATATACGATGTCAAAACGCGTTCCTTTTGTAAAGTAGAAGCTATTATGCATGAGAACATATACGTAAGTCTAACCGCGGCGTCCTCCCTTAAAGAACTTATGGCTGCTTGTTACACCGTAGTGTATTTGATATTCTTGAATGTTAGCTTCGCGAATACAGATTTCGTTATTTTGAAATGAGTTTACAAGTTTTTTTTTTTTTTTTTATACCACTACGGTGGCAAACAAGCATACGGCCCGCCTGATGGTAAGCAGTTACCGTAGCCTATGGACGCTTGCAACACAAGGGGCATCACTCGCGCGTTGCCGACCCTGAAGAAATCTCTTCAGACCCTTTTTGAAGAACCCCATGCTGTACTCCAATGGGAAAACCACGGCGGGGAGCTCATTCCACAATCTGAGCGTCCGCGGAAGAAAACTCCTTTGAGCCCGCACAGTTCGAAACAATTCTGGTTTCAAAATGTGAGGATGGACTCCCCGTCGATGGCGAGAGTTGCGATGGTAGAAAGTAGCTGTGGGCATCAAGTCGAACAATTCCTTAGAACACTCTCCGTTATACAAGCGGTAGAACACACATAAGGAGGCAAAGTCTCTCCTCAGACTAAGGGGCTCTAAACCGCTTGTAAGCTCGGGATCGTCAACAATTCTGATGGCACGTCGCTGAACCGAGTCTAAAGGCCCAAGCTGGTATCCAGGTGCTCCCGCCCATAGATGACAACAGTACTCCATATGAGGCCGGACCTGCGACTTATAAAGTTGCAGCCTTTGCCCCGATGTGAAGTACTGCCTCGCTCTATTGAGTACTCCAAGCTTTTTGGATGCCAGCTTAACCTTGTCTTCCAAGTGACTTCGGAACAAAACGTCGCTAGAAATGTCGACACCAAGGATCCCGATGCTTTGACTGATGTTCAAGGAGGTGTTCTGGAATTGTGGAGCCACAGACCATGGGGTTTTCTTAGCGGTGAACGCGCAGGCTTGAGTCTTGGTGGGGTTGAAATGGACTAGGTTTAGTCGACCCCAATCGGAGACACTAGTTAGTGTACTCTCGATTTCAGACATCAGCCGTTCGCGACTTTCCTCCACCTCGGAACGAGGGATATTTGCACGGCCCGTGTATTGAGCGTCCCCTGTACTGTCGTCCGCATAGCAATGAATGCCGTCAATAGACAGCATATCATTGATATGCAGTAGGAACAGTGTTGGTGACAACACAGAGCCTTGCGGGACGCCAGCATTTATGTCCATGCTATCGGAGCAGCTACCATCGACGACGGCTCTTATGCATCTGCTGGACAGAAAGCTGGCGATCCACTTGCATAATCCCTCGGGAAGCCCGTATGCTGGTAACTTCGTAAGAAGACCCCTGTGCCAGACCCGATCGAACGCCTTCGCCACATCTAGGCTCACTGCCAAAGCCTCACCTTGACTCTCGATAGCGAGTGACCAACGGTGCGTGAGATACACAAGGAGGTCACCAGCTGAGCGACTGTGGCGGAAGCCATATTGTCGGTCGCTCAACAACTCGTGATCCTCCAGGTATCTCAAAAGCTGCGTGTTGATCACTCGCTCCATGACTTTTGAGAGAAGAGAGGTGATGGCGATAGGCCTGTAATTCGTCGGGTCTGATCTGTCGCCCTTTTTGGGCACTGGGTGCACGTGGGCAATCTTCCACGAAGACGGGACTTCCTTTTTGGTGTAGGAAAGCGCGAAAAGACGCGTCAATACTGGACACAATTCAGGAGCACACTGCTTCAGAACCACTGCCGGTATGCCGTCTGGCCCACTCGACTTATGGATGTCCAGAGAAAGCAGTTCCCGCCGGACCTCCCGTTGGGTAATGCTAATCTCCGGCATGGAGCTAGCACACTGCGCGATGGTAGGCGGTGTGGCGCCCCCGTCATCCCAAGTCGAGTTCGAGGCAAAGAGAGAGCCCAAAAGGTCAGCTTTCTCCTTTGCACTATGGGCCAAGTTTCCGTCCGGCTTACAGAGTGGTGGCAAGGACGACTGGCAAAAGTTTCCTTCAGCAGCTTTGGCAAGAGACCAGAAAGCGCGACTTCCAGACGGAAGGCTAGTCAGCCTCTCACCAAACCTACCGACGAAATCGAACTTAGCCCTAGCAGTAATTCGCATACTGAACCTCGAGGCAGCATTAAATTTGCGTTTCGCATCAGAGATGTTAGGGTCCTGATTAGTTCGGGCCGTGGTCCAAGCCTCATACAAAGTCTGCTTATTTTGTCTAGCATCTTTGCAGGGCCGGTTAAACCACGGCCGTTTCTTCACCCCTGCAGCCACTAGCGGGTTTGGGATATAACATTCCATTCCCGCCAGTATCGTCTCAACGACGGCAGCTGCACAGGTGTCAGGATCATCTGATGCGAAGCAAAGCTGCCTCCACGGGTACGTTGCGTAGAATTCACGCAATCCATCCCAGTCTGCTGACTTATAGTGCCACACACGACGACGCCCGGGTGACCGGGGCGAAACGGGCCGCGCACAAGGCACCTGCGTCCGGATGAGACAGTGGTCCGATGAGCCAAGTGGCGCATCCACTGTCACTGCGTAGTTGTCCGGTCGCGTAGTCAGCAGAATGTCCAGTAAGGAACTTGTATGGCTCTCAATATCTGGGATTCTCGTAGGAGAAAGAACCAGTTGTGAGAAGCCATAGGCCAGGGCAAAGTCGTGAGCAGTCCTCCCCGCAAAGTCAGTGGACCGAGAACTAAGCCACTCAACGTGGTGAGCGTTGAAGTCTCCTAATAACACTAACTCCGCGGAGGGGTACTGCTCCAGTACTTTGTCAGTCGTCGATTGCAGGTGCTCAAATAACCGGATTGTGTCCGCGTCACCGCTGTGGGACCTGTAAAGGCACGCGTAAACTTTGGTGTGGCCACCGTGATCTACGCGCGCCCACAAAATCGACAGGTCCCGGTCTTCTAAGCCATGGAGACGGCGACAGCAAATATCCTCCCTGACGTACATACATACCCCGGCACGGCGCACAAATTTTTGCTCCAGCTTGTACCCGGGGTAGTGTAAATACGATGTATCATCAGGGCAGGATATTTGCGTCTCCGTTAGAAATAGCAGGGTCGGCTGTGCAGTCTCGAGATGTTGGTGGACTGCATTGATATTAGCGTGAAGTCCCCTTATGTTGCAAAAATCCATCGAAAGTGTGGACGGGGAGGCCGCTGAGGAACTATTTCGTTTTTTCTTTTTTATTGGCATTAAAAAGGGATAGAGAAGAGATTAAGAGGAATCGCTGTGCCAGCAGCGAAAGGGACAAAGTGCAGTGTTATTCACCGAGAGTGGTGGACAGGTGATGCGGTTTGTTGGTGCGGCAGCCGGAAGGGCCCCCGGTCCCCCCATGATACAGTTGGCCGGGTCCACTCCGGTCTCCTCCTCCGGCACGACCAACTATACCATGGATTATGCGCGAGGCAGCGGGTCAGCCTCCCAGGGCGGAGATTAAGTGATCCCTGGGCTCGGGACCCCTACAACCTGCGGGCAGCCAGCGGGCAGCTGTTTCACCGGGTCTCCCTGACCGCCGCAACAACACGCCGCGCCTGCACAACACAACGGTGGTACGACACCGCTGGTCCCCAAACACTGCCAGCACAGCGCTTCCTCATGGAGCTCTGGCGACCTTACTCACCGCAGGAACACAACACCACATTAAGCAGCGTTATTTGGCTGCGATCTTCTGTAAGGTGGAGGTACTTCCCCAGTCGGGCTACTCCAAATTTCGAACGGGACAACCCGTTATGCCCTTCCTCTCAAAAACAAGTTCATGTGTGACAAGTTTTGAGCATACACATTTTTTGGATGCAATTTTTTTTCCATTTGTTTAATATAATTTTTACTTGATGATTCATCATCATCAGCCTATAATGTTCCACTGCTGAGCACAGATCTCCTTTCACAAATTAAGGTGAAAGGGACTGGGCAATACTCCACCACGCGTGCCCACTGCGGATCGGTGGAGGTATGCTAGTAGTCAACCTACTGTTGGAATTTTTCAAGCCGCCTAGGAGGCATCCAACTAGCTTAATGCCCACTGCGGATCGGTGGAGGTATGCTAGTGGTCAACCTACTGTTGGAATTTTTCAAGCCGCCTAGGTGGCATCCAACTAGCTTAACGACTATCACGCTTTACGTGCCTTCCGAAGCACGGAAACGCTCGATTTAAAATACCACTAGGCGGTCACCCATCCAGGTACCGACCATGACAGGCGTAGCTTAACTTTGCCGATCTATTAAGAACGGCTAATCATGCTACACCACGAGCGCTTCAAGGCTTAAATTAAGATTTACTTGATGATTATGTATAGTTAAATGAAAGCTGAGCAAGCAAATATGATGGCAAAACAGTAGGTATAGTATAGCTCTATACTAGAGTATGTACCGTGACTCGGCTATGATCAACTGCGCGTTCATAGTTTGAACGATTAAATATATTATAATGAATACCATTTTCTCGTTTTTATCGATATATCATTTATTTTGACAGTTAATCTAATGATTAACTGACTAACAGAGTATTATTATAGTACCTACTCTGTGCTAATGCACTAGGTACTATAATAATACTCTGTGTCACTATTGTACGATATATCTATGAATGCAGAAATATGCAAACTGCTAACACTTCGCACAAGGTAATGCTGTTATATTCTTGCTCTATGATTGCATGTCTGTGTAACATACGGTCATCAAGTATTTTGACCTTTCACCACAGACACTCCAGGGAAGAGGGAATAAAACATCACAAGCTTGCTGCCTAAGTGAAACATCATCAAATAATCATCAGTGTGACAAATTGGCTCACGTTACTTGGTACATACGTCTCATATATGTCATATTAACGGAAAAATATACCATTATTTTGTAGTAACTTAGATTGCCGTAAAATTAATTTATTATTCAAATTCAAATCATTTATTTAAAAATTCCTTTCGCAGGCATTTATGAACAATCTGACTCTAATACTCTAATACCGGTTCGGAAGGTTGCATTTGCTGAGAAGAGCCGGCAATAAACTCAACATACTCTTTTCAAAACAAGCTTAGTTATATTACATAATATATACATACAATTACATTAATCACTCTGACAACAATTGCCTGTAATTATATTTTTTGTTATATTACTTTTTAGCTCATTTCTTTATTTATTTTTAATAATGTTATTTTTTTTATACCACTAAGTTGGCATACAAGCATACGGTTCGCCTGATGGTAAGCGGTTACCGTAGCCTATGGACGCTTGCAACACCAGGGGTATCACTCGCGCGTTGCCGACCCTGAAGAAACCTCTTCACACCCTTCTTGAATTAATTTAAAATCTGTATAAATAATCTTAGTTTGTGATCAGTAATGCCAAGTACCTATATAAAATGTTGTCTCATACCAGTTATTGTTAATTACGCGGTAAACAGTAATTGGTAAGCGGTTACCGTAGCCATATGGACGCTTGCATCACAAGAAGCATCGCTCACGCGTTACCGACCATTCCCACCTCTCCAATGAGCTCGGCGACCTTACTCACGCGCAGGAACACAACTTTACACAACATAAAGTTATTTGGCTGCGGTATTCTGTAAGGTGGAGGTACCCCAGTCGAGGTGCTCTTTGAGCGAATAAACGTTGCGCTCTACCTCTCTGGAAATATAACGCTCTGTGGTATAGACAATAACAATAACAATGGGACTTTTTCTCACTACCAAACTCACAAACCATTTAGCAGACGATAGACAAGAGTCATCATCATCATCATCAACCTATAATGTCCCACTGCTGAGCACAGGCCTCCTTTCACAAATGAAGGTGAAAGGGAATGGGCAATACTCCACCACGCGTGCCCACTGCGGATCGGTGGAGGTAGGCTAGTGGTCAACCTACTGTTGGAATTTTTCAAGCCGCCTAGGAGGCATCCAACTAGCTTAACGACTATCACAATTCAGTGATAACCGGGACAACGATAATAGTACAGTATGATACATGTGTGCAAAGTTGGTAATTACACACTAGGCGGTATTAAGCAGTAAGACAGTGATAAGGAAATATAATTTGGAAAATAAAAGCACTAAAATGAAAATCGATTAGACTTTCTTTATTAACTTTCTCGATACAACAAAAAAATCGATTGGATATCGTTAAGGGCATGACTATAATTGTCAAAAGTGAACTGTCACCGATATCTTCTAATCCTGAAAACAGATGAAAGCTGAACAAGCAAATATTATGGCAAAACAGTAGGCATAGTATAGCTCTATACTAGAGTACAATACAATATACTACAAAAATTCTTTATTATTCACACGATTACAAAAATAGAGTACAAAAACAACAAATAAAAAACAAAAGTGCGAACAATTCAGGCGGCCTTATCGCTAAAGCGATTTCTTCCAGGCAACCTAGGGCAATAGGAAAGAATTAAAATAGGTGGTGCAGTATATCAAATACCTACATACGTAAACTACTTAAATACTGTCAAAACCTAATACTTACATTACTTATACAGGTCGTTGTTTTGGTCAGCGACGAGCGACTCAGGGTCGATAATACAAATGATACTGGTGCTAAAAAAAATATAAAAAAAATACTTAATTTTTTTAAATAATAAAAATAAAAAAAATAAAATTTTGAAAATCGTGTTATAAGCTAAAGTATAGACATAATACTCAACGGGAGTACGAGGGAGTAAAGGCGTGGGGCGATGGCGGCTTGCGCCTAGCTCTAGTCTGTGCACGTGCCTAGTAACCATACTTTACGGTAATTTTATTTCAAATTGAATTAGGTATTTCTCAACATATTTACAGTATTTAATGGAGTTAAGTCCATTTTTGGGGAATATATATTTTGTACTACCGCTCCTGGGTCGCTTGTCGCCGACCAAAACAACATCCTGTATAAGACCTATTATACCGTCACTCGGCTATGATCAACGCTGCCTTGAAACGAACTGCGCGTTCATAGTTTGAACGATTAAATATATTACAATTACCATTTTCTCGTTTTCATCAATACATCATTTATTTTGACAGTTAATCACTAGCACAGAGTACTATAATAATACTCTGTAGTGTATGTGTGTAGTGTAAGATATATCTATGTATGCATATGCAAATTGTTCACGCTTCGCACAAGGTAATGCTGTTAACGCTATCTATAAATATTCTTGCTCTATGATTAATTGCATGTCTGTGTAACATACGGCCATCAAGTATTTTGACCTTTCACCACAGACACTCCAGGGGAGAGGGAATAAAACATCACAAGCTTGCTGCCTAAGTGAAACATCATCAAATAATCATCAGTGTGACAAATTGGCTCACGTTACTTGGTACATACGTCTCATATATGTCATATTTACTAAAAAATATACCATTATTTTTTAGTAACTTACTCCCGTGTTTGGCGCACTCTATCTGCCTTTTGTTCTGTAATCTGAGCAGATTTTATTCAAAAAGCTTGGTGCAATGCAATACTCTTTAAAATTGGAATGTCAAATATAAAAGAATATTTAAATCGGATTAGAATTCGAAACAAACTTTTTTTTGTTCTTGAATATTTGAATGAAAAACTTACCTTAGGCGCCGATCCCACCACGGAATAGATAAATAAGGTTGGAAAGGCCCTCGCTCCAATTTTGTACTAGGACCAGTGTCGCCGCTTGACCCCCACTATTTTAATTTCTACACATACGCAATCATATTTTTACAAATATTTCGCACACAACCAAATCACGCACACATAAATCTCAGGGCAGATATTCGTTCGCCCACTAGCACTAAGCTACCGTGGGCATAGACACTCACACACGCAAAAATGCATACACCTGTCAAAAATGTTGACAACTTACAGTAGGGATGGGTAGTGTATAATCGTTAATGAATCGGTTCGATTATCAATTATTATTCTCATAGAACTTGGAATCGATAGTTGCATGGTTATGCTGTACTTAGGGCATGTAATATCGGAAGGTTTTTCAATTCCGATATTGATTTCCGATATTGGATCTCAATATCGGAATTCCGATATTAATATCGGAATTAGACTTTTTTATTATAAATTGCACATATTCCTTATAAATTGCACATATTCCTTATAAATTGCACATATTCCTTATAAACTGCACTAATTATCTATCTATACTAATATTATAAAGTGGAAGAGTTTTTTTGTTTGGTTAAACTGGCTAATTTGTGGAACTATTGGTCGGATTCGTTTTCTTTTTCACTTATATGAAGCTACTTTATCCCCGTATCTATATCCCAGTATCGGGGATAAAGTAGCTTCCTCGGGGATGCTAACTCGGGGGACAACTAGTTCGTTATAAAGTTTGGGTGACGAGAAGACCCTACGAAGTTTCCCAAACTCTGCCCAGCCCAGCTGGATCCTTCTCTTGGCTTCCCTCTCAAAGTTGTTTCTACCTAATTTCAGAATCTGCCTGAGGTAGGTATATTCCTGAACAACTTCGAGATAGTGGCCATTTACGACGATTGATCCCGGATCAATGTGATCTTAATCATGACTTTGGTTTTATCCAAGTTCATGCCGTCGCGAGGCTGATTCTAGGCCGTCCAGCATCTGTTGTAGCTTCTGCAGCGATTCCGCCATCAAGACTATGTCATCTGCAAATCGTAAGTGTGAGATGTATTCGCTGTTTATGTTTATGCCCATCCTTTTCCAGTCCAGCGTCTTAAACATATCCTCCAATACGTTTGTGAACAATTTCGGGGATATGACGTCCCCCTGTCTCACTCCTCTGCGTAGTTGGATGGGTTTAGACTGCTGGTCCTGTACTTGGGCACTCATGGTTGCGGCATCATAAAGACATCTCAGCACTTCGATATAATGATAGTCTACTTGACATCGCTGCAAGGATTCCAAAACAGCCCAGGTTTCGACGAAGTCAAAGGCCTTCTCATAGTCCACAAAGACTAGACACAGGGGCCGATTATACTCCTAAGACTTCTGTATAATCTGCCTCACTGTGTGGATGTGGTCTATGGTACCAAATCCTCCTCGAAACCCGGCCTGCTCCGGTGGCTGAAATTCGTCGAGTCTTCTGGCAAGACGGTTCGTGATGACTCTAGAAAACAGCTTGTAGACGTGGCTCAGGAGTGAGATGGTCCTATAGTTTTTAAGAAGGGTTTTATCTCCCTTCTTAAAAAACAGAACCACAATACTCCCGTTCCACGCCTTTGGAGTTCTCCCGCAGTCAATAACCGAGTTAAAGAGGCTCTGTAGTTCTTCTTCTTCTTCTTCAGTACAGGAATTCCTCCTGCCTTCAGAATTTCTGAAGTAACTCCGTCTTCACCCGGGGCTTTTCCATTTTTAAGCTGTTTTAGAGCTAACACAATCTCGTCCTGGCTGATGTCTGGTAGTTCGTCGGTATATTGTCGAGTCAGGGTAGCTCTGGAATCGTGAATGTCACGCTGCGTCTGAGGGGCATGTGAAGCGTACAGCTGGTTATAGAAGTCTTCAATCTCAGCGAAAATCTCCGGCTTTGAAAATGCGGTATGTTGCCATGATGCGTCGTCAGCTTCGTCAGGTGGCTCCTTCCAAGCTGCTGAGTGAATACTTTGGACCCTCGGTTTCGCTCTATTGCCTGTTCAATTTAGCGCGTATTGGAGCTGAGAAGGTCACGACGTACCATCTTCGCAATCTGCTTGTTCAGGTCTGACCACTCTGACGAAGTGGCTTGCGCGCCGGAAGAAAGAGATATAGTAAGACTAAATTAGTTTTGTTGTAAACAACAGAATCAGCACCATTGTATGTTTGTTTTTTGAACGCTCGTTTTTCTTGCTAATATTTTCCTAAAAACAAAGCGTCAAGCGTTTTTATGGATAATGTACTTCGTATTTTGTTGAAAAAATACGCTCATTTTGAACACTGGTAGACAAAATTGAAGTACGATACGTTAATTTTATAGCTCTAGGCGACCATACCTTATGGCGCGCTTAAATGCTTTATTTAAAAACTTAAATAGATAAAAATATCTGATTCCGATATTACGATATTGGATCACTCAATTCCGATATTGTAATATCGGAAAAAAAGGTCCGAGATTCCGATATTACGAGATTCCGAGATTCCGAGATTCATGCCCTATGCTGTACGGATTACACAAAACTAACATATCTTTTTCTATTGAACTAATTATATTATTATTCAGCATAATGATTTTTTGGACCGGCAATAAACAATTTGTGACAATTAAAAACTAATAAAACTATTAGGGTTTGTAGTGGTTTTTTACGGATAACTGCGTGATAGATATATAATATATTATATTATAGTGCGCAAATAACGAAAATTTTTACAACAAATTATATAGTTAACTAAATCTTAACTTCTAATGTTCGATTTGTTTTATTTCTAAACTGATTATTGATAGTCTGGTTGTTCGTTGTGCGTGGCACTTCACTAAGTGGGTGGGACCCGTCAATGAAGAACGACATTATCGTTAGTAAGTAATTACCGAAAAAATACGATACTTCATAGGCGTGAGCTGTTAAAATTATGAAGCTAAAGACAGATTTGATTTGCTTGATAAAGTCGATATTTTTATCGATAAATTATCTGATGAATGCGTGGGGAAAAATGTAACATGAAATTAATATTAAGAAATTATTTTATTTTATTTTTTTACTATATACTAGCTAAAAGCGCAGCTTTGTAAGGGCTCGTAAGATTTTTTTGTAACTAAGTTTAATATTTTAATTTCAATAAGCCCAAATATGGTTAGGATAAGGATACGTCGTTCCACTATGGAGTTTCAGTGCTTACCCACACTCCAACTCCATCATCAGACCCTGAATACAATATATGGCCAAAGTTCATCTCACGACAATTCCAACAACCCCAAACATGGCTAGGATACGTTGCTGCGCTATGGAGTTCCATTACCTACCCTCCTACTCTATCATCAGAGCCCGAAAACCATATATGGTCAAAGCTGTTCTCAGGACAATTCCAACAACCCCAAACACGGCTAGGATAAGTTGCTCCGTTATACAGTTTAAATACCTACCATTCTACTCCATCATCAGACCAGGGATACCACATGTGGTCAAAGTTCATCTCAAGACAATTCCAACAACCCCATCCAGCGCATGCCCTCCTACTTCATCATCACACCCCGGAAAACCATATATGGTTATTGAGCTATTATCACTATAGCTCAATGTATATGGTAAGTCTTATCATCTAGACAAACATTTTAATTACCTATGCTAAATTTCAAATATAGATTTGATCCTATACACCTTTCAATTCTTGATTGTGCATCATCTGTAGAGGTGTGATCGTTTTTTCGTAAAGTGTACCACAATGTGTAGAACTGAATCGGATAGTAGATCTGACCAGGGAGCCAATTCTCATTCACTCGAATTCATCACTCGTTCCAAATAAAGTTCGAATTCGTAGTTTTTTCGAGTGAAAATCAAGTTAGGCTATTCTGAGAATTTCGAAGCCGCCATTTTCTCTTATTTTTCGAGGGCTAGCGCTCGAACTACTTCGACTGGTCGGGACCGTTCGAAACGTATTTCGAATGCGAACTATCAAACGTCAAACAGTTGGGTTGTCATTTGGAAACGTAATGACAGATAAGCCTAAGGATTTCCGTTACTCACAGAAAATATTTTGTCATATTCATTTATAATTATTATATAAAATTGATTAACTTATGAATTCCGGATATATTAGGATATTATAAGAGTAAAACGTTGTTTTAATTATTTTATATTCATTAAAATCTTTTAAATTTTAATTTAAGATATAAAATTATCACGTACGTTAACAAAACGCAATTATCAAGTGAAACGAAACGCATCGTGCAATTTGTATCCATCATAATGGCAGCATTTACTCCTTACACTCGAACTTATTTCGAAGGTTAGTTCGATTAGTGCCGAGAATACAGGAATCGAAAAATAGACTCCGCCCCTCGAAATTTTACGGTCGAAATAGAACTCGTAATGCAAGTTCGATTCGAAGGCTAGTTCGAGGGAAGTGAGAATTGGGCCCCAGGTCGTCGGTCCACCTGGTGGGAGGTCGTCCCGCTCGGCACTTTCCAGTACGTGGTCGCCACTCGAGAACCTTTCTTCCACATCGGTTATCGGCTCTTCCAGTTACCTTTACCTGTCACGCCAATCCATTGTTCCCTGGCGTTAGGTTCTTTAGGAAACCTACAATTTATAATTTATTGCATTAGTCAAATTACATTTTACTTAGATTATAATACTAAATACATCATAGTAAATACTCGTAGATGAGGAGGGGTCTTATATGTCCATTTATATCATTCGGTCACATTCATTCAATGATTAATATAATATCTAATTTCAAAATACGTCTAAGTAAAAATGTACTATCGTTAATTAAATATAAAATAATTCGAAAATTATCTTTGTCAAACGTAATTATATTATATCAGTCTAGAATTCTATCGATGATTTTATTTAACCAAACCACATGGTCACGTCACTATCGATAAACATGCTGCGCCTTACATCACTGCCAATCAAGGCAAAGGACGAAGTGTAGAAGACGCAATGTATGCAGTACATTGAAAGCGGATTTGGTCATTGCGCTGATTGAGCGAGTACACATCGGTCAATGTATGTTTTTCATAACTTGTTGCAATAATTTTGTTAATGTTTGGTATTTCATAGTGTTCAATATGTTTTTATGTTTTTTACTAATAATAT
Organism: Polyploca ridens; assembly: GCA_951394255.1. Taxonomy (NCBI): domain Eukaryota; kingdom Metazoa; phylum Arthropoda; class Insecta; order Lepidoptera; family Drepanidae; genus Polyploca; species Polyploca ridens. The sequence goes on from OX596268.1 coordinate 4,766,081, forward strand.
TGTAATTAAATGTTATTTTCGACTTACCGATGGAAAGATATACCTCCTCGCTCTATACTTGAGGTCTGACTTTTTGTCTTACACGTTATTATAGCACAACACGGCATTATAAGCAGAGCTCTGTTCTCCAATGTAATCCGACGCGCACTGACCGCGAATCGGTCGAGTTATGATTATCGAATCATAACTGTGGCGCGCTTGCCCCGCCCACATTACCATTCTAACCTTATTTATCTGTTCTGTGGATCCCACAGAGAGTTCTAGAGTTCTGCGTTCAGAATTCTGCATTCCGTGTTGACTATTGTGCACACAGCAAACAGTCTAGAGTTCTAGAGTTCTGCAATATTCGCTACTGATCACAAATCATACACTTTTTTACTTTCAAAGGCGTCACATTGCTTACAGTCAACGCGGAATGCAGAACTCGGAACTCTAGAACTCTTTTCTGTGGGATCGGCGCCTGCCTTGATTTTTCTTGGAAAATTCCTTGGAGATCTCTTAGATTACCTACTTAGCGAATATTTGCGATTGCTGTATAATTTGTTTGGAAGTTCATTTTCACTATTTCATTAGAATATTTTGAGTGTAGTTAATTTAATTTCTTTTTCATTTGTTGTAATAATAATTAAATAAGATTCTTTGAGTTTTATTTATAGTGTATAATATTGGTTTTTAGTTTTAATAGTAAAAATATCCGTGTTTGATTTTTTGGGGTGATTTGCACCGAAGTTGATAGCAATACGCTTTTGATTTAAATTTTCTTTTATATTTGACATTCCAGTTTTAAAGACTTTTGCATTGCACTAAGCTTTTTTGTGAGTTCAACTTTTTTTGAATAAAAATGGATTGAGTTTTTAATCATTTTTGTCTGTCTGTTCCGGTTCATAGCTTATTTAAAAAAAAAAATGTGTTCCGCACAAAAATCAAATCGTACGCGGGTGAAACCGCGGGGGCCTGCTAGTATATACATACAATTACATTAATCACTCTGACAACAATTGCCTGTAATAATATTTTTTGTTATATTACTTTTTAGCTCATTTCTTTATTTATTTTTAATAATGTTATTTTTTTTTATACCACTAAGTTGGCATACAAGCATACGGTCCGCCTGATGGTAAGCGGTTACCGTAGCCTATGGACGCTTGCAACACCAGGGGTATCACTCGCGCGTTGCCGACCCTGAAGAAACCTCTTCACATCCTTCTTGAATTAATTTAAAATCTGTATAAATAATCTTAGTTTGTGATCAGTAATGCCAAGTACCTATATAAAATGTTGTCTCATACCTACCTGTTATTGTTAATTACGCGGTAAGCAGTAATTGGTAAGTGGTTACCGTAGCCATATGGACGCTTGCATCACAAGAAGCATCGCTCACGCGTTACCGACCATTTCCACCTCTCCAATGAGCTCTGGCGACCTTACTCACGCGCAGGAACACAACTTTACACAACATAAAGTTATTTGGCTGCGGTATTCTGTAAGATGGAAGTACTTCCCCAGTCGAGGTGCTCTTTGAGCGAATAAACGTTGCGCTCTACCGCTCTGGAAATGTAACGCTCTGTGGTATATACAATAACAATAACAATGGGACTTTTTCTCACTACCAAACTCACAAACCATTTAGCAGACCATAGACAAGAGTCATCATCATCATCATCAACCTATAATGTCCCACTGCTGAGCACAGGCCTCCTTTCACAAATGAAGGTGAAAGGGAATGGGCAATACTCCACCACGCCCATGCCCACTGCGGATCGGTGGAGGTAGGCTAGTGGTCAACCTACTGTTGGAATTTATCAAGCCGCCTAGGAGGCATCCAACTAGCTTAACGACTATCACAATTAAGTGATAACCGGGACCAACGGCTTTACGTGCCTTCCGAAGCACGGAAACGCTCGTTTTGAAATACCACTAGGCGGTAACCCATCCAGATACCGACCATGACAGGCGTAGCTTAACTTTGCCAAACGATTATGAACGGCTAATCATGCTGCACCACGAGCGCGCCTTCTTAAAGATTAAACTATATTACTTAGATTTTTTTCACATAATATTTTTAAGTACGCAATAACTTTAATCCGTAACAAGAAGTTTCCGAAACTTTTTCTTAATCTACGCGTTTACGAGTTTCTGCTTCACATGATTACAGTTAAAAAAGCTTCGCACTTACCCTGAGCTTTGGATATGTTCAGCTTTAATAGCTTTGACTTTTATAATACTTGGAGCGTCTGAGACTTGAAAGTTTTTCTTGAAAACTCTATGTATTAGAAAACTAGCTAGCCGTGTGAGTTCACCTTCATTCCAGAGGAACCTTCAGTTTTACTGGAATATAATTTTTATGCATCCTCCACGTTATGTTACAGTAGTACTCAACTAATATGGCTTACCGATGTACCTGCGCAGAAGATACATTTTCAAAGCGCGGGAAATGCTATTAGTCGGCAGCTGCCGCCATGTTAGCGCGCGCCGTGCGGAGGGGCGTGACTTGTGAGTGTGACGGAACTAACAGCTGCAGTGTATTATGAGGTTGATTGTAAGTTTTAAGCATTCTTTCGTTAATCTTCGGGGCCATACTTTCTTTCCTGTGCGAACGAAGATTCACGACGCGCCATATCAGTTGGGTACTACTGTACAAGAGGTAGAGTGACATAGGGCCGTCTTAAGCCATGAGGGGCTCTCGTTGGAAAGTAAAAAAGTGAATAGCAAAAATCATTTTTCTTCTATGATTTTATATTTTTAGTACGGTTTAATTAAAATGTTTGAATATTAAGAAATATTTTGAATTAAGAATTACCATTATTACCATCTACCTAAAATAAAATCAAAAAGTCATTTATTCAGTTTAGGCCCTGGTAAGGCACTTATGAACGTTATGTTGTTACATTTTTATAGTTGAATTTACCACCGGTTCGAAATACACTTAAACTGAGAAGACTCCGGCAAGAAACTCAGCAAGGCTTTTTTTTATGCATCATAAATAATAGAAAATAAACATTATGTAGTGTAAGCCTTTCGAGGTCTTGTAGGCCTTTCGAGGTCCCCGTGAGTGTGGGGGCCCTGGGCACGGGCCCCGTGTGCCCTTATGGTAAAGACGGAACTGAGTGACATTGATTAGGACAATTACCATCCCATCATAATGTTACATGGACTACTAAACTCCCAAACCGATTATGATGTTCGGCCAACAAATAAAAAAAATATGTAGGTATTTTTAGAAATATAGTCGTATATATATATAGTATAGTATTTAGGTAGGTTTTTTTCTACTTGAAGGTGACTTTATAACAGTACCCGTTAGTATCTAACATTCACCTTGATTGTGTATAATCGAAAAGCTTTCAATAGAAAAGTTTTTAAGTGTTTATTTTCTTTTTTCAATAGCTTTCAAGTTTAGATTGAGAATGCCTGTCGAAAAACTTCTTTATTATTACTTTAAAAGTTTATTTATAAATTTTAATACAGATATTAGCATTTTCAATTCATTTTATGTGATGAAAATTACCTAAAAAGTTTTTTTTTTCAGAAATTAGTTCTAACAAATGTTCAGTTATGTGATGATAGGCAGAAACTATATATGCCCCGCAATTTTACTTGAGTTTTAGAAGGAACTTTGTTATACCCAGAAAAACAAATACTTAAATCAATATTTAAATAACTGTAAGAAATCAATTTGAATTGTTTTAAGTTATTAATAGGTTATTTTATTGATATTATTATAATAGTGATAATGACTCACTTTTGCAATTTTTATGTATTCTGTTAATGTATGAAGTAATTGTGTAATTTGTAGTGTAAAATCCTACTAATATTATAAAGCCGGCCAAGTGCGAGTCAGACTCACACACGGAGGGTTCCGTACAATATTAACTAATGAGTTAGTTAATATCATAGGGTTTTTATCATAGCAAAGTCTCAACTTTGCTATGAAAAACCGCCTTTAATTTTTTATTTTATATCATTTTTATTATTTGTTTTTATAGTGACAATAGAAATACACATTCCCTGAAAATTTCAGCTGTCTAACTATTACCGTTCATGAGATATAGCCTACTGACAGACAGACGGACGGACGGACGGACAGCGGAGACATATTAATAGGGTCCCGTATGGCACCTTGTTTGTTAGTTATTGGTTTGAAATTGTATCCTCTTGACGCGTCGGCAGTCGGGCACGCAAAACCGAGTATGTCGTACTTATAATAATTGTTTAATTATATAAAAGCTGTTATATGTATTAACAACTTTAAAATACTATCGGTTCTGTTCCACTGTTTTCCACTTAGTTCAACTGTTCCACTCTGTTCATCTTTGTTCCACTCTGTTCTACTATGTTCTATACTGTACTGCCCTGTTATAATCTGCTATGTGTTGTTCTGATCTGTTCCGTCCTAATCTGTTTTATTCTGTACTAATCAGTTTTAACCCGTTGATTCTCGCTCTATTATAAAAAGGTCATTGTTATATTTTTAACCGCGAGTCAAGGCATTAATATATTATGTTCTAATCTATTCTGTTCTATTCCATTCCACCCCGCTCCATATTTTTGCATCTCAATGCAATAGCACGTCGATCGTAGAATCTGTTGCTGGAAAAGAAGGATAAACTAAAAACCATGCTTTCGAATATAATAAAATAGAGATTTATACGAGCATTAATAATGCCTACGAAAAATAGTTTATTAAAAAGGAAATCATACATCATCTATGAACCCTTATTCCTTACACCGTAACGATCTACTAAAGTCAGTTTTGATTTATAGTAATCCTTTGTTACGGCCTATAGATAATAACAAATAAAAAGAAATAAACCAACAAGTGATGATAACAAAAGGGACACAACAAAAGGTGGCCGATATTCACGGTAAAGAAGGCCTATATACACATATGTATAATATTGGTGACCATGATAAAGGGTTTAAAGTGGACTGTTCTCTTAATTTTAAAATTAATTTAAACCATACACGATTGGACATCATCACCATGACATCCTATGGGTGAATCTGAGCTAAATAGAGACCAGAATACTCTAAAAAAACAGAACAGTCGAGTGCAGTTGAACAATGCAGTTTATTTTGTTGTTTTATGCAGTATAGTTTGGCTGCAAATGACTGCATCCACTTTTAAGATGATTTAGTTCATTCATGTCTCGCGCTATTCAGTATTCTGATCTCTACTTAGCTCAGATTTACCCATAGGATGGAATACTCTAAAAAACAGAACAGTCCAGTGCAGTTGAACGCAGTTACAATGCAGTTTATTTTGTTGTTTTATGCAGTATAGTTTGGCTGCAAATGACTGCATCCACTTTTAAGATGATTTAGTTCATTCATGTCTCGCGCTGTAATTGATTGATATAAAGAATATAAATACTTTTTAGGGATATAAAAACAAATAAAAAAACCACTATAGGCCTATTGGTAGGCTTTAAGAGAGGTAGAGCGCAGCGTTTATTCGCTCAAAGAGCAGCTCGACTGATGAAGTAACTCCACCTTACAGAATACCGCAGCCAAATAACTTTATGTTATGTTCCTTTGGGAAAGTTGTTTGTTATCATGAGTACAATCATGTGTCTAAGTATCGTTTACTAATTACCAGTCACCCTATATATAGATACTAATGATTTATCAACCAATTAATATTTTATACCAACGACCTCATTTCTATGTACACAATGTACATACAACATTATATATTTTAAGGTCAACAATTCTGTCCTTAAAAACGTAAGTCGAATGGTCATATTAAATCTATACATGTGTAAGTGGACGTTGAGCTTAACAATAGGGGAAGGAGGTCACCGATGCGATAAGTAACTCGCTCGACTAAACTTGAAATCGAATATCGATTTTACCAATTTTATTGGGGATAAGCCCGAATCCCTATTCGGTGTTATTTCGTTTATTTCAAATCAAGTCGTTTGAAATTAAAACGTTTTGTCAACTAGAACAATCTCATTTATAATCGAATGACTCGATCGGATTTGGTATAATTAGTCGAATCTTGAATTTTGATTAGTTAATTATATCGTCAAATACTAAGCTTTGCAAGTAGATTTGCCTGAATTTAGTATATTTAAAAAATTAAGACTGCGTATAATAATTTACTAATTCATAAATTTACCCAAGTAAATAGTATTTAAATGAAAAAATAATTTTATATTGGTATTTTCATGATATACGCGAGGGTTATATCAGAACAAAAACATAATGGAATGAAATTTCCTCGATAGAAAAAAATCATAAAGATACCTCTAATAATAAAGAATTTTCGTTTTTTTTCGTACATGGTTTATTTAATTAAGACAAAATTTCAATAAATAATATCACTAACATATCACCCAGGGCTGCTACTAACGATTTTTTAAAATATTCTATACTTTACGAGTTATTTAGATAAGAAGCGCTAAGTTCATTTTTGTTCCGCGAAACACGCTATCTCCGTCTCATGCCACGCGTAGATTAGACATAAGTTTGTTTCATCTGACATTGCCATATTTTTCTGGCTTTGTACGCACTCTTAAGGCGGGTCTACGCTACGCGAACAGAGCACGAGCCGAGCCGCACTTCGCTCGTCACTCGTGTGCCTACTCGTGTCACACAGAGCCTAAAACACGGGCGATGCGTATTCCCGTGTTCTTCAAAAAATGCCAATTGGCGGAACGCAGTCGAGTGCGAGTCGAACGCTCGTTCGAGGCTCCAAAGTCCGTCTACACTACGCGAATTTGTACTCCGCTTGTGCTCTACTCGTGCTTGGCTCGCATAGCGTAGACCCACCTTTAGATAGTTCAAATATCCTTCTGTTCTATTACCTTTACAAATATTGGAATACAGACTATATGTTTGCTACGTTTTGTCCTTAAAAAAGTTAGTTAAAAACCGATTTCGATGAAAATTGCCAGAGTGTTAGCTAGGATCCCGGATTATGTATATTAAGTATGTATTTACAAACAAACAGTATAGTATCAGTTATCTGGTTTCCATAGTACAAGCTCTGCTTAGTTTGGAATCAGTTAGCCGTGTTTGAGGAATGTCCCACGATATGTATTATTATTATTATTTATAAATAAATAATAATATTGAACACAAACAAGTCCACATAATAGTCATTATTTAAAGTTAAATTGGTGAACTATACATAATTTATTTTTGTGAAAGCAACAACCATGTTTTTATTAAAACATAAAACCGACATAAGCCTAAAACCCGAAAACATCAAAACAAAACAAAATCTCCGGTAAACATTATAGAAATGAGAAATAAATAACGTTTCAAATTAGCGTGAATGTTTCCTGGAAAATTCCTGTATTTTATTATTATCATGGTATGTATGAAATCTGTTTCTATGCCACAATCTTGTACTTAAATAACATTTGGAGTATTCTTGGATTGTTGAAGTGGCACTTGGAAGGGTGAGGTACTCACTTCAATTCCATCCATGGAATTTGGAGACCACGGGTTCGGACGATTGTAGTGGTTATTATATTTTTATATATAAATATTTTACTTTTTATCGATACGTATTATTCGAAATTGGGAGACAAATTTGTTTGTGAAGAGCCAATACCAATTAAATCTTAATTGTTATAAAATAAGGACTTTATTGAATTTTATTAGAAATTGAGACTTAAGATCTTTTTCAATCTAATTAACCGAGTTCAAAAAAAGGAGGAGGTTCTCAATTCGAATGTATTTTTTTTATGTGTGTTACCTCATTAATCCGTCATTTATTAACCGATTTGGAAAATTATTTGAAAGGGTACACTTCCCGTTTGGTCCCATTGTCATCAGATCAGGATTTGATTACTTCTTAGTGTACCTACTTTGAAGTCGGTTTAAGTTTTTTATAAAACAGTCCAATTATTAATCCCTAGAGAAACCTTTGTACCGGAGTTCTGAAGCGATAAGAGTGTTTAGCCAATTGTTTTATAGTAATTTTGGTGGAAAGTTTGTATTATTATTATTTTTTTCGCTGACTTCAAAACATTGCCATATGCTATCCGTAAAAATGGTGGAATTGAAAACCACACTTTGTATCACGAATCAAACGATGCTTTAAAAAATACCACCCAAATTAAACTTCGAACTGAGAAACCTAACTATAATACATTATATTCCTACTAGAATACTTGTATAACCCGGAAAAACCATAGTTTCTAGACAAAACATATTTAAATTCTAGCGGGTACCTATTATAGCGGCAACCTTGAAACAACAATGGCAAACATAACAAAAGGACCTTTTCATACAGAACCCAACCTCTCTCTATTCCCTACATTGTTAGTTTTTAGTGGAACTGTATTTTGAGTGGATTTCAGCAATTAATTTATTAATGTCTGGTATATGAAATTAAAATGTCGTGGGGCAACCATAGCATAATGGTACTTTACGTACGCCAGCATGGTTGCGACCCCTAAGTTGAAATCAGTCGCAAAGTAGGCGTCAAAGTAGAAAATCCAAGCAATGGATATAATCCAATCTGAAAGCATCAATAAGCATACATTATTCATTGGGCTAGAAAAGGACAGCATGCTAGAAGTACTACGTAGAGGTGCTACGCCGCCGCCCGTAGCAATCGGCTACGCGCTACGACAATCAGAACAGTTACTGCGCAGCATTATTCTATTCGTTATTATTATATTTGGCTTAATTAAAGATGGCGGAAGGCTTATGCGGTGTTGCCACCTGTAATTCTCGTGGTAGCTAAAATAGTAGCCAATAACTTCTGTGTAAAAGTACCTAATGTTAACGTTACTTATCTGTGTTTTAGTTCGTTCTATTTGCGTCGAATGGCGCGCAAGAATAAAATATTTTTCATTTGATTTCATTTCATTTTATTTCATTTGCTATCTGTCATTTGCAAAGTTTTGAAATCGAGAGCTCTTTGTACAATGAAATCACATACAGCTCTCTAGTGCTTATCCTTAAATAAAATTGAGAGTTTATCCTTAAATATAATAAAATGTACAAATAGCTCTTTCATATGGAACGACATTTGAGCTTGTTTACTTTGAAATTTCGGTCGCCTATTATTGTCCCTTTTGCAAAGTAACAAAAATTTTTTACATTTTTAAACTGTTAATATTTGAAATCTATAGCATTGTCATGTGTTGCTGAAATATAGCGTTGTGACTAACAAACAGACCGCCGGAGTCGCATCATAAATGTTCATTTTATATACTTTTGACTTGGAACCCTAAAAAATTGGCTAAATACCTACTTAATAATATTTATCAGATCTATCTCTGATCCCATAATTCAAATCACCGATCCCAAATCAACTTTACGGATTTATACACTTCAGTTTCATCCTGTAAGTAAAGGATGTAAAGAGGACATAAAAGTCACAACGGATACAAAAATGTAAAAAAGGATCACACCTCATAAAGGTAGGTGCCCACTGCCAGGATCTGTGTCACGACGAACGACACACACAATAAACCCGCCAGTGACAAGGGACTGTACTGACCTCTGACACCGCGCCGTTTTGTCACATCTAATGCCTTCAAAATCTCCCCCTTTTTGGGTGTACATCTCACCACTTGCGAGTAAGCGATCAACCGATTTCTACATGAAAACCTACAGTATAATGAACTATTCATACAGTTTGGCAAATTAGTGTCTACAGTTATGACATATTAATAGCATCTATAAAACAACATAAAGCGGCAGCAGTTGTATGCAGTCCCACATGAACTGATGCAGTTGTATGCAGACGAGAATAAATAAGTGCAGTCGATAGCATGCAGTTTTTTTGTAGTCGAGTGCAGTTATTTCATCGCTTGCTTCATGCGAAGTACTTAGCTCGACTGCAAGCTTTCTGTTCACCGGTACGTGCGCTACATTCTTAATCGCTACTCGTTGTCAGTGGAGTATATACCTTACAGTTTTATACGTTAAAATGGGGGAGCCCTTTTCAAGGAAACAATGCCGTTTGACTTGCTTCCTCGTCGCATTTATCTTAATTACCCGCGTTGAAGCGGTCTAAAACGACTTATCACTGTCAAGAGTTAGGGGAACCAATATTGGGTAATTCTTTGGTAAAGAACTTCTACCTTCTTCGAAACTGTGAATCGCAATCAGAGCTGTTGATTATGGCAATCTATGGCGGTAGTCTAATATAATTTTGTAAAGCCTAGAGAAGTTCCCAAGAGAGTTCATATCTGTGGAGAATTTCCCTTTTTTTTTGAAAATTGTTTATGATGCCTTGAGTAAGTGATAACAGTATTTTAATACTATATCTTTTGTGTGTTGATTCATGTATCTTTAATTAAATAGCGAACCCTGTTTATGATGTTTAGCTTACATTCGACCCTTAACACCTGTATCTGTATGTATTTAGAGCTTTTTTAATCGACTTAAAAAATTGGAGATTATCAATTCGACACGGCTTCCAAACAAATATACAAAATTTCATAGGTGTATGTATGTATGTATGTTTATCCACGCATATCTCCGAAGATATTAATCTGATTGTAACCATTCTTTTTTTATTAGTTTACATTTACTTCAACTTAGGGAACAGTGTAAGATTCATCGAAATCGGTTCAGTCGTTTTTAAGATATGGACAAATATGTGTGACGACCTGGCTTATTGATACGAGCTACGGGTGTAGTGTCAAAGGAAAAACATTCCAAAACCTTGGTCAAATTATAGTGCATTTAAGAAAAACTAAAAATGACGAAATAAAAAAGTAATTAAAAAAAAATTGACTTACGAAATATTTTGAATGGAATACGTCGTGCTCTTTCGCTAACTTCAAATCAGTGTCAGATTAGTTATTTCATACTTTTTAGTGTATTATGAAGTCGATTTCATTTTTTTTTAAATTACTTTTTTTTGAAAATTGTAATCTGGGGAAAAGTTTTTTGTCGATTTTGTGAGTAAATGAGAAAACATAAAAAAAAATATGTATAATTTCACGGGCTTCCTTTAATTAAATAAGCTATGTTTTAGTAGGAATTGATGAATATGAATGACCCTTTCGATAGCTGTCTTAAAAATACTGATATTTTCTTTAATTTTTATGTATATACCTACCTACTTACAGTAGTACCCAACTAATATGGCTTACCGATGTACCTGCGCAGAAGATACCTTTTTAAAGCGCGGGAACCGATATTGGTCGGCAGCTACCGCCATGTTAGCGCGCGCCGTGCGGAGGGGCGTGACTTGCGAGTGAGACGGAACTAACAGCTGCAGTGTATTATGAACCTTATAGCAGTGATCTAAGGTTGATTGTAAGTTTAAGCATTCTTTCGTTAATCTTCGGGGCCATTGTTTCTTTTCTGTGCGAACGAAGATTCACGACGCGCCTTATCAGTTGGATACTACTCTTTACGTACTTGAAGTCATTCATTAAAACCTATTACGTTCCCTCCGTATGGCATGGCCCTGGGCCGCCGTTATACTATTGCAGACTGAATTAGACAACCAATTAGCCAGTTTTTCACTACACACATTTTCATTTGCTTTGTTTCCATGTAACCTAGTTTTCTATTGTATTTACGTATTGTTATGTTACGTTACCCTCGTATCAAATACGTCAGTTTCACGCACAAAGTAATTAATTTAATGTACGCCGCACAAATGAGTGAGTAAAGACCTGGGGGATTGTTCACCGGTAGATGTGCGTAGCGTAACGTATCATAAGCAAATATAATGGTGCGTCCATGCTACGCGAAGCGAGCACGAGCCAAGCCATGAACGAACAGAATTCATTCGTTGCTCGCGATGTGTGAACGTTACAACGAGCCTACAACGAGCGCGACGCGCAACCCTGTGTTCGCAAAAAAACTGACAATCGGGCGGAGCGCAGTCGAGCGCAAGAAATGTTCGATCGAGCCTCGCTAGTCCTTCCACGCTACGCAAACAACGAACGAATCCTGTTCGTTCGTAGCTTGGCTCGTGCTTGGTTCGCATAAACTTGTACTGTACATGTAACTGTAAACATTTCTTCACCTTCGACTCCCTTGGAAAAATCACGGCGGGGTGCTCATTCCAGGACCTGAGCGCCTGCGGTAGGAAGCTCCTTCATTTTTCTTCATTCATATTTATGATACTTTAAAATAAATCAACAATAACTAAACATATTTTTAAACACACTTGCTCGTAAAGTGGCTCTTATTGCACCGATTTTAGTATCATAAGAAAGCTTATTACGAACTGGTGCTTATTACTTTACATTACCGCACTAGTATTCTATATTATAATATTATCCCGATTATGTTAAGTTTGTATCTCACTGTAAGTGATATGTGTGTAGACGAAGCATTCTTAATTTAAACGGGTAAAACAATCTACTTAAAAATATATAAAATCTTTTTTTTCTTCGCAAGTGTGTTGAAAAACGTCGTATGATACGCGTGTACATTGATCATTACACTCTCGACTTCCATATCGCGTTCGCCTATGGCCCGCCTCGTCTGTAATGACCAATTTCACACACATGTATCACAATGTACTATTACAGGAATATTATAACAACAAATAATAAAGTAGTTAATATTATAATCATTATTATTAAGTAGATCATAAGGGTGGGTACACATAAAGGAAGCGTCAAGTCACGGCGTGATAATAACAGTCATTGTGCATCAACCTTTATAAAGAAGGCGGGAAATGTTGGCAACAAATTAGCATTGATTAATGGAAGATTAGCTTCTAAGTAACAATATTTGTACGCCATTACAAATTAATGACAGTGGAGACGAGATGTTACTTTAAGCTAGTTATTTATTAATGAAATAGGTTTTGTCTGTAACTGTACCCAACTGTTACGTTACGCTATTAGACTAAAAAAGAAAAACAAATGTTTATTATGATTTGTTTATAAAAGAAGCATGCAATTTTTGAAGAGCTCGTGTTGTAGCATGATTAGCCGTTCTTAATCGATCGACAAAGTTAAGCTACCACCTTGTGGTCGGTACCTGGATGGGAGACCTCCTAGTGGTATTTCAAATCGAGCGTTTCGGCACGTAAATCCGTTGGTCCCAGTTCCTATAGGCGGCTTGAAAACTCCAACAGTAGGTTGACCACTAGCCTACCTCTAGGGCACGCGTGGTAGAGTATCTGTCTATTCCCTTTCACCCTCATTTGTGAAAGGAGACATGTGATCAGCAGTGGGACATCATAGGCTGATGACTGATGATGCAGTTTGTAGCGTTTTTTTCACAACTTAATTGCATTTTCCTTTGTTTTTTTTTTTAATTCGACAATAAAAAAAGCTAAGGTCGTTTAATTTATTTATTAAGATCATAAACAGTTATATAAATGATTGAAATAACGATTGACCACCGAAGCATCGTGCTATGGTAGAGCAAGTTATTTAGGCAATGTTTAAAACAACATAAATATAAAATACAGGCTGATAGTGTAGTCTAACAACTAAATTGAATTATTAAATATCAAACAATATACAAACAATCAATACACAATTGGAAATCAAAGGCATACAATATTTATTTATGTTCCATCGGTTTGGAACAAATGGATGTCGTCACCTACATTATACGCCAGGGGAATGAGTTCAGGGTATTTAATTACGCGCCCCAAGGGATTTACAATGTTAAGGAAGGTGTGATTGCTTTGTTCCATGGTAAAATTTACCCTATCGCAAATTTATGGCGTCCCTGGGAAGCTGTCGTTTTCAGCATTAATCTGTGCTAAGTTGCGCTATTTATCCAATGGACAGGGGATTAATATTTTGTGTCCAATAGACAGGGGACTATTATTTCGTGTATATGGAACGGACAGACCTTTCGAAGTTTTGGATAGCCAATATCTTTTTAAATTTAAATAAATTATCAATATTAAAATTCCCACTAAACAGAAATGTAACTACGCGGAGAGATTTCGGCAATGAAAAATTGCCGGCAATAATTCACTAGCTAAAAAGGGCAAGAGGCAAATTAAGAGGAATGTTTGAGAAAATTTTAGGCATTAGCGTCGATAAAGCGAGTCGCCGTCTACCCTCGTCACTGGGGACATAATGACGAGAGTGTCGACTAAGCTTTACTTCACAATCTATGACACCGCTTAAAATTTAATAACCGTATAACTCTACTCGCGAGTTATAACCTTTTATCGCGCCCATTATTGTTGGAAGCGATGCGAAAAAGAACCGGTTTAACAAAAAAACAGTTGTAATGTAATCAGAACTATTTGAGTTAGAAGAATTTGTGGCGTTTGCGGTTGAAACCATTGGACCCTGGTCATCTGACATGTAGTTTTATCTAGATGACATAGGTACTCACCTAGGGAGTTAATTCCACATTTTCAGCTTCATGCCTGAATACATATTTCCCATGAATTGGAACATGATATTTTTTTAATCGGGGATTTCATATAGAGCGTCTGACTGTTCAACCGAGCAATTACTGGTATTACCATGGAATATTTAGAGGATCCTTACTTTTATAAACCTGTTTTTCTTACCCCTTTCTATACATAAATTAATGAAAGCATATTTATTAGTCTATGTATATGTTATAAAAGTATTAATCGAATTTAGCTAAAAACTACAGATATAAAAGTAATGCTGTTCCCATGTTCCTAAACAAATGTTTTTTTTTTAACTGATCCTTGACAATCAATTTGTATACAAAATTTTCAAAAATCTTGAGAATTTTGATGCAGTTTGCCATGCTGTAAAGTAATAAGACAAGTTTTTGTTACTAAAGTGACGTAAAATTATAAAACAACTATAAATCAAATAACATAATTCCCAATAGAATTCTATCAACTTATCAGTACCCGCTTCATTTAAAGGGTCTTCCTAAATTGTTAGAAGGAAAAAAGATCTAATATTGTCAAGCGGTCACTCCCTAATGTCTTGGTGACACAAAAACCCGGTCTAATTCGTGAGATAATTGTGTGCGCTACTTTTTGTACACTCCAAGTTTTTGTGAGACTGTGTAAGGGCGTGGAGACATAGCTAAGGGCTTGTGACCTTTGAGAGTCCCTTGGACCGAAGGGAAGGGAAGAGATAGACATATACATCTTTGGTTAATCAGTTGACTCGTAGTACTTGGTATTGGTTTTTTTCATATGTAGTCGCGCATACTCCGCGCGAGCCAAAGATGTGATTGGGATTTTTGTGTTTCTTTATAGATTTTTTTAATGAATAACTAGCTTACTTGTTTTCATTTGTGTAATATTTTTATTTCGCAAAATCCTTTGTGTTATTTTTCGTATTTTTTTTTTTGGGTTTCAACATCTTTGTGGTGTCGACAAATCTGTTTAATACTGGGCGGAAAATATATCATTCCTAATAAAACCGAAATTTTGGTTCATCGTGCAGAAATATTTCCACTCATGATCTCACAAAGAGTTAGTTTCTAAAATTAGACTATAACCTCCCAGAACTGTTTATAAAACCAACAATGATTGTCTGTTCACCTTCAAAATAACAAAGTCCTATTATTTTTGGGAACAAATTATTAGCTTATTGCACTTTGTTCATTCTTAACTGCTATTTCACTAACCGATGACGATGATTGTTCCAGTGGCATGCTCAACGGTTACCGTGACGAAGTGCCAAGCTGCCCTGAGGACCCTGCAAGCCTTCCCGTTCTTCAAGCCAACGTGTCTCTGTCGCGAACCAAACGTGGATCCTGAGTGCAACTCCTTCCGAGACTTCCTATTCGATCATCCCTGCGTGTTCGTCATGAAGAAGGGTGAGTTTTGTGATAAGCAAGCAAGGCAAGCAGATTGTCCATTTTGATGGTAAATGGTCACCGCCGCCTATGGACGCTGAGAGCATTTTTGCCTTTTTGAAGAACCCCATACGAAGCTTGGGCCTTTAGACTCGGTTCAGCGACGTGCTGCTAGAATTGTCGACGATCCCTAGCTCACAAGCGGTTTAGAGCCCTTCAGTCTGAAGAGAGACTTTGCCTCCTTATCTGTGTACAACGGACAGTGTTCTGAAGAATTGTTTAAGATGATGCCCACGGCTACCTTCTACCATCGCAACTCTCGCCATCGACGGGGAGTCCATCCTCACATATTGAAACCAGAATTGTTTCGAACTATGCAATCTCAAAGGAGCTTCCTTCCGCGGACGCTCAGATTGTGGAATGAACTCGCCGCCGTGGTTTTCCCAATGTAGTACAGAATGGGGTTCTTCAAAAAGGGTGTGAAGAGATCTCTGCAGGGTCGTCAACGCGCGAGTAACACCCCTGGTGTTGTAAGCGTCCATAGGCTGCGTTAACCGCTTACCATCAGGTGGGCCGTATGCTTGTTTGCTACCTAAGTAGTATAAAAAAGCGCTTATTGCCGGCATTAGAGTTAGACTATTCATAAGAGCCTGCAAAGGTCTATTTTGCATAAATATCTTTTAAAAAGTGCTGCGGGAAATCCATCATGGGGTAGGAGAAGGTATTCCAATGGTCCGAACGAAGAACGTTCCGACTGAATCGTTGCGTGGACGAAAGAGGCGGCTCGAGGATGTCAGAATGTGCTCATTGGCGAGCGATGCGATGAAAGATATATGCCTTTTATCCATAGTAATAACGCCCAATTCCTTAGTGCTAACGAGCGAGCGAATATGTTTGAACAGACAATTGACGAGGATAAATCGAATAGCCGAGAAATCGCAAAAAATGGTGAGAACTGAGTAAGTGTTGAGATTGCTGGGATTAGCCTGATGGAATGAAACGCTTTGTGATACATGAGAAATTTAGATCTTTTACGTGGCTTAGGCTGGATAGTGTATATTTTCAAATATCATAACTGTTTACAACTTTGCTGATACAATTTGTATCTGCTTTTCATGTCCCGACTTCCGATTATAATTAACTATGTAAAAGATCACTGAGACTAGTTCAAGAGACTAAAACTGGGTACGTCCGACGGTTTATGTCTAATCTACTGAACCTAGCAATAACGTCGAAAGTCCTAGGAAAACAACGAAATAATCAATAACTGTTTTTCTATTGTTTTATCTCCGTAAGTAAAAATATATGATAGTGAATGCAACATTATTGTTTTAGAAAAAGACCCGTACCCAGTGGAGACCCTACCGACCTGCACCTATGCCCTGAGTGTCTGCCACAACGAGAAAGCTTGCTCTGTACTCTTCGACCGTTTCAAGAACGCTTGTAAGGCCAGGGACGGAGAGTGTCGTATGGAAGACAGGTAATTATATTTTTCTATCGGGACAACATTTGATACGATCTCCCTTCTTTTGAAAGAGAGAACCCTCATCACCTCCTCCTCATATTAGCCGCGACGGGCCAACTGCGGGTCGTGGGTTCGATTCCCACACAGGACATGCATTTGTGTGCATGAACATGTCTGTATGTCATGAGTTTAGGTGTAATTATGTATATTAAGTATGTATTTACAAAAAAAAAGTAGTATATGCATTATATCAGTTATCTGGTTTCCATAGTACAAGCTCTGCTTAGTTTGGGATCAGATGACCGTGTGTGAGGAATGTCCCAGGATATTATAGGTACTATGTATTAAAATTTCCTCAATACCACAGGGAGGCTTGCCGTGAAGCGTGGGCCGGGCTGCGTCTCTCCCCGCTCTTCGGCTGCATCTGTCCTAATACCCATATGAAGAAGCGTTGCGACAGGATATTCGCTGTCGTGAATCACAACCCGTGCGTTGGTGAGTACGCCTTTATGTAGCGCTGAACGCTCATTGTGTGCGCGGGTTCTGAATGAGCAAATGTATTAGTCGCAAGATTTTACTACAATATGATAAAATCGAAACGCAAGATTGCGTATGGTTAGATTTATATTTCATCTATATTTCAGGTATAATCTTAAAAATGGTAAAAATATATTAACTATCATTGTTTTTAGTGCAAAACTAAGGTGCAACAGATAATCAAAAAGCCTAGCTAGATGGTCTTTAGCAAAATAAATATACCAATCGTTAATAAAAACAAGAACTTCGGGACATACTAAGGGGACACAAATACACGCGTCATATACAAAACAATAACTAAAATACCATTAACTAAAACTAAATAACCATTAAGTGATTAAAATCACAACTTAGCATTAAAATCTGTGAGTGAACAATAAATCTTACCTATTTTCCCACCCTTAGGGGAGGTTTTTTGTATCCAAATTTATGTGGGACAACTTCGAGGGATACCCTATCCAATAAAAAATAATTATCTAAATCGGATTACTCAGTAAAAAGTTATGCGTGATCATACTATCCTATCCTATCCTATAGCGCCGCAGGTCGTGGGTTCGATTCCCACACAGGACATGCATTTGTGTGCATGAACATATCTTTTATAGTATATTGATTCCTCTCCATCCAAAGGTTGTCTGGAAGAGATCGCTTCTTAGCGATAAGACCGCCCAGTTGTACAGTAATTAATTTTAAGTACTTTTGTTCTCTTTTTTATTGTTTTTGTTTTTTGGTGTACAATAAAGAGTTATCTATCTATCTATCTATGTCTGAGTCTGGGTGTAATTATGTATAATAAGTATGTATTTACAAACAAAAAGTATCTGGTTTCCATAGTACAAGCTTTGCTTAGTTTGGGATCAGATGACCGTGTGTGAGGAATGTCCCAGGATATTTATTTATTTATTTATACATTAAAAAAAAAGTATATACGCGTCGAAAACGTCTCCGTTTTCTCGTCGGTTAAAAATTACTTTGTGCAAATGTTTGACCAGTTTGTCACAAAACTCACGGAGATCGATTCTACATATAGGTAACACTCATCAAACTAATTTCTGTATGATAAAAAAAGATTAGGAGATGAACGAATTATCTATATCTAACATATCGCTGACAAAACTCAGCAATCAAGCGAGCTCGGTCGGAGGTTTGCAAACTATTTTCATTAGTTGACCGGCGGAAATCAATACCGGCTATTGTGAACAAGTATCATTGGGTAACCTATCGACATACTTATATTATGGTAACCTATATAGCCGTGCTCAGCCACTGGTTTGTGCTTCATAGATGGTTTCAGAGATGGGTCACTTCTTTAAACGAGATCGAGCTTTTGTTTCATTTATTTTACCAATTTGCAAGAGGGTGCATAAATAGATCATAACATTATATTAGTTTATTTAATTATATTCATTAGTCATATAATTTATATGTATATGACATGCAAAAAATATTGATACAATAGTTACATTATGATACATGTGTGCAAAGTTGGTTACTAACACTCCAGAGGGCGAACCACAAGCTCTTAAAACAATATTATTATAACCTTATTTTAACCTTGTTTTAAGAGCTTAAAGTGACATTTATTAGGCCCCCAGCCGTAATAAATGTCACTTTACGAGTGAGTGTGTTGAAAAATACATTATAACTTTTGATTAGGTCATAATCTTTTTTGTTTCCATCAATGTAATACGTAATGTATATACTTATTCGTTTAATAAAATTAAATATCTAAATTTTTTTAAGTATTCATAGTTAAAATTATTACCTGTCCTTGGAATATAGGAATAGAGTCGTTTGACAGATGTCATTTACAAAAGTGCCCTTAAACAGACTAAATGTTCTAGAAATAGGATAAATATTTTCATACTTTAATGTTACCTTTTATTACACAGGTAAACTGAAAATATGAAAATCTTTCCCATCTGAACTTTATTCTATGATTTAATATAGGAGAGCGTTTGATTCATTCCTTATAATCTCGGCAGAGTTCTTATTGCGAGTGCCCGGAGTCCCGGGGGGCCGGGATCCTAATCCCGCGGTAATCCCGGGATCATCTCGGCACAGGACGCGTCATCTTTCAATCTCCTCGAACGCCTTTAATTCTATAAATTGATCGTGACTTTTTCTATTGTTTTCTGTTGTTTCATTGTTATTGTTTTAATTCTAAAACCACCTTTCAGTTCCTGATAAGTGAAATAAAATCTTTATCTCTTCTCCAGTTATAGAAAAGGGTAAATTATCTTACTATATACAGGTCGTTGTTTTGGTCAGCGACGAGCGACTCAGGGTCGATAATACAATTTATACTGGTGCTAAAAAAAATATAAAAAAAATACTTTATTTTTTTTAATAATAAAAATAAAAAAATAAAAATTTTGAAATTCATGTAATAAGCTAAAGTGTAGACATAATACTCAACGGGAGTACGAGGGAGTAAAGGGGTGGGGCGATGGCGGCTTGCGCCTAGCTCTAGTCTGTGCACGTGCCTAGTAACCTTACTTTGCGGTAATTTTATTTCAAATTGAATAAGGTATTTCTCAACATATTTACAGTATTTCATGGAATTAAGTGCATTTTTGGGGAATATATATTTTGTACTACCGCTCCTAGGTCGCTTGTCGCTGACCAAAACAACACCCTGTATATATGTAATTGAAAATTAGTGTAATTTATATTTGTTTATGTGCATGTGCCTTTGACAGGCCTACACCGACAAGTAAAAGGGCTTGGCATACAGATACTATATCTATGTTATTCTAAACTGCAATACCACAAGCCTTCTCTTTGCCTAGTTAGCATTTTCCGATTCTCACGGTTGGCACCAGTCCTCAGTCCGATTTCATCCGTCCTACAGAACGGAAGAACATAAACAAAACTATAAAGATATTAAATTGGTTCAATGATGGTACCTACTACGTAATAGTCATTTAACATCTAGTTATTTGGGAAGTAGTAAGGGTACTAGGATAACCGGACACAAACGTTACCCGAAGCGCTTCACGATTATTTAAATACCCTTATATTTTAGCTACGGAAGTAACAGGAAGTCTAATTTTCTGTCTAAGAGAGCTTTGTTGTAATATATTCTAAAGTTCAAGAATAATTGCTGTGTTTCTTGTGGCTGCATTCATTTTGTCTTTTCATAAACATATGTGTTTTAATAAGTTAACAAATTAATTTAAATGTTATAAAAAAAGCTAATATTTGGTTTTTGTTTGATCAATCAAATACGCAATTATGTCATCCGACTAAGAACGAAAGTAACCGAATTAGTAGGTAAGCTAAAGTGCAATGGACCGGTTACATCTGTCGAAGAACGAACGGTTGATTGAGCAGACGGGTCTAATGGTGCGTCCACGCTACGCAAACCGACTACGAGCCGAGCACACGTGGAACACAGATTCGCGTAGCGTGGACGCGCCACGTGTGCTTGCGAGCCTCGAACGAGCGTTCAGCTCGCGCTCGACTGCGCTCCGCCGATTGTCAGTTTTTTGACAAACACAGCAATGATATTATAATAGAGATATGCTACCCTCATACTAAGCGGCGTTCAATTATTGTTGAATTAGGTGAATGCGATAGATAATACGGAACGTATGGTACAGAAAGAGATAGCTAAATGTAGCCGCTAAGCAAAATTACGACAATTGTCTGAATTTGTCTGCAACAATTAGCGTGCGTTAATGCGATATCTACCTCTTTTTATTATAATATCATTGCAAACACAGGCATTCGCATCGCGCTCGTGTTGTAGGCTCGTTGTACGTCCACACTTGACATCGCGAGCAACGAACAAATAGAGGCTCGGCTCGTGCTTGGTTCGCGTAGCGCGGACGCACCATTAGGTCCGTATCATAAAGCGTCAATCAATGTTCAAGACAAGTTTTGAGTCGTGATTAGAACAATTTAATTTGGAACCTGCACCAATGATATAAAGTTTATTTTCGATTAACACGATCTATCCTGGAGTGTATAATACAGGGCCTCAAAATGTAGTGCGTGTTGGCAAACATAATGGGGATCTAATAGACTGCGAACTGAAGGTGGTCGGATATAGTTTTCTTTTTATACACACCGGCACAATTAAAAGATTTTAAAATCCTGCTTTTTTTGTGTTCCGCTAATTGTGCCGGTGTGTAAATTATTATTCCTGATGCTCTAATACCGGTTCGGAATGTTGCGTTTGCTGAAAATAACCAATAAACTCAGCAATAACTCTGTTTAAAATTCGGGAGACAAGGTACCGAAAAAAGTGCAGCGCGCACTGTGAGAGGTATATATGTCTAGCAATGACCTGAAAGGGCTGATATTGATGATAATTTATTTATTAAAATATCCAAAGAGCCAGGCAAAAATAAAGCTCTTAAATCAGCCAAGATGGAAAACATCGTAGGATAAGTCAAAGTAGCAGCAGAATACAAGCGTATAATTGAAAAGCAACGT
Source organism: Polyploca ridens (assembly GCA_951394255.1). Classification (NCBI taxonomy): domain Eukaryota; kingdom Metazoa; phylum Arthropoda; class Insecta; order Lepidoptera; family Drepanidae; genus Polyploca; species Polyploca ridens. The sequence continues at coordinate 4,788,183 of OX596268.1, forward strand.
TTTTCACTTACGATAATGGCGTGACACTAGAAATCCGTCGGAACGAATAAGAATAAAATGTAATCTCATCAGTCGCAGTCGTGGAAATCCAAGGAAAGTCAGATTTGCGAGAAAAACTGAATGTTTGAATTTCACCGGATCTATAAAATTGTGGAACAAACTATGAACTTATAGCGTGATTGAGTTATAAACGTAACTTGATTATGAGATATGATCGAGATATGATTTTATGTGTGTCACGTACCTAATTCTATTCTAAATGGAATAATTTTTAGTTACTTTTTCAATGGCAAAACGGATTTTAATGATTGACTTATTGCTGGTAATAAAAAAGATACTTTAGATCCCTTGGGAACTCGGTTTACCGCGAATCCTTTTTCGTTACCATTTACATGATAGTGTCATATTTTCAAAAACAATGATGGGTACATCATGCAAACTTTTACGAGAATCAAATCTAAAAACATGAAAATTATTTTTTCATACGTTTTGATCGACAAAGACTGATCAAATTATGGATAAAGTAAATTTTGTTGAACAAGGTGTAACCTCAAATATATTTACAGGCAAAATCAACCAAACTGTTTGATAGGTTTTCATAATATGGTCTGTTTTTGTATCTTTTAGATTGATAATACGATTTATTAATCTTCAATAGCATTGTTCAATCAATACTCATTCATGACCCTGCTCACGACTAAAACAGAATCCATGAATGCAATGGAGTAGCTTGCCTTGGATTGGCCCTGTATCAAAGTTTTTATGGGGGCCTTTTACCTGAATGCGGCGAGGCCCAAATGGAGGGTACAGATTTTTACGAAATGCGCTAATACGACCGGCGGTACCTTCCCCCCTTTTCTGTATGGTTCCACAGGGTTCCCTAAAGTCGCGAACCGCTCATATCTTAGACCACTCCTCAAGGAGTTCAGATTGTAACACGAAGCGACGGATTAAGGATTAACAGAATTTAACAAACAAATATAAATACGAAACGTAATTTAAATCTTTCGTTTTCCACTGAGACCTAAACAGACGCCATTTTACATACGAACATAAATTATATTGCATTTAATTTTGTCATTGAAGAACTTTTTATGGGGACAAAAATCTAAGTTTTTCGATTTTGTCATTATCAAGTTTGACCACAATCGGTATACGCAATGATTATATGTGTAGTTCCAAGAATTCTGGGGTTCAGTTGCCAAAATCGGTAATGGACTTGCCGTCTCGCTGACAATTACCAGCTATGGTAACTTTAGTAGCTTTACCCTAATAAGTAAAGCCTCAAATGAATAAATGGTTTTGACTTCTTGACATGTGTTTGCTAGACCAAGTCCAAAATAGACACTGAAAGACTTGAACGAGAACCTGCTAGATTTTCAGCAAATCAACTAAGCAAAATTGTCTTTACTAAAACAAAAATATGTATTTTACCATATCAGTAACTAACGCCCTGTCCCTAAGTGCTAGTCGAATATCACGACACTCAGCTATTAATGACTTTATCCGCAGGGCTCTTGTTGTCGCTAACGTGCCTTCCGTACTGGAACCAGTCGGTATTGCGCGGGGCGATGGCAAGAGACCGGATGGTATGTCTTTGATCCAGTGGAGCGTCGGCAGGTCGCTGGTGTGGGATGCCCATGTGACGATACACTCGCGCCATCTCACTTACGGGCGACTTGTAAAACTGCAGGAGCAGCTGCGGCCAGTGCGGAAAATTCAAAAAATACGCATCGATTGGACCCAATTATATTTTTGTGCCTTTTGCGGTCGAGACCATGCGACCGTGAGGGGTCCGAAGCTCGCCGTTTTGCTGGCACCTTGTCATGAAAATTTATCGAGACCTTCGGAGACTAGCGGGCGGGGAGCTTTTTCCGCCAACGTGGCTATCCAAAGAGGCAACGCTGCCAGCCTTCTGGGAAGCAGCGGCAGGCTTGAGGAAGTTTTCTATATATAGATTGTATTTTGTACATATTTGTTGTAAATAAAGAGTAACTAACTTTATCTAAAATCTAATTTAAATAGTGTCACATTTTCAATGTAATTGAACTCAATAACGACCATCCAAATATAAGTTAAAATAACGTTTACAAACAAACCATGATATGAGATAAACGATTTGAGGTAAACGTATCGTTTAGCGAACATCATGCGGTTAATGTTATGAAATTAATCATGACGTACATAATTACGTTGTTTGTGTTTGTTTTGTGTAACTGCGTATCATTTTATAACGTTTTACATATTTATATGTAAACTATACTGGGTGTTGTTTTGGTCAGCGACAAGCGACCTAGGAGCGGTAGTACAAAATATATATTCCCCAAAAATGGACTTAATTCCATTAAATACTGTAAATATGTTGAGAAATACCTTATTCAATTTGAAATAAAATTACCGCAAAGTATGGTTACTAGGCACGTGCACAGACTAGAGCTAGGCGCAAGCCGCCATCGCCCCACCCCTTTACTCCGTCGTACTCCCGTTGAGTATTATGTCTACACTTTAGCTTATTACATGATTTTCAATTTTTTTTTTTATTATTTTTATTATTAAAAAAAATAAAGTATTTTTTTTATATTTTTTTTAGCACCAGTATCATTTGTATAATCGGCCCTGAGTCGCTCGTCGCTGACCAAAACAACGACCTGTATGTTGGATTTGAAATTAGAAACCATTTTTTAATGGCATCCTTCTGGTTCTTGCGTCCGTACAAGTGACAACAATAATGGAAGTAGAATCTGTTGTATTGAAATAACAACAACAATTATGTTATTAGGTTGTTCCGGGGTCGGAATTGAACCCACGACTTGTGGCGTGACTTGTTGGGCATTGTTTTTATTTTTTTATTTATACTACTTAGGTAGCAAACAATCATACGGCCCGCCTGATGGTAAGCGGTTACCGCAGCCTATGGACGCTTTTTTTATGTTTAATAGGCTTGCGCTTGACCGCAATCCCGCCAGATGGTAAGCGAAGATGTAGTCTAGGGTGGAACGCGCGTACCCATAAGATGCCTGTTCACTCTGGCCTTGAATAGACCCATGTTATAATTGTCTGGAAACAATCACTCGCTTGAATCAACAGGGGTGTTACTCACGCGTTGCCGACCCTGCAGAAATCTCTTCACACCCTTTTTGAAAAACCCCATGCTGTACTCCATTGGGAAAACCACGGCGGGTATCCTACTAACCACGCCAAACGGCCCGTCAAACATTCGAACAATTATATTTTTAATTTATACATTCTATCATAGCATAACAAAGCTTGAGTAGAGCAATGCAATCATTAGAATACGCTATTCCAATTATTTCTAAATAAGAGTTTCTACAACAAAAGCAAGTCTCAATCTCAAGCAACACAATTTAAGGTATAAAAACAAAAATCCTCAGCGCAACCCATCGTTCAATTTATACAATAGACAAAATTAATATTCCGAGAAACTTTTGTCGTGGAAACTAGACAAACAGAAGCGTCCTGCTTTGACCTCCCGGAGGTCCTTCAACAAACAAAACGATAAAAGTAAACGAATCAGCGGGAATTGATTATAGAGAACTCGATGTTGATTTATCGGAGTTATTTAGTTAACTTCTCTTAGGTTTAGTTTAAAATCTGAAGATTATTTTATATTAAATCTTTGTTTCCTTTAACTTTCTGTGTTTTAGGGATAAAGTTTTATTTTTATTTTTCATTTATTGAATGGACTTACGTTTGGCTACTGACCCATCCATAAAGCTGACGAAGATGACAAAGCCTAAGATGGAGTACGTTTACCTAGAAGATACCTATTCAATCTGTGTCTATCTCCGGTTTCCAAGCTATATTATATCTACAAATTTTTATTAAAGCTAAACTAGCTGTGAGAACATAGCTTATAGACAGAACAATTCACTTGCACATTCATAATATTAATAAAGATTTTCCAAATACAAGCTAAAACTGTATAGATTACAAAAAAAACCAAAAGAAGGCATGGTATGCAACGTGGTGTCAATTCGCTTGTACAATTGTCTGCATCCATAAAAATACCGAGGGAATCTCTAGAGCTCGAGTAAAAATGGAGCAAAATCCAAATTTTGAAAAAATAACTTGACAAATGTTCCATAAAGTGGCATTTAAAGTTTCAACTGCTAGCCTATCAGAAGAAACGAAAGGAGTGAAGAAATATACAGCACTCTCATATTTATCATGGCGTGCTCGAGATAAATGGCTACATTCATGTACCGACTACGGTACCAGTTAGTCTCCAAGTGAACTCTGAATATTTTTTCCCTTAAAGTGTTTCTGTACACTTTATGTATATTTTATCGCCTTGGCGTCGACGCTTTCATGTTCAACCACTTGTTTGATTACGATAATATTTCTAGTGTCTTAATAAGGTCGTATAACTTACCTATTATTACGATATGAGTATACTTATGCCCTTCTCTGTCCGCCGTCCGGTTATCTCACAGGATTACTTAATCTGAGGAGTACCCTTGATAAGTTTTTGATTTTGAGGCATAGCGTCGTTTGTTTTGTAGGTCATGTCAAACCTCCATCCTTATTTATATCAGTAATTTTTTTTAAACTTACTACCTTTCATCTGAGCCATCATTTTTCTCTTTGATTATTATTATGACTGTAACATAAAAAAATAAGTCTTTGTACATAGAAACACTGGTATTTCAACGAATTATTAGTATCCGCTCAGAAAACCACAGAAATGTTTTACTTTAACTATAATCAGTACCTCTACCATGAGTTTTCTACACTAACGTAATCTACAGTCGCTAGCGACTACGATGAAACATTTTGTATGAAATGCTTCCAAAAATATCCACTAGAGGCGGTGCTCGTTATATAAAATATTCACCGTAGTCGTTAGCGTGTGTAGATTACGTTAGTGTAGAAAACTCATGGTAGAGGTACTGACCTTATAAATCACTTTTGCGTATGTAGTCTGACAAACATTATCTAATGCCTAAAAAAAAGAAATTGACTTTACAGAAAATTCTTTTACCTTTTATTCTGCTTTCCTTTATTATCTGTGTACAGAAACAAACAGTCACATCAATTCAAACAAGATTATATTAAAAAAACAAATATCAGACATCATAATTAAAATAAATTCAAGTTCTTGTTTTCTTTCTGTTTTCGCGTCATTTCCATAAATTAAACGACCGAGCGGAACGGTTGTTTGTGAACGCTAGACCGTTGGCAATTTAGTTGTACTAACATTTGCACATAACAAATTTCAGTTTTGGTGGGAAATGATTTCCTTTGTCTGTACCCTGTGGGTATATTACGTAACATTATTGCCATCAGTTTCATTCTGCAGGGTGAAATATGACGGTTTTGCGATTACCTTTTAAAGATCTGACAGTTATTATTGTAAACATGCATAAAGGGGTCGATTACAACCGTCAATTTTATTTAATTTATTTACTTTATGTTTCTATTGTCAAGTTTTATAACGATAAAACTTTACCCAAACTAAATTGTTTATCAAATGTAATTTTTTTCCATGAAATAATTAATATCTCTCTGTATTTTTTTCCATACATTCCATTTTCCTCTGACACAAATGTAATTCCGTTCAGGCTGAGTTGAAGGTTGAATGTTGAAAGTTGGTAGGCCCTGATTTAAATTAAAAATTATTGCTACAAAATAATCTAATCCTCATGTTATCTCGTACTCTGAGGCCAGATTTTCGCATCATCGAAATTCATTAGCGAGAATATGGTAACAATTTGAATGGAAATAATATTGTGTATCCACATATTCTGCCAGTTTCGGCATGCAAAATGTGGTTTCGCAGCTCGCAGGCATGCTTGTTTTATTAAAACTAAATACTAAAAGATTATACACATACTTATTCTAAATTTGCCGAATAACTAGGCGTCACAGATATAGATATATCACCCCATTATTCATAATAAAGTTATCAAACGTTGATTAGCTAAAATTCCGAAGTCTTTATCTGACAGGTGCCATTTGGTGATCGAAAGAGTGAGACGGGGCACACTATTACACTGATTTAGTTAAAAAGCGATAATGAATAAGGTTAATCTATAACCCCCTTACTCATAAAACGTTACTTAACTAATAAGCTCATTAAGTGGTCACCTAAATAACGTCAAATTGTTTGAGTGACAGCAAGGTGTCGTTATTTATTTGACCATTTATTCAGTAGATTCAGTTAAATAGCGTTTATGAGTAAGGCCGTAAATGTGCTAGGCGTACATTAAAAAAAAATTATACCTTTCGACAAAAGTCTGCCATGTTTTTCGCCATATCTGTAATTCGCCATCGATGTCGAAAGCGCGAGAATTGGGTGCCTGCTGTGAGCTTATGCGCCACTCACAAATTACTGCAAGTCCAATATATGTGTAGGGAGTAGGGAATTAACTTAATGAGCCGGAAAAGAATATATGTAATAGTTTGTGAATACTTCCTAGTTTTTTTAATCGACTTTCAAAAAAAGGAGATTATCAATTCGACACAGTATGTATGTAATATTATTGGAACTGCAATATATTCACATATGATGATCTATTAGGGCTTCCAAACAAATATACAACATTTCATTGGTGTATGTATGTATGTATGGATGTTTGTCCACGCATATCTCCGAAGATATTAATCGGATTGAAAGCATTCTTTCTTTATTGGTTTACATTTACTTCAACTTAGGGAACAGTGCAAGTTTCATCGAAATCGGTTCAGTAGTTTTCAAGATATGGACAAATATTTGTGACGGCCTGGCTCATTGATACGAGGTACGGGTGTGGTTTCAAAGGAAAAACATCTCAAAACCTTGGTTAAATTCTAGTACATTTATGAAAAACTAAAAATAAAAAAGTAATTTAGAAATAACTAATCTGACACTGATTTGAAGTCAGCGAAATATTTTCAATGGAATAAGTCGTGCTCTTTCGCTGACTTCAAATCAATGTCAGATTAGTTATTTCATACTTTTTAGTTTCTTTTTAAGTTGATTTAATTTTTTTAAATTACTCTTTTATTTATAATAATTACTACTGTATTTGACCATATTTAAGCGTTTAGCTGAAGATAAGCATACAAAGCCTATAGGAAGCGTACTGTCAGATCAGATTTTCAACATTAGGTTTGCCCGGCAGATGGGTACTACAAGCACCCTCACCACGATGTTTTCTTTCTCCAAAAACTCAAGATTATTATAAGATTGGAACCCACTACCATCATCAGAAAAATCGAAGTCTCTACCACTATCTAAATCATCATTATTAGAAAGTAAAAATAATAAAGTTGCGCCAGTAGCAATTTTAATAAAAAAATCATTACATATCTCTGTTTGGTGTCGATACTACCGAATAAGCACATTCCTGATACGTAATATATTCTGAATAAGAGGCATGTTCACTGAAAAATACCAAATTTCTCGAACCAAAAACCCTTTTTTATATATCCTACATCGCTATTTGCTTCCCTCCCACATTCGCCAAGTGCCAATAAATTCAATCGAATATTAATTTCCAAAAGTCAAGCACCTATACAATGCTGAAACAAAAAGGAAGGAATCCATTCACCCCGACCCTTTGTACAAAGGGCACTTTGAGGACGGTGCCTACGAAAATCTTTTTGAAGATTTCTTTTTTGGTCTTTCTTACCGTTTCTTTGTTGTGTGATGATGTTATTGGTAAATTAAAAGCTTTAGTTATTGGATCTTATATCAGTGATACCTTATATAGGAAGAATATTACTTTTTAGCTTTTTGTCTAATTGTGGATAGATTTGTTTGACCACAATCTCACAAATGATGATGTGACCAAAGGTGGTAAGCACGCAAAGCCTCGAAGGGAACTACAATCTTCAGTTTCTTCTTTAGAAACCAAGTATCTTATGTTATAACCTGCTTATTTAACATTTACAAACATAGATTGGTCCAAAAATTGTTGCCAATCGCTCTGTATTATTCTAAAACTTCCTAATATCAACAAATTTCCAACGTCGAATCCATAAAATAAAGTGAGTATAATAGTTGAACTTTATTTACAAAAGGCCGTCGGTTCACCAACATTTAACTGTTATAGAAACAATACCTAACTGTTCTATACAGTAGTGAAGTTTAAAACAACATTGTCACCAGTTTCCAGGGTACATTAGTTTCCAACAATGCTATATAGAATATTGGTCGAACAATGATCCCGAATCGCAGCACTCTTTCATCCGTTAAGGGTGTCCAAACCTTCCTGCTAGTAGTTTCAGAAACGATTTTCCTGAGGGAAATAACTCTCGAACCTTGCGGAAAGGTACAAGGGGAAACGGAAAATGAACATTAATCCCTTCTGAAGAGTACACGGTCCGTGAGCGCTGATGAAAGCCCTGTACACGCGTCTTTATGATACAAACAAGGTCTTGTATATTAGTTGTTTTGTGTTAGAAAAATTGTAACCTATTACTACTTACTATTTCTATTGTAAAAATAATTATATGAACTGAACTAAAATAGGATGTCAAATTATTCAAGTTGTATAAGATGTAATTTAAAAGTAAACCTAACATCATGTTATAGATTTAACATAAAGGTAGAAAAATATATCGAACATTAAAAGGATGTTTTAATAAAAGAAGCGGAGTCTTATTTTTCCGCACTTTAAATCCGACATGGTAACCTCAGCCGGCTTGCTTTCACAACGTGGGAACACATACAACTGTTCAAATTACTTTCTCTAACTTGCCAAACCGAGGAAAAATATCCGAGCTGAGGTGTTCGTTGAAAAATACCTTTTCAAAACTCCGCTTTTATGTACAGGTGGTAATCTAAAAATGACATGCTGTTAGTCCTTAAGTACTTTTACTTGTATCATAATCGGTTTAAATCTTATGTTAAGTAAATTACATACGTTTTTTCTCATTCAGAACCCGTGAAACTCATATCATTACAATATAATATAGCATAGCTTTAAGTGTTTCAACGCATAGGTACACGCGTAACTATAACACTGTTCAATGTAACGATTGTATTATATTTATGTCTGACGAACACATTGTACCCTAGTATCGCGCCTTGCGGGACACCGCCAGTGCAAATGTATAATTATGTGATAATCCTATAACTCATTAAGAATAACTAAGGCAAATAACGTTTTATGACGATACAACATGGTTATACAAAGCGTACGGCTAAAAAAATACATCAAAATCATCAAAACATAATACACTACACTATAAAACGCTTTTAAGGAGTACTAGACTCACTTTCAAATAGCCGTCAACGTGTTAAATTAGTTGTTTTACGTATTTATTTTTGTTTTCTATTACTTTCTTTATACGTGCCTATTTTGTTTCAACACGATTAGATGCCTAGGCCTTAGGATTGACTTAGATCACTACTTACCACACAAGGCTGTTTGACTTTATGTTTCACTGGACACTGAGCTTCTTTTTAGTGTACTCCTGACCTCACACACCGTACAAATGCCCGCAGTTACCTCAACTCTTGGCTTCCGACACCTTCGGCCGTCGACGGTCCTTGGACTGCCGACTATAGTCTATCCGAGCGGCAAACACAACCTTAGTCGCATCTACCTTATCTCTGCAGAGTACTCTCAAGGGATTTAAGGTCCGTTGAGGGTATTCGTTGTGCGGCTCGCGAGCACGGGTGGTGGGTGGTTGTTGGTAACGTGGTTGTGGGGCAGCGGCGACGTGGGGCGATTGCCCGCCGGCGGTCCGCGCGCTGTTTGAGGCCCCCCGGCGGTCAGCCGTGCGCGCCCCGTCCTTGACCCGGTACGCCGCGCCCGACGGTACCATCCTGCTCCTCACCGAGAACGGCACCAGGCTGATGACGCGCGCCGCCGCCGCCAGCCTCCTGCGCGCCGCCCTCCTCTCCCCGCGCCCCCCTCGGCCCCGCCACGGTGAGCCGCCGCCGCACCCTCTCTTCATCTTCTCTCTCTATGTGTCTCTGTCGGATTCCGTCGCCTCTCGCACTGCACGCTTCGCACTACGCTTCGTAAGGTAGGAGCGTGGAATAAGTTCCATGGATGGAACTAACAGAATTTTATCTTTTAAGTTTTATCAGCAACTTTTAAAAACTCTCACATGCAATAAATCACGGAATAGTCAAACGAGCTTTTATTAAATCGGCTTAACTTTTTTATCATTCAGTCAACAAGACATTTAATAGCACTGGGAATATACTTTCAATTGAATGAACTACCAGAATTCCAAGTGGAATTCAAATCAAACATATATTAGCGATAACATTAGTTTAGGAAGTTAGTTCTAAAGTGCCAACCATTTATCCAATATTCGCTCCTACTTTATGCCTGCATGCTTTACAATGACTGCTACTTCCCTTTTCCATGTCCACTTTAGATTTTCATCGCAATTTGTTTCATAAAATACCTTGAAAGTCTACATTGGACACACTTAAAATGTGCATGTTTGCATGAATACTTTCTGCATCTCCTATTTTCTACGATCTCTATGGTTACTGCGCGGCATAGACTTGGCTTTGATAAATAGTTCGAGTGGGACTGTCATCCGAAGAAGGCTTTGCTATTCTCATTTCCTATACGGGAATATTTTTTACAAATATATAACATTGATAAATTTTACTTCTTGCCCGATATATGTCGTAACGTTTGCGTAACGTTGTTAATTGTATGGATTGTCGTTTTTCTATTTGCCGTCAGTAGGGTCAGATTTATGATCGTTGTCTTTAATCGATCGAGCGGCGCGATTGCCTCTGATGTTACCGTGTCGGAGTTCCGTCGCGCTATGACTCGGTTGACGAGGTTGCCCGAGCTAAGCGATGATGGATGAAATTCCAGTAAAGCTGATGTCGGACGGACGGACCGCCAATCGGAACGGAACCGGTGTGACGTCGTGGATCGGCGGTATGTCAATAACACAGGATGGAAACTTGATTGCTCCGGACAAAATAATGACCCATGTTCACCGATACGCGAGCCCCCACTACAACCCACATGGGCATCATTATCATCGATGGAACCATGAACCAGGGGGGAGCGAAGACCCCCTCTATGCTACCAAGACTGTCTACGGCCCTGGATACATTGATGAGAAACGTATGTATGGTTATTTACCTTTCAACGTTGACTAATCTTTCTAATTCTTCGTAATAAACCGAATTATTCAATGTCTTTATACTGATAGTGAATGAAAAGAAATTCATTTCTTCGAAGAAGAAAGATCAGTTGACACAATTAAAGATTTAGGTGGTACAGAAAATGATTTACACAAGAATAAACAGACAGAATAACTAACCATAGATATCGTAAGTTACACTCACTTATTTCAAGCTTCAATACTGTACAGTACTAGAAAGAACGTGTACAACCATTGAGACACGGGTGATTTGATTCATTCTTTACTATATAGCACCTATCATTATGTAATTATTTCAAGTGCTCATGCTCCAAACCCTTATTTGTTTCATCCCCCGTAATTTGAGCACTTTAGTCTAGATCTCCCACAGTTTTATTAGAAGTATAGGTTTGAAGAGTTGATAGTTTATTTACCAAATTTCAACGCAGAGTAAAGCTTGGCATAGGGAATTAGTTAATGCTTTAAAGCCCCCGAGGTCTGCATCCTTTTCCTGGTCCAAATTGTAGACAGTTTAGTAGTAAAAGAGCGATTTAGTAAAGGCGCTTAGATAAGAAGATCTCCGCGAAGCTTTGCCATTTCCTGAGTACTATAAAAGAATCATATAACCACGTGCATTTAACTGATCTCATTGATCTTACGTTGTTAAAGCACAAACAAGATGTGAAGGGGTTTAAGCTCTAGTTTATCTATATTTTTCTCATTAACGGAATAAGAAGAGCTTTAGACCTTTATGCATTTTTCATCATTCAAACATTTTGATCTTATATAAGTTTTGAAATTTTATTTCCAGTAAATTAAATCCCTCGTAAGCATGGTTTCAACAATTATTGCTTGTATTTAAATTACAGTTTCTCATGGAATTATTACGATCATTGGCAATCCATTTTGACTACACCATGTATTATTTTGAACTGATTGCTCACAAGTTGTCTCATATTATATTATCTCTCACACAATATGTAAATTTTTAACTGTCTTGGCATGAATATATCTCATTAATTAATCACATTCCAAAATGATCTTTTTTTTATTAGATTAACTATTGTTTTATTATATGAGTTACCTTTTATCTATTTATTTATTTTATGAAATAATTAAATCCAAATGTTATATTTATTTGCATTAAAATGCGGATACTTGCTGTGTATATGGATTTTTTTCTTAAAAAAGTCATAATATAAGTTTAATGTTACTACATCAACGAATGTACCTAATTTTGAATTTTGATGGTAAGAAAACACGTTAAATATTTTATAAATATGTAGTACACTCACGCACACACACTTCAAAATCAATAATCACTTAATCATAATAATTGTCATATTTATTGTTTGTTTAGCACACATCAAAAAAATATGTTGGGTCTCACCCGATGACCTGACACGCTCCGCAAGAAAGTAACAAGATTAATAAATAATATAGACCAGAAAGCGTTAAATTAAACAGTCCACACCCTACATAACTTCTAAAGTGTCTTAGACACAGATATACATCTGAATAGATGACGCGAGTGTATGTACTTCGCGTGTCAAAATCTGTGCAAAAATGGGGCGCAATGTTCTTCTTTTGAAACTGTTTCGCGCGGACAGGGAACTCGCATGAGGCTGCATGTTCACCAGAGATATGTAGCGAGGGATATGTTTAGCTAACAAATAGGATAGCTTCATTTTCACGTTAAAAATCTAATGCCAGCCTAACTAAATCAATCTTGTGACATTATGGTAGGTACAAAAAAAGTTACACGCTTGGGTTTTCATACCGATAGAGGGACTTGCGTTATCTATTTACATTTATGTCTGTAGTCTCAGATATGAAATTACTACCAGAACTCAATAGACTTCTCTTTCCAAAGGAATTCCATAAATAAACTGGTGTCTATTATTGCCATACAATCGAAGAGCGATCATAAAATTAGAGAGCATCTTCCAATTAATATTTGCTACAAAAATAACTTAAATTACTTAACACGGACATGACAACCATAACACACAAACTAACACAAACAACGACCAACAGAGAGGATTGGCAAAGAGAACGGTAAAGCAGGTGATGAGAAAGTGGCGCTGCAGTCCACCTGCCACGTGGCCCTGGATGCTTGCATCAAGGACAGCGAGTGTGTCATGTCACTAACACCAGTCCTGCAGAAGTGCCACAACAGCGACTGCGATAGGGAAGGCTGCATGACGGCGCTAAGAGGGTTCTACAGGAAGACTGGTGTGCATTGGAATACGGAGATCGCTTTTTGTCTTTGCAAGTAAGTGGACATTTAAATAGCAATAATTTGATAGAAGAAGAGATGGTCTACACCAAAGGCACATGGCTTGTAGAATAAGTAATAAGATAAAGTAGGAATGGCCACGACTGGAAAGCGCCGAGCGGGACGCCCTCCTACCAGGACCTACGACCTGATTAGAGTAGCTGGGCACCGCTGGATGCAAGCGGCCCAGAACCGTTCGAAGTGGAAGTCAATGGGGGAGGCCTATGTTCAGCAGTGTACATCCATAGGCTGATATGATGATGATGAGGAATGGCCAAGTCATATGAATACTATAAAATACTAATGGCCTTCAATAAGTAACAGCCTTCTGCTAGCTGGACTGATGACTTGGTTAGGTTGCTGGGCCTCCTTGGATACAAGTGGCTTAGTTTTTTGGCTCAATCCATGGTGGACCCCCATGTTGTAAATATACGAATAGCGTTATTATTATAGCACTAATAGGGATTAATCAGTTCTGATTGTGCTTGGGTTAATGGACGGTAGCAAGGCATGAGTCACAATACGGAAGATGCCCGGATCTTCAATTTTGATTTCTTATGCGTTTCTGAAACCATACACCGCGACGATGCACAATGCACAATGGAAGATACATTTTCAGTGAACTCTGGTTCATCATCATAACATGCCCAATAAATAATCATTGGTACTGATTCTGTTGTTTACAACTAAACTAATTTTAGTCTCACTATGTCTCTAACAAAGAACATAAGATAAGGATGTAAGAAATTTATTCCTGTCAAATTAGTACAATGCTTGTTTTCAATATAAATTTAGTCGCCATCTATCGCGGTTACGTCTAAATACCCGCAAATGAAGACGGCAAAGACTAATTTGACAGCTTTAAACATGTTCTATCCTTTTTCAATAATGTTTGTAAGAAAGAGATGTGATGTGACTAAAATTCGTTTAGTGCGATTTACTAGAATCGGCACCATTGTTTCTTCCAACAAGAACGCATTGCATTTTAATATAAAAAAAAACGGTTTTACCAATTCACCGGGTATTTGTTGATTCCCTTGCCATAATAATAAGCCAATAATTCCAGGAAAACCGACAACCGTGAGGACTCGTGTATGAACGCTCAGGAGCGGCTCCATCCATCGTGTGCACAGCGCCCACCCGTGGGTTCTCCTCTCCCGGCCTGCCATACCCTCGCTCATGCCTGCCGCGAAGAACCTGAGTGCAGGTCAGTGCAGTGTCCAAAGCATCAATGACGCAAGAGATGTTATCACGGACTAACAAACTTCTTTCGAGAAAACTCGGAAGAAACTCATGATATGAGCATAAATCGTCATGGTAGTTAGGTTTGATCATCGAACAATTTACCCAAAGAAGCTCAATGACCACCACCAATAATGCGCTCTTGGCTAAGTCAAGGACACATGGGCTTTGATTGGCCAAGTAAGAGACGATGCAGTAATTGGCCCTTACTGTTCAAAATCAGGGCAAAAGCAAACTAAAGGGCTATTTCCTCGATGGGTTTGACCAAACTATTTTCGCGTATTACAATTCCCTTTTACCATCGCACATGTCAATTTAATAGTAATTGTACAAAAAAAAACAATAAACAGCTATGTTTAAGTTTTTATCGACATTGGCAAATCTGCCAACCATTGTTTCGCCAATTTTAATCAGGCGATGGCTATTTCTACTGTCCAATGCATTGTGGTCATTAACACGCCGTGTTATGCTTCATATTTCTGTACAGATTAATTTTGATCGGTAATAACGTGTCGCTTAATTGTTGGTTGTAATTAATTAAAATAGTAAAATGTTGTATTTTAATAGGTAATTGAGTATGTCACAAAAATAAGCTATGGAATTCGATATTTGGTTTATTTATGTTCTTTATGAGTTAACAGGTTTTTTTATAGTTTTTAGCTGGTTACACTTCATTCATTTAGTAAGTGCAATCGATTTTGCTTTGTGTTCTAGTATCAACTCACATTTTGGCCCTAAAGGCTTTCGACACGAACGGAGTTTTGTAAAACTTTTCTGGGATAAATCGAATGACCGTTTGAGCGATGTCGATTTACGTTTATTATTTTATCTGAAAAACAAAAACATTGCTGGAGTCTTTCTGGGCCATCGCCTTTAGGAAGTCCAGAATTTCCTACAATCGTCTTTAATTTTCACCGTAAACTACTTTATTGTTCTGGCAACCCTACCAACACGGACGGTGTAGATCACCTATCGGTTTCAGCCGACCGCAGACGGAATAGCTTGCCCTAATTCCAGCTTATAGGTACTACACTCTCATTATGCTATCGGAGATTATTTGCCTGTGTCCGAGGCACCTAATCTCCGTGTTACTACCATGACAATGGTACTCGTAGCATGTATATCAATGTTATGTCGATTGCTAGGCTATGTGATGACGGAATATATGTTCGATTATAATACACTAGCAGACCCCCGCGGTTTCACCCGCGTACGGTTTGAATTTTTTGCGCGGAACACATTATTTTTTTGTAAATAAAAGTACCTAAGTTACTCCTTATAACATCAGCTATGAACCGGAACAGACAGACAAAAATGATTAAAAACTCAATCCGATTTTATTCAAAAAAAAGGTAAACTCACATAAAAGCTAGATGCAATGTGCAATGCAAAACTCTTTAAAACTGGAATGACAAATATAAAAGAAAATTTAAATCAAAAGCACTAAGGAGTATTGCTATCAATTTCGGTGCAAATCACTCCGAAAAATCAAACACGAATATTTTTACTACTAAAACTAAAAACCAATATTATACACTAATAAATAAAACTCAAAGAATCTTATTTAATTATTATTACAACAAATGAAAAAGAAATTAAATTAACTGCACTCAAAATATTCTAATGAAATAGTGAAAATGAACTTCCAAAAAACATATACAGCAATCGCAAATATCGCTAAGTAGGTAATCTAAGAGATTTCCAAGGAATTTTCGAAGGAAAATCAAGGCAGGCGCCGATCCCACAGAAAAGAGTTCTAGAGTTCCGAGTTCTGCATTCTGCGTTGCCTGTATGCTATGTGGCGCCTTTGAAAGTAAAAAAAGTGTATGATTTGTGATCAGTAGCGAATATTGCAGAACTATAGAACTCTAGACTGCTTGCTGTGTGCACACGGAATGCAGAATTCTGAACGCAGAACTCTAGAACTCTCTCTGTGTTAAAGGTAAGTTTTTCATTAAAATATTCAAGAACAAAAAAAAATATGTTTCGAATTTTAATCCGATTTAAATATTCTTTTATATTTGACATTCTAATTTTAAATAGTATTGCATTGCACCAAGTTTTTTGAATAAAATCTGCTCAGATTACAGAACAAAAGGCAGATAGAGCGCGCGAAACACGGGAGTGAGGTCAAAAAAAACCACAAAGTTTATTTAATCGAAAGTGATTTTCGTTAAATAAAGTTAAACAAATACAAATTCAAAAGCGAATACCAGCACGTGGATTACGTAACTTTATTGCAATGAAATTCAGATTGAAATAACCTCTGAATCGGTAGAAATATTACAAAAACGGAAATGGTTCCATTTCTAATGAACCACTGTTTTTATTTACAGTTATCAGAACGTAAAAAAGTTATCAGAAAACCGCTATATTGAACCGATTTCAATTCGAAAATGATTGAAATTTAGTTACGTAATCGCCCCACAGGTATGTGTTTTACAATTTGTATTTGCTTTTTTGGCCTCACTCCCGTGTTTCGGGCGCTCCATCTGCCTTATTTTGTAACTGTGAAAATCGGATTGAGTTTTCAAACATGTGTCAAAATAAAATGAAATTTAAAACAAAAGTCCTAAGGAGTATTGATATCAACTTCGATGCAAATCACCCCTAAAATAACTTTCTACCCCTTTTTGACCCCGTTAGGCGATGAGTTTCAATAAAATACGAATCACGTCTTCCATCAATTCTGTTAAGGAATGTGTATGCAAAATTTGAAGTAGATCGGACCACGGAATCACGTTGTCCCATACAAACTTTGCCCACGTTTTTCACCCCCTTAGGGGTAGAATTTCGAAAAATCCTTTCTTATCGGATGCCTACGTCATACAAAGAACATACCCTCCAAGTTTCAGGTCATTACGATCAGTGGTTTAGGCTGTGCGTTGATTGTCAGTCAGTCATTCAGGACAAAGCATTTTATATGTATAGATTATTTATGAAGATATCAGAATTGTGTGTTATGATTAGTAGGTAGTGTCGATACGTATCTATTATTTCACTATGGAGATTCGTCAGCTTCGATTTTGATAAAAATAATTATACATCCTACGTACAATTTAAACAATATGCCTAAATATAATAGTTAATTGAGTTTTCTTATATCCTTTGGATCACGGTTAAAAATATAACAGTGTCGTCAATTTGTTATCATAGGACGCGCGTCCCCCGCGAGAACCTACGGGAAAATATGAAAATATGTCGACCAAAAATACTAATTAATAATAAGTTGTAAGGAAATGATAAGAAAAATGTTTTATTTATATTTGAGTTGATTGAATGAAAGGTAAATTGCGGTTTACGAATTAAGACGTATTAAAAAAAAACTACTTACTAGATCTCGTTCAAACCAATTTTCGGTGGAAGTTTGCATGGTAATAACATCATATATTTTTTTAGTTTTATCATTCTCTTATTTTAGAAGTTACAGGGGGGGACAAACATTTTACCACTTTGGAAGTGTCTCTCGCGCAAACTATTCAGTTTAAAAAAAAAATTGGTAACCGCAATATCATTTTTGAATACCTATCCACACGTATGGGTTTGATGAAAAAAAATTGATTTTTTTTTCTATTTTTGTGTGAAAATCTTAATGCGGTTCACAGAATACATGAACTTATCAAGTTTCAACAGTATAGTTCTCATAGTTTCGGAAAAAAAGTGGCTGTGACATACGAACGGACTGACAGACATGACGAATCTATAAGGGTTCCATTTTTTGCCATTTGGCTACGGAACCCTAAAAATGTATTCTTATACCAATAAATATCCATTTTTTACCATCCTGTAGAATCCGTCTCGAAAACTACGAGCAGTGGTGTGCCGTAGATGCCGTCACCCAAGGCTGTGCCGGATCCCCAGCCGCCTGCCGAGCTGCCGTGGTAGCCGTACTCGGCACCCAGCTGCGCGCCGCTTGCGCCTGTCGCGGTACCGACTTCGCTCAGCTGTACGACTGCCTTGGCTGGCAGCGACTTCTCTGGCTGAACCCTTGTGTTGGTGAGCAAATATAGGTTTAAATATGAATCTTCTTCTGTTATATCCCACTGATTAGCACAGGCCTCCTTTCACAAATGAGGGTGAAAATGGGCAGATACTCCACAACTGCGGAATGCTGGAGATAGGCTAGTGGTCAACGGCCTCCAACTAGCTTAACGACTATCACAATTAAGTGATAACAGTGACCAACGGCTTTACGTGCCTTCTGAAGCACGAAAAACGCTCTAGTCTCTCTACTTAGGCGGTAACCGATCCAGATACCGTCCTCACCAGTGATTGCTTAACTTTGCCGATCGATTAAGAAGAGCTAATCAAACTACACTAGGAGCGCTTCCGCCACCAAGATATCGCATAAAGATAAAAACCACTACCATAAATTCCAGTGGAATCCCAAAGCGACTACCATGTGAAGACATACGGGTCTCTCCTCACCACGACACCATTCGACAACGGCATCAGGTACATCACCGTGCCACCAGAGTCGCCGATCTACCACCGCACCACCACCCACCACCATCGGCATACCACGCAACAGGGGAGCTCGCAAGTTGATTCAATGCAGGTAACATTCTTTGGAACTGGTTATTTTAACATCTGGTTGATCGTTACTTAAGACCGCAATAAACCTATGAAGATCAGGTTTCTGGGTAATTGTGAGACCAGATTGTTCAATCCTGGTCTCCTGTGGCCTTGATTTATTAAGGTTTCTCTTGATGGATTATGATACTACGATGATGCGAAGTCCTTTTTTTGACAAGACTTTCATTGGACTAATTGATTACAATTTTCGTCAAAAGTGGAGGAACATAAAGATTGATATCATTTAATACAAGTTCAGTAACAGTTCTTACTACTCTTTTCTTCAGGAGCACCGCGAAGACCACAGCCCAATCACTACTATGTCGGAACAGACCGTCATTCCCAACGAAGTTGCTCAGATATCCGAGCCGGTGGTCGAAACAACCACAGAAACGACCACCGTCGCAACTACAACTACCACCTCGACCACAACTTCTACCACCACTACCACAACGACTACAACCACGCCGAAGCCGACCACCACATTAGAGCCTACGAAGTATTGCATCGTGAAGAAGCCTGAGAATGATGATCAACCGCAGTTTATCAAAATGGGAGAGACTAGACGGGTATGTTGTATTTATCTAATTCCTCTGTAACTGGGGACTCACCCCATGGGGTAAACTACTATACTAAAGCATCTCCCATATATGTCTTGGGCCGCTTGTATCCAACGGTTCTTAGTGATATGGTCATACATAAGTTTATACTATCTATTGTTTTTTTTGTGTTCGTATAAACTCGATAATCTCTAGAACTACCAGTCCGATTCCAAAAATTCTTTCACTAATAGGAGTCTCTATTATCCTTGAGTATTATAGATTATTTTTGATCCTGGAAACGTAAGTGAAACCTCGAGAGAAAGCTAGTTTATTTATTGACGATATACGTTATTTTCCCTTTACTCATAAAGCGCTATTTATCTAATAAACTGTTTTAATGGTCACGTAAATAATGTCACATTATTTGACAATGACGATAGAGTGAGGTTATTTACGTGACCCATTATACAGTATATTAGTTTAAAACTTTTTATGAGTAAGGTACAGTAGTACCCAATTAATATGGCTTATCGATGTACCTGCGCAGAAGATACATTTAACGCTATCGGTCGGCAGCTGTCGCCATGTTAGCGCACGCCGTGCGGAGGGACGTGACTTGCGAGTGAGACGGAACTAAAAGCTGCAGTGTATTATGAACCTTATAGTAGTGATCTAAGGTTGATTGTAAGTTTTAAGCATTTTTTCGTTAATCTTCGGGGCCATACTTTCTTTTCTGTGCGAACGAAGATTCACGACGCGCCATAAAAGTTGGGTAATACTGTAAGTGTCGTTTACTAGAGTCTGGCAAACGAAAGTTGAGCCTGGCTGCAATTCAAACTCTTTACATGGCAACATTCTATTTCGTCACCCGGCATAAAAAGTATCAACTAGTTTACTTTATTCATAATGGCTTTATAGCTAAATCAGTGATATGTGTCCACCTTCTCATTCTTTCGATCACCTTAATGTTCTACAATATGCTAAATGAACTTCTACGGTCGCTAATCACTGAAACATCTATCTATATTGTTCTACAAAGGTAAAATAAACTAGAAAAAAATTAAAATTACCACAATTGAAATTTTTGAATTTGAATATATATAGTACGCTTAGTTTAGGATCAGATAACCGTTTGTGAGGAATATCCCAGGATATTTTATTATTTATTTAAAAGCATTCTATATAAAAATAGAATATAACGAGTTTAAGTAAAATTTTAACTGATTTACATGCAAATATTACTTAGGAAAATCAAACATAATTTAATATTTATATAATTTTTTGTAAAGTATCAATATAATTTATTCCTACTATACTTAGTGATACCACATTTAGTTTTTTTAAATTTGCCGCGCTTTTTCAGTTTCTACTTTCGTATGCTAGACTATAACTACCAGCCACCCTATATAGAGAGTGAGACGAAGTGGCTGCGAAGGTGTATTTTGAAAGAAATGATTGTGATTATGCAGCTGTACCGTTCGGCGGAGCTGGCGGAGTGCACGGACCTGTGCGTGTGCGAGGCGTCGCTGCAGGTGGCGTGCGCCGTGGCGTGCGTGCCGCGCGCGCCGTGCTCCTCGCGCCTGGCGCACTACTCGCACGCCGCGCCCGCCTACCAGCCCTACCGCGGCCGCTGCTACTGCTACTCCGGCTCCTTCATCTGCATGAGGCCCAACCCTGGTTAGCACACACATTTACATACCTAATACAAAAAACCTTGCTGAGTTTCTTGCCGGAATCTTCTCAGTTTAAGTGTATTTTGAACCGGTGGTAAAATTCAACTGTATGTAACAACTCAACGTTCATCATCATCATCATCATCATATCAGCCCATTCGATGTCCACTGCTGAATATAGGCCTCCCCCATTGATTTCCACTTCGAACGGTTCTGGGCCGCTTGCATCCAGCGGCGCCCAGCGTCTCTGACCAGGTCGTCGGTCCACCTGGTGGGAGGTCGTCCCGCTCGGCGCTTTCCAGTACGTGGTCGCCACTCGAGAACCTTTCTTCCCCAGCGGTTATCAGCTCTTCGAGCGATGTGGCCTGCCCATTGCCACTTCAGCTTACTAACTCTACGAGCTATGTCGGTCGTTTTCATTTCAACGTTCATATCAGAGCCTAAACTGAATAAATGACTTTTTGATTTTGATTACCTACATACTAAATAGCTATTTATATCTGTAAAAAGACTTTTGCTGACTGATTGAATCGGTATAGAATCTTGAAAGGAGTTGGAAGATTTTATGGAGCTTGGCATTCCTATTATTCCGCCATTTTGATTTTATTTCAAAATGGCTTCCACGGATGACTTATATAAAAATTGATAGCTAACATCAATACAATCATGAAATATTCTGTGACAAAACCTCGGTAAACTGTCACGTTTCAAAGATATAAGCATTAAAGTTTTACTCTTAAGAACATTTTTAATCTAATTAATATTTTTAATGCAAAATTTATTGCTACACTCAATAACTCTACCCAATAAATAATAGTTAAATAAAAACACGTACAGGGCTTTTTAATCGTCTTTTGTAGTTTTTTTTTAGTATAACTTTAGTTGCTTATATCTTCGAATCGTGACTGCTTACGAGGTTTTGTCACAAAATATTTCTTGTTGGGTCTGTTGAGGTCTTCGAATGATAAGCGGACTGTATGTATATAAGGTTTATTAGACTGATTTCAATGAGAATTAATAAAACAAGTAAAGATTGACGCGGGCGTCGTGGGAGCCGCTCGTTGCTGCAGTGTCGATGTCGGCTACGTACGTGCCGCCCGCCCCCTCCTCGCCGCTGCTTGTCCCCGCGTGCCGCATCCCGCGCGTGGACATTTCTTGATTGTATTGATGACAGCTATCAATTTTTATAAAAGTTATCAGTGGATGAGAGGAATGCTAAAATCTTCCAACCCCTTTTACACAAAGGATCCTTACATAGCGTAGGCACTGACTAAAGGAGGGTTTTCAGAATTCGATCCTGCAAAGGATATAATATAAAGGGAATAAGATACGCTTCTAGTAATATCAAAGATGTAGTAAGCAGGCCTTGTGCCGACTTCATAAACGAACAATGAATACTTCGGGAATGCAATTCTTCTCACGATGTCTTCGAAAATCCTTAAAGATCCGATCTTAAAAGTTCTACGTAAATTTAGAACTCTGCGAGTTATTTGCATTTACCTGTGAGCCACCACAACCAAAATATATAGCTATGTAAGCCAGCCTTAAACTTTTCTCAGGAGAATATAAGCTTCCCGAAGGAGTATACCTGCTCCTCGGCTTCAGCGCAGTAGACGAGGCTCTGCTGAGGCCTCACACCGGCCTCGGGGCTGAGGACGCAGTGAGGGTGCTCCAGCAGTACATGTATACTGTGCACTCTGAGGGGGTAAGATGAATGACCATGATGTTCTGATATTTTAGTAACCATCCCAAGTCTAATGAGTCCTATGTTTACATTTTATAAAACGCACAGTCTCTCTGCCTAGCTTTAGAAGCTCATAACTCGAGCACCGATTTCATTCCAAATTATGAAGCTATTTTAGATAGTCCGTAAATGTACACGATTTAGAAGACGTAACGTATGCAAGTTTTTTTTATATTGATGGTGATTCTTCCAGACAAACTGTACGTTGACGCTGTTCAACATAAGCAATGAGAACGTGATCATATCTGCGAGCGTGCCGCAGAAGGAGCAGGAGGCTCTGAAGGAAGCTGGAGATGCCCTGCTAGATAGAGAGAAGGTAATGAATTTATTACCTTATACTCATCGATTTAAAGTTCTTATTGTTGTTCTTCCTGATATTTACTTTGAGAATTATGCTGTTTACTAAATTCGAGCTCAAACTATTAGGAGTTATCTTTACAATCGTTTTATAACACTTATTCCAGGAGGAGTGCATTGACGTACTCAAGATCGTGAAGTCCCGTATCAACTCTCAGCACGAGGATATCTCCTCTCATCTCCTCCTCTCCATCTTCAAGATAGCTGAAGTGGACGTGGTGTACCCCGCGCCGCCCAGCTCCGCCATCACCAGTCACGGCCCCAACAAGATCTTCTATATTATCCTCGTCCTTATCACTCTCCTATACAACATTAATATCTCCATCCCTGTCTCCAACATCAAGAATATCGTCAATTGTTTGTCGAATTTATTCGATCGTAAGATAAGTGCCGCAAAAGGTTGTTCTAAAATTTCGTTGGAAATTGTTCCTTTTGTTAAAGAGAGATATTTTTCAAATGATCATATCAATTTTATATCTATATTCGGGGAAGAATTTATCGATAATAATACTGTAGCTGTTGTAAATTATACTGACACTTCGCACGATGCACTCGCTTTAGTTGACGCACAAACTGAACATAACACAGATTATAAAGTAGATGTAAGTGATGTAGATGTAAATAATTATAAGGAAATGAAACATATCATAGAAGCTGTGAGTATTACAATATATAATAATTTTAATGAACTCGTTGCCGATGCAATTATACCTAAATATTTTTCTAGAGATGTGTATTACGAAGGATGTACTTGTAATTATGATTCGACGAAGCTTTTCGGTGATTTTCGTTTTGAAAAAATCGCGTCCTCTTCTTATGGGATTGTAAAATCTATTAGCTTAGGACTGACTCTCGTAGTAGTCTGAAGACTGAGATGAACTAGACATATCATAGATAAATGTATTTCGTTTTATTTTCGACTTAGAACTGGTGCTTGTAGGTCGATCTTAAAGGCTGGGTTTTGTAAATAAGTGTATTATGCCTTTTACACTGTTAAATGTTATTTTCTATTCTTCTATAGGTTATTTAATTAAAGCTGCAGATACAGAAAGTTTATAATCTATCGTAAAATTCCCAGCGTTTCGAATTGTTTAAAATTTTTAAGGAGTTATCCATAAGTGCGTCAAAATTATAACAGGTTGCAGTATTTTGTGAAAAAGCAACTTTGTTTGAAAATACATATCATTAGTTAATAAGAGAAAGTGTGGTAATAGTTGCCTGACGCCTTATATGGATGTCTCGTATTTTTTTATCTGTATCTGACGCAGTGTTTTTTTTTTCTTTTAATTGTTAAGAATGTAGTCCTGACGTAGTGGTAAATATGCCTTTCTGTTATATAGATGACTGTTAAGTAGCAGTTACTAATCAATGTGAATGCACGATTAGGGAATATGCGAGCGGACAAAATGCAACTATAACACACTACTTAATTTTATAAAAATAACGAAGGAGGATAAATAATAGTACAGTATTACCTAACTGATATGGCGCGTCGTGAATCTTCGTTCGTACAGAAAAGAAAGTATGGTCCCGAAGATTAACGAAAGAATGCTTAAAACTTACAATCAACCTTAGTTCACTACTATAAGGTTCATAATACAGTGCAGCTGTTAGTTCCGTCTCACTCGCAAGTCACGCCACTCCGCACGGCGCGCGCTAACATGGCGGCAGCTGCCGATCAATAGCGTTTCCCGCGCTTTGAAAATGTATCTTCTGCGCAGGTACATCGGTAAGCCCATGGTATAATTATGTACCGCCGAATCTTTTCGCCAACATCAAAATTGCACCTTATTTTAGTTATTATACAGTCAAATTAAAAGTTGATCGGTTTGAAGAATCGTGTGATGACTATACCACAGACTATACCTTACTGTATACTCGTAAAAGCCATATTATATTATTTTATTGAATACCTAAAAAGTAGATCCGTCAAACAAGTACAGTTATGCATAAATAAATCTTCATTATCAGTGTGTTTTTATCTATTTTGGTAATATCACCTGGAACTTTGAACTGTTCCTTGATTTTTTATTTTGTATACATCATATCAGCCCATTCGATGTCCACTGCTGAACATAGGCCTCCCCCATTGATTTCCACTTTGAACGGTTCTGGGCCGCTTGCATCCAGCGGCGCCCAGCAACTCTGACCAGGTCGTCGGTCCACCGCAGTGGGAGGTCGAGGTCGATTTTGTATACATTGTTATATTATTCTGTATATAAAAGGTTGTATAATTTTGTCCGCCTCGCATTATTTGCATAATGTTAGTTAGGCGACACTTAGATAAATGTACTTCTGAAACTACATGACTTAAAATACCTATATGCAGGGTGGATATTCTGAAATGGAATATAGTCAACAATTTTGTTTCTTAGTTCGTTATGGTGTACAACTTTTACTATGGCAACATTTACTAAATATTGAAAAAAAAAACATGAAACTTGAATGAGAAGTTTTTTAAAAGAAAACGCGACACCTCTTTCCTTACAATTTGAAAAAATGCCATCACAAAGTATCCACCAGTATATAAATATATAATGTATTAAATTGGTAAAGAAAGAAGCTTTAATTTGAAGTAGCTATAGATTCTTGTGTTCTCTAAGAGTTGTAAACGAATATTAGCAGTGTTTAGAAATATACATTTGTTTGAATTTAATGTAAAAATTAATTGAAACCTTCAATAACATTTGTAAATTCTAGTTCCTAATTATTTCTCTGGGTTAAATAAAAAAAATATATAATGTACATTCTCGATTTTTTTTTAATTGGGATTAGAATACAAAAGTAGTAAAATTATTTGAATTAAATAAATTATACTTTCCATAAACACGAATTGAGAATGTTTATTCAATATGGTTTCCCAGATATTACATTTTCACAGACTCTTTTCGAAATAATAAACGAATTTCACTTGATTGTGTAAAGATTTTGAAATATAAAATAATTTCTGTGTCAACCAAACGAAAATACTGGGAGAAAGAATACTTATACCTATTTCCTATCAAAAAAGGTAAGTAAAAATAAATTATAATTTAGTCAGTTTCTTATATTTTGGCACAAACCATATAATAAAATACCTACCTAACTTAATCACAAATCACTGAAAATTAACCTGGCTACAGAATTCAATGACTTATCGAAACGCAAGTTAATTAAAAAATATACGCTTACAATAAATATTATATTAATTCGTTCTTATTTGTAAGCAAATATTTTTTGTATCCCTTAATGTCAAATGAACTTGTATCTTATTCTTTAGAATAGGCTTTAGCCTAAAATTATGAACACGAGGTATAGAATGTACAAAAGGGCTAAAAAGGAAGCAAAGCAATATTGCTTACGGAATTCATTTTTTCGAATTCTCGGTAGGTCCTACATAATTTAAATATTTTTTGGTATACTAGTCACTCATTATAGACAATTCAATTCAATAAAAGATTCGGAATTGATGAATTGCATAAGATCTGCTGTAAATTAGAAAAAAGAATTCCACTAGCAATATTGCTTTAGCTTCCTTTTTAGGGGGGTAGGTTGTCCTGTAATTAATGGTCCAAATGATAACCCTCGAGAGCTGAGATTGTTCCCTGTAAAAAGTAAAATAATTCCAGTAAAAGTTTTAATTCTAAAACTATGACTTTTACTGGATTAGATTATTTGAATGATTGTTTTTTTTTTATGCAAATTCCAAAATTTAAGATAATTTTACAATTTCTTTTTTCTAATATTTGTCTTTTTCTCAAACCTTTCGAGTGTTATCATTTTGACCATCAATTACAGGACAACCAACCAACACAAGAGATGATTAAAAGAAAAGCTTTCAAGAAAGAAAAGTTACGTATACAACTTATTTGCACTTTCACATTAATTTAATACGATCTATTTTCTCTTTAATTGCAATGTATCACATAAAACACAAAACTTTGCGAAATTTAATCTAACGATACATATCAATAAAGCTCAATTTTGTACCTATTGTATTTCTAGCATTAGATGTTGCAAAGCAAAAAAATGGCGTACGTCTTTATGTAGCTTAGATATTAGAGAAATCGTAGTTATATATATTAATAAAAATAAATTTACAAATGAAAATAGGAAAAAATATTTCTAAACTGAATGTTTAAAATTCTGTTTGTAGATGTGACGCGAAAAAGAAGTGTTTTCATTTTGTATTTGCTAAAATTTTATATGTATGTACTTGAAATATTTTTAAATTTTTTGATGATGTTAAAATATTTAATTGTTTAGATTTAGAAAATTGAATGGCTAATTGGAAAATAACGTCCTTTTATTCAGAACATTATAATCATTGGAAAATATTAAATAAAAAAATTAAATTCGTGCACATGCCTCATGCCTTCCATGTAAATAAATAAAATATAGACAGTAATAGTAATTTTAAAACACTGTGAAATTATATAATTTAATATAGAAAATACATAATTTAATAACACTGCACTTTACGCCTGATATAACCTTATCAATGTTTTGTATTTTTTTTTATTACAATGTTTTTGAAAAGTGACAGTTTTCTAGGAACATTTTGATTTCTGTTTAATTTTCACGTACACACATGTACAGATCACGCTATACATTTCCAATATAAGCTGACCTCTCATTGTACTGAAATCTTATACAATGCGAGATCGGCTTATACTGGAAAAGTATAGCTTGATGTGTAGCCGTGTGTACATAGAAATAAGATCCATGAAAAACATATTTCATATTTTTAAACATCAAGATTTATTCGTTAAAACAAAAGCCTTAATTCATAAACTAAACATATCAAAAGTATACCAATTTTATCTTATCTTACCTAATAAGGACAAAAACTGTTATGTTTATTGTAATTTACTTCGGACGATGTAAAAATAACTTGGTTTCATGAACGTCCATAGGTCGCTTCTAAAACTGTGTGTTAGTGAACCGTTGCAGCTACCGTCTAAGTAGTCTCAATGTATAGCAATATTAATTAACGTAGATTACGTTTTGTATTGGCTTGAAAACATATTTGACACAAAATTGAGACATCAAAAGATACAGCAACTAAACCTGAGTGTCAAAAGTAGATTGGCATGTTAGTACCTTTTATAACAATCTATGGAAACTCTTGACAGTTTGCACAGATATTAAAAAAAGTCGGATATATTCTCGCTTAAAAAAAACTGTGTCACTCGAGTCGGCCACCACGCTGTACGTACAAGCCGGCACGCACACATTCACACATTAGTTGAGCGCGAGTAATCGACTCTGTGTAAACGGCGACAGAGTCTAATTTCCCGCGGATTAGCCAACTAAGGTGTGCGTGAGAGGTGGCCGACTCCATAGACACAGTTTTTTGTTAGCAAGAATATGTCCTCCGTAGTCTGTGACAGTTTGTATGAAAACTGTGAAGAGAATACTCAATGTGTACGATACTCAAGGTACGGTAGTACCCAAGAATCTTATATATTATAAAGATTCTTGGTAGTACCCAACTGATAAGTCGCGTGAATCATCGTTCGCACAGAAAAGAAAGTATGGCCCCGAAGATTAACGAAAGAATGCTTAAAACTTACAATCAACCTTAGATCACTACTATAAGGTTCATAATACACTGTAACTGTTATTTCCGTCTCACTCGCAAGTCACGCCCCTCCGCACGGCGCGCGCTAACATGGCGGCAGCTGCCGACCAATAGCGGTTTCCCGCGTTTGAAAATGTACAAAAAGTATCTTCTGCGCAGATACATCGGTAAGCCATATAAGTTGGGTACTACTGTTCTAAAGTGATCAGCTACTTTTGACGTTGACTGTACTGTATTTGCAAATGCGTCTTATAGCTTATTAATTTAACGTATAAACGTGGTATTTTCCAAGCCGATAAGAAAACTTAAATTTAAAAAGTAATGTGAATACACAGCACTGTAGTGATATGCGTAACTGAGCTTCTAAACGATTACAATTGTTTTATACACTTACATACATTACGTAAATAATTGTTTATTTAAGCGACCATCAGCTGATGGCGGTGTCATTTTGTTGTAGCTAAATAAAGATTCATACAAAATTACATGTAATTGTTTTTTTTTCTCGTTTTAAAGGCGATGATAGCTCAGTGGTAGTGACGTCGGATACCGAGACGAACGTCCCGGGTTCGAATCCTACAATGAGCTTGAGCTTTCGGTGAAGGAAAACATCGTGAGGAAACCATAGCACGGTGGTAGGGTACTTTGTTGTAGTACCCGCCTGGCTGGCTACCACCCTCAAGTTGAAAATCTGTCGCCAAGCACCTTTCGGTGTGTTCCGACAGCTGCACTTGAGAGTTCCTTCTAGGCTTTGTGTGTGCACCACCTTTGGCCACATCATCACTTACTATGGTGAGATTGCGGTCAAACACAGGCCTATAAAAGTAAAAAAAAAAACTAGCTGCAAGTTCATATGTGGCCAATGTGGTAGCAGCAAATCTCCGAAGCATCTCCAAAGATATATACGTAGGTGTATACGTAAGCACGACATTGTGATGACACACACATTGAGATGTGGGATCGTGCTTGAATTCGCCGCGAGAGGTGCTAGTTAGTGTAGGTGTCAGTGGTTGGGGGGCGGAGCACCCCACTTTCAAAGAAATAAGTTCTTTGTTAAAAATTCAATTTTTATATAAGGTATTTTGAGTGACTGTACTTTTTGTTATCTGTACTTGCATTGTCATCCAATATACTAATGTATACCAAATATCAAGTCAATCCGACCACTGGAAGTGGGTGAAATTCGACCTGCAAGATTCCACCCGAACAAACATACATTGCAAGTTAAATAAAAGCTTGAAAAAAAAACTCTAAAATAAACAAGAAAAACATTTTCCGTAAATTTTTTTTTTTTTTTTTGCCACTATAATATAAATATTGCGCTCTGATTTTATTAGGCATTAGATCGCCTGTAATAGCTTTCCTTCTTCACAATTTCTTCTGCTTCCCACTTCTTCACTGTCACTAGAATCTTCTAAATTCAGGACACTTCGATAAACAAGTCGTTGCTAGGCATTGAATTATGAATTCTTACATCCTCCAAGTTGCTGGGTCCGGGAGAGAACGAGGCCCTTTACTCCCGCATACAGGGGACGAAAAGCGAACTTATTTAAACAAACCGATAGGACTTTATCATTATTATCGCTACTTTCGCTTGTGGCGCCAGCTGGTGACCACAGAAACGATAGCCATAGCCCTTACATCATCAAAAACTGCTCTAACAATATCGATGAAATTTCCTATATGGGAAAAATCGATCTAACTTGGTCTCTTCTCAGTGAGAAAACGCGTTTTTCCGAGTTTTCTGCTGAGCTGAACTCGGTCACCCAGGTACACACGGCAACACATCAACACACACACCAGTATAAGCTGATCTCGCCTTGTATAGGATCTCCGTACAATAAGAGGAACAGCTTATATTGGAAATGTATAGCTTGATCTATAGCCGTGTGTACTAACATTTTATTTGCTGCGACACGTTTATTAGTGAGAGTAAATAGTTTTCTCGGTTGATGACCACCGTAACTTAGATACTTCACAATGTAATTTAAATAAAACGTTGTCGTTCCCCCTTCTCGATAAACTCGATTTGGCTAGGTCGAACTAGGTGTCATGTAGGATTTTAGTTGTTTTATTTTAAAGTTATATTTTAAAATAAAAATCTGAGTTTCTTGCCGGTCCTACGGCTAAAACCTAAGGCTAAAACTGAATGTAATAAATGGCTTTGAAATTTGACATAAATAATAGCATTTAGGCGTAGACATAGAAAACGACCACTCTACGCATTTAGGTTTATACAGAGTTCTAAAAAAACTCTATCTTTACACACTGACATCTATAGTTACTTAATAAGTACTACTTGAATATATATAATTTACTGTACAAAATAATAGATGGTGTTATATCTAGTGAGGCAATGCTATCTCTTCCAACAGATGGCGCTGATACATATAAGAATGCATAATCATAGATGGCGTTAGCATAATATCTAAGAATGCATAGCATAGATGGCGCTGTTATTTATTAAACATGTCAGAATCAAGCAACAGGTGGCGCTACTTAAATTTTGAGCTTGCATTTCTTAGTGTTTTGTTTATTTTTTAATTAGAAAATATTAATGAGTCATAATTACCTTATACGTCGTAACACATTATATAAATAATATTGTATTGTCTAACAAGGCGTGTAGGTACAAAATTGTTTCAAAACAAGCGTGTAGTCAATTCTGACGCATGAAATTCGATCAGTCATGGCAAATTGGTTCGAAACTCGTTCAAAACCTGAATACCAATCACGATAATCGGTTGAAATTGTTTTGTAGTAGCTACACGCATGAAAATACATAGAATTTCCGAATTAATAGCGTTATGGCTTCTTTGAATGATGGTAGATAATTGCCATGTTTGCTGGTAAATTCTCAAAAAATACTATAGGACATAAATACCTACTATTCAGTAGGTAGGTGTACGTAGTACCTCTTTAATTCCCTGAAAATATTCCCTGTAGGTGCATGCACCGGAATCAATGCTGTTATGAAGTTCATTTACAGCCTCCACGCGATGCATCATCGAAATCGGTCGAATTCCGCATCACGCGACCGGCAACAAGATGAATGGAACATGTTGACTGTATAAGTAATTGGATGGTCGCAAAACCAGTCGTGGGCCATCTCTTTACTTATGTGATTCTTTATTGGTCCGGCTCCGAACAGAACGAGCAGTCAGAAGGAAATGTAAACCTGCAGTTACGGAAAACCCACTTTATATTGTATCAGGCAGGCATTGAGCTATTATTACTACGTATAGAGAAGCTATTATAAACAAAGGTTATGTAAATTTTTTTAGAGTCAACTAAAGTTCTCTTAGCGCTGAAACAATAATTAGTACCTAGTCTAAGCAGACAGTAGAAGCACGTAGCGCTATCAGAATGCTTTTAGAAGTATTTATCTCCAATTATACTGCTTATACCAATGCTTACGCCTCTATACGTAGTAATAATAGCTCAACGGTATCAGGTAGGTATTTATTTTGTCTAGCAAAGCGTCCCTTATAAGACCTGGTGAATAAATTACCTGATAACCCTGCAAGTTTATACATTTTACTGAAAACAGTTCCACAGACTTCAAATTTTGAATTGAATGTTATTAAGGTGGCAAACAAGCATTCGGCCCACCTGGTGGTAAGCGGTTACCGTAACCTATGGACACTTGCTATACCAGGCGGTATCACACTGGTACACGCTTAGCCATCCAAAGAGGGGTCTGGACCGTCTCGAGAGAGGTTAAGATGAGCTTATATCGTAAGGCTACATACACACAGATGGTATCTAGTAAATACGTTCAAAAATTAAACAATGTAATAATACAATGGGATGTTGATTCGACGATCATTGTTCCTAGTTGTTTCGGCGAAACGGTCTCATAGGGAAGAGTCTCGACCAACATCTTGTGAGGCTCTCACTAGATGGCTGGATCAAGTGTCATATACGGAAGGCGGTACTCCTGGACACGGCACGCATCGTTAGGAGGTTCTTCTCTCTGCGTGCCTAAACACCGGTTGGGCCCTATCCCGCTGCCGGCGCGGCGCTCGGCGGCACACTACAATTAGGTTTTATCAGGTTTTTTATGTTTTTGATTCTTTATAAATATTAATGTTATAAAAAAATTAAGACTATAGATAGATAGATGAATAAAGAGTAATAATAATGATATCCTGGGACATTTTTCAAACAAGTTCATGATTCCAAACTAAGCAGAGCATATAGAAACCAGACAACTGATATACCTACTTACTAAAAATGTATTCGTATTTTTTTTCAATACTTGCTTATTACACGGCAGCCAGAAAAAGAAGGCGAAGAGAAGATCGGGTCTGGCACAGGGGCTTCTCACGAAGTTACCAGCATACGGGCTTCCCGAGGGATTATGCAAATGGGTTGCCAGCCTTCTGTCCAGCAGATACATAAGAGCCATTGTCGACGGTAGCTGCTCTGATAACATGAACATAAATGCCGGCGTCACGCAAGGCTCCATCACTGTTCCTTCTGCATATCAATGATATGCTGTCTATTGACGGCATTTATTGCTATGCGGACGACAGTACAGGGGACGCTCATTACACGGGCCGTGCAAATATCCCTCGTTCCGAGGTGGAGGAAAGCCGCGAACGGCTAGTGTCTGAAATCGAGAGTAGGTACACTAACTTGTGTCTCCGATTGGGGTTGACTAAACCTAGTCCATTTCAACCCCACCAAGACTCAAGCCTGCGCGTTCACCACAATTCCAGAACACTGAAACATCAGTCAAAGTATCGGGATCCTTGGCGTGGATATCTCTAGCGACGTTTTGTTCCGAAGTAATTTGGAGGACAAGGTTAAGATGGCATCCAAAAAGCTTGGAGTGCTCAACAGAGCGAGGCAGAACTTCACATCGGGGCAAAGGCTGCAACTTTATAAGTCGCAGGTCCGGCCTCATATGGAGTACTGCTGTCATCTATGGGCGGGAGCACCTGGATATCAGCTCGGGCCTTTAGACTCGGTTCAGCGACATGCCATCAGAGTTGTTGACGATCGAAGTGTGTAACTAATGTTTTCTGGGTTCATTTATGTATGTGAGTTTCTTTATTCCACCATAACTTTTAAATGCCTGCATGATCAGATTTGGATGTATGAGGTATCGTTTGACCTCATAATTCCGAGTGATTGGGTGTGAATTTTTACCTTTTTAGAGACCCGGGACCTCTCGGCATTCGACGTCTACCACTGAGCTATCATCGCATAGCATAAAAATATATGACTCCAGGTGTATAGCAAACTGCGGGAAATACCTCCACGTTTAATAAGCCAGTCACGTTGATACTCTTAACGCCGTATTTGGAAACAAACGTAAAGTTAATGAGATATTTGCTGGCAATATCATTACTATGTTTTTATAGCTTTTTAATTATTATTGTGAAGATGGTTAATGGTGCAAGGGGTCGCCGTTTGTCAGTTGGAAAATATTAATATAACTGCATAATTAATAAATGTAGCGTATAAAATTGCTTATCTATACCACAGAATAAATAATAGTACTTCTATACCTATAGTGTGTTTGGTTGGTCCCGGACTAGCGATATTTTATTAGCGTAGAAGATATTGTAATGCAACATTTATGGACAGAACTATGTTCAAATTATGTCTATACCGACCCCCTCCTCTTGGAATGGCTGCTATTTTAATTTTCTTATTTTACCGTACAGATACCTACTGAAAAGGGTTTATTTGAAAAGTTATATCACCTATCAGTAAATGCACTATTTTTTTCATACA
Organism: Polyploca ridens; assembly: GCA_951394255.1. Classification (NCBI taxonomy): domain Eukaryota; kingdom Metazoa; phylum Arthropoda; class Insecta; order Lepidoptera; family Drepanidae; genus Polyploca; species Polyploca ridens. The sequence continues at coordinate 4,822,981 of OX596268.1, forward strand.
TATTAGGGCATGAATATCGGAATCTCGGAATCTCGTAATATCGGAATCTTGGACCTTTATTTCCGATATTACAATATCGGAATTGAGTGATCCAATATCGTAATATCGGAATCAGATATTTTTATCTATGCTATACGCTTGCAATACCAGGAGTATCATTCGCGCCTTGCCGACCCTAAAGAAATCTCTTCACACCCTTTTTGAAGTACCCCATGCTGTAGTCCATTGGGAAAACCACGGCGGGGAGCTCATTCCACAATCTGAGCGTCCTCGGAAGAAAACTCCTTTGAGCCCGCACAGTTCGAAACAACTTTCTTCATAACCCGATCGAAGATATTAAACTCTAAGAACTGGTGGAATAGTAAAGCAATAGTCTTCCGTTAAGCTCTTACGTAATCCGTTTTATAATTTTAATAGTAAAGTTAAACATATAACATAAAATAACAATTAGTGAGAAAGCGTATTAATCCAAAGGCTTCAAATCATTCAAAGTCTGTGTCTGAGTGTGTCATGAGTCTAAAGGCCCAAGCTGGTATCCAGGTGCTCCCGCCCATAGATGACAGCAGTACTCCATATGAGGCCGGACTTGCGACTTGTAAAGTTGCAGCCTTTGCCCGATGTGAAGTACTGCCTCGCTGTGTTGAGCACTCCGATCTTTTTGGATGCCAGCTTAACCTTGTCTTCCAAGTGAATTCGGAACAAAACGTCGCTAGAAAACTCGACGCCAAGGATCCCGATGCTTTTACTGATGTTCAAGATGACTTGGGTCTTATTGGGGTTGAAATGGACTAGGTTTAGTCGAGCCGAATCGGAGGCACAAGTTAGTGTACTCTCGATTTCAAACACGAGCCGTTCGCGGCTTTCCTCCAGCTCGGAACGAGGGATATTTGCACGGCCCGTGTAATGAGCGTCCCCTGTACTATCGTCCGCATAGCAATTAATGCCGTTAATAGAAAGCATATCATTGATATGCAGAAGGAATAGTGTTGGGAACAGCACAGAGCCTTGCAGGACGCCGGCATTAACGCCCATGCTATCGGAGCAGCTACCGTCGACGACGGCTTTTATCCCATTTGCATAATCCCTCGAGAAGCCCGTATGCTGGCAACTTCGTGAGAAGACCCCTGTGCCAGACCCGATCGAATGCCTTCACCACATCTAGGCACACTGCCAATGCCTCACCTTGACTCTCGATGATGACACTTCTCTTCTTAACCAAACTAAAGAAGATATGGAGGACCTCTCGACTCATTACGAAACCACTAGTCTCCAATTGGGACTTGCAATCAACAGAGATAAGATGAAAATTTTAATAATAGACCGGGCGTAACATAATAGATTGGACGTACTGAGAAAAATCTACATCTACCTCGGCTCTACCAATTCCAACACAGGATACTGTGAAGATGAGATCAGAAGACCACGTGCAATCACAAGATCAGCAGTAGGAAGATTTGGAAAGACAGAAGTATAACTAGGAAAACAAAGATTCGACTTATGAGATGCCTGGTCTTTCGGATCTTTCTCTAAAGAGCTGAAACTTGGTCCTTAAGCCTACAAGATAGCCGGAAAATTGACGCACTGGAGATGTGTTGCAGAAGACGCTTCTCGAAAATGCCGTTGACAGCCTTTCGCACCAATAACGCGATCCTGAAGGACATTTGAATAACAGATAGGCTTTCGTCGACTGTGCAAATTCTGTTCAAATTCTCAAGTTCTTTGGTTACATATGCAGAAACGAGCACTCGATGAAGAGACTTGTTGTCCAAAGTGGGAGGGTGTACTCGCAACGCTACGATCCGCAAAAAATGGAAAAGCATTGCGAAAGCTGTAACCCTAGTCAAGGAGAACATTGGCGTTGAAGACCCACCATATACACTATCTATTGCAACCACGACCCCTCTAACAAGAGTGCTTGACTGAGCAGAAGATGTTTTCAATCCAAATTTATAACGAACTAGTTGACCTCCGAGGTATCACCCGCGTTCCCGGGATTAAAAGTAGCCTATAATACTCGGGGATAACGTAGCTTCCAAGAAGTGAAAAAAAAGAAACTAATCAGACCGATAGTTTCAAAGATTAGCCAGTTTAACCAAACAAAAAACTCTTCCACTTTATAATATTAGTATAGATAGATAATAAGTGCAGTTTATAAGGAATATGTGCAATTTATATTAAAAATGTCTAATTCCGATATTAATATCGGAATTCCGATATTGAGATCCAATATCGGAAATCAATATCGGAATTGAAAAATCTTCCGATATTACATGCCCTAATACATATATTTAAAATTGTATATAATGTAGTAATTAACAAATGCTACTGTACAAACATTATCAGATCAGATAACCGGATGCGGTTGGCGTATTTTGTGATCTTTCCAAGGCATTCGATTGAGTAGATCACCACACTCTAGTTTTGAAACTTCAACAGTATGGAGATCGTGGAGTGGTACTTGATCTTATATCATCTTTACTATTAATTCGCAAACAGAAATATAGGTATTAGCGATACTACGTCCCCAGTACTCCCCAGGGACTACGAGTAAAGATACATTTTAGACCCACTTTGGGCCGAATGAATTGATATGAATGAATTGTTCGAGTTTTATTTTCTGAACATAGAGGCCTCACATTGAGCTATTATAACTATAGAGGAGACGCCACACATCACAACTATGTTCCGTTCAAGTGAGGCCATCCGGCCACACTTGTTGTTGTAGAACTACGAACGAAACCCATAAGCGCCGTGAAAAATCTTGGTGTATGCGAGAAAAATACTCCTAAAAACATTCTGATAGCGCTACGTGTTTCTACTGTCTGCTTAAACGACTAATTATTATTTCACGCTAAAGAGAACTTTAGTTGACTCTAAAAAAATGGGACATAACCTTTGCTTATGATAGCTTCTCTATACTTAGTAATAATAGCTCAATGAGGCCTCTAGGGCATGTAATATCGGAAGAGTTTTCAATTCCGATATTGATTTCCGATATTGGATCTCAATATCGGAATTCCGATATTGATATCGGAATTAGACATTTTTATTATAAATTGCATATATTCCTTATAAATTGCACATATTCCTTATAAAATGCACTAATTATCTATCTATACTAATATTATAAAGTGGAAGATTTTTTTGTTTGGTTAAACTGGCTAATCTTTGGAACTACCGGTCTGATTCGTTTTTTTTTCTCTTATATTAAGCTACGTTTTCCCCGAGTATTATAGGCTACTTTTAATCCCGGGAACGCGGGTGAAACCTCGGGGGTCAACTAGTTCGTTATAAATTTGGATTGAAAACATCTTCTGCTCAGTCAAGCACTCTTGTCAGAGTGGTCGTGGTTGCAATAGATAGTGTATATGGTGGGTCTTCAACGAATTTCTCCTTGACTAGGGTTACAGCTTTCGCAATGCTTTTCCATTTTTTGCGGATCGTAGTGTTGCGAGTACACCCTCCCACTCTGGACAACAAAACTCTTCATTGAGTGTTCGTTTCCAAAGAACTTGAGAATTTGAAGCTGCACAGTCGACAAAAGCCTATCTGTTATTCAAATTTCCTTCAGGATCGCGTTATTGGTGCGAAAGGCTGTCAACGGCATTTTCGGGAAGCGTCTTCTGCAACACATCTCCAGTGCGTAATTTTTCCGGCTATCTTGTAGGCTTAAGGACCAAGTTTCAGCTCTTTAGAGAAAGATCGGAAAGACCAGGCATCTCATAAGTCGAATCTTTGTTTTCCTAGTTATACTTCTGTCTTTTCAAGTCTTCCTACTGCTGATCTTGTGATTGCACATCGTCTTCTGTCTGATCTCATCTTCACAGTATCCTGTGTTGGAATTGGTAGAGCCGAGGTAGATGTAGATTTTTCTCAGTACGTCCAATCTATTAAGTTACGCCCGGTCTATTATTAAAATTTTCATCTTATCTCTGTTGATTGCAAGTCCCAATTGGAGACTAGTGGTTTCTTAATGAGCCGAGAGGTCCTCCATATCTTCTTTAGTTTGGTTAAGAAGAGAAGTGTTATCATCGAGAGTCAAGGTGAGGCATTGGCAGTGTGTCTAGATGTGGTGAAGGCATTCGATCGGGTCTGGCACAGGGGTCTTCTCACGAAGTCGCCAAGTCGCCCGTCGTACACGGGCCGTGCAAATATCCCTCGTTCCGAGGTGGAGGAAAGCCGCGAACGGCTGGTGTCTGAAATCGAGAGTACACAAACTTTTCAACCCCACCAAGACGCAAGCCTGCGCGTTCACCGCTAAGAATGGTCTGTGGCTCCATAATTCCAGAACACTTTCTTGAACATCAGTAAAAGCATCGGGATCCTTGGCGTCAACATTTCTAGTGACGTTTTGTTCCGAAGTCACTTGGAAGACAAGGTTAAGCTGGCATCCAAAAAGGTCGGAGTGTTCAACAGAGCGAGGCAGTACTTCACATCGGGCAAAGGCTGCAACTTTACAAGTCGCAAGTCCGGCCTCATATGGAGTACTGCTGTCATCTATGGGCGGGAGCACCTGGATACTAGCTTGGGCCTTTAGACTCGGTTCAGTGACGTGCCCCTTAGACAAGCGGCTTAGAACCCCTCAGTCTGAGGAGAGACTTTGCCTCCTTATGTGTGTTCTACCGCTTGTACAACGGAGAGTGTTCTAAAGAATTGTTCGACTTGATGCCCACGGCCACCTTCCACCGTCGCAACTCTCGCCATCGACGGGGATTCCATCCTCACACATTGAAACCAGAATTGTTTCGAACAAAGGAGTTTTCTTCCGCGGACGCTCAGATTGTGGAATGAGCTCCCCGCCGTGGTTTCCCAATGGACTATCACTATGGAGCATGGGGTACTTCAAAAAAGGTGTGAAGAGATTTCTTTAGGGTCGGCAACGCGCGAATGATACTCCTGGTATTGCAAGCGTATAGCATAGATAAAAATATCTGATTCCGATATTACGATATTGGATCACTCAATTCCGATATTGTAATATCGGAAAAAAAGGTCCGAGATTCCGATATTACGAGATTCCGAGATTCCGATATTCATGCCCTAGGCCTCACGCAATTCATAACACCTTACCAGCTGTATCGAAATGGTTTACCGCCAATAAACAAAATGTATAAGGTTTTCTCTCCCCAATGTTGTGTGCAGAGACACATATTTTAGTCAACGGTAAAAGACTTGAACTTTCTGGAAAAGAAAGTTTTCCTCAGCGTAGCATTAGAAGATTCTAGTAAATTGAGTTCACCGCCTTCCCAGTTAGGATAATTAGACAAGTAACAGATGTGGCTTGTGGGCAGTAGTGGCTACTGCCAGGTTGGTTTAGTTTGCTTATGTCTTACGACGGCCTACAAGGCAATCTTCTGCTGTGGAGCTCAGCTGCAGACTTTGAAATCAAAATCAAAATCAAAAAGTCATTTATTCAGTTTAGGCCCTATTAAACACTTGACCGTTATTTGAAACTTTATATTTGAGATAGGCCCCTCCTTGTTTTCTGCTTTATCGTACCTTCTTTGTCTACCTTATATCGCCATCTCGCTCGCACATCCCCCTACCATCCACGCCAGGCAGAGCGGCGGGCATGAGCCGCGTGATCTCGTCATTGGCGTCTTGTTTTCTGCAGCGCACGGTTGTGCCTAGCGCTAGCGTAGCCTAGGCACACATGTAAGTTATTTGTATTTATATACCTTCTTATTTTAATAATATGAAATAATTTATAATTTTAACGGTTTTACCGTTCGATAATTCAAATTATTGTTGAAATTTTATGTTCAAAGCTTTGAACAAACTAATTCTTAAATACTTTAGTCTACCCACTTTTTAAATATATTTTTGTGTGTACTATAACATTTTTATCCTAGGTTTTTCCTAGGTTGGTTCCAGTTTAGTTCAGATACAGTTGAACAAAAATAATTTAATACATCATGTGCTGACCGTAATAAATCACAACGTTGGAATTGTGATAACGGGTATCGCGGTATCGCTGTGATGTTCAAATTCTCTGAACTAAAATAAATCATGACCACAAGGGAGTGTTAAGGTGTCAACTGCCATCTAAATAATTTGTGTAGCAATTTATTATGTAAAACAGCATATTGAAAATAATTTCAATAATTAAAATACAAATTCAATCCGGCTTTTTAGATTTGAGAAACGGTCTTGTGTGCTAAAATTACTCGAAGTAATAATGACAGTGATTTAACCTACATGAAGTCTACGAAACATTACGAGTTATATTTGAAGGTAGATTTTTTGTTATTGAGTTAACGTAATTACAACTTATTTGTGGTCTGAAATTATTGAAGTGAGGAATGAGGGTTCGTAATCCACTTACCAAAAGATTCCGTTTGCTATTAATACCAGACGAGTTAACTACAGTGCTTAAAACGGTAAAACATTTTTGCCTTTATAGTAAAATGATCAAATGCTCCCGCTTTGCAAGCTAGTCTGAGCTGCCATACACCAACCCACGCAGGTGCGGTGACTTGAAATGTACCCTCGCAGGGGCAGTGACTTGAAATTTACCCTCGCAGGGTATTCTTATGGATGTTGTGCCCGTACTCCGTACGCACATTCCCCATAATAATCAACCCCTCGCAGGGGCTGGTGAGTTTTATAATACCCTCGCAGGGTATTCTTTTGGATGTTGTGCCCGTACTCCGTACGCACATTTCCCATAATAATCAACCCCTTGTAGGGGCAGGTGAGTTGAAATATACCCTCGCAGGGTATTCTTTTGGATGTTGTGCCCGTACTCCGTACGCACATTCCCCATGATAATCCACCCCTCGCAGGGGCTGGTGAGTTTTATAATACCCTCGCAGGGTATTCTTTTGGAAGTTGTGCCCGTACTCTGTACGCACATTCCACATAATAATCAACCCCTCGCAGGGGTAGGTGAGTTTTAATATACCCTCGCGGGGTATTCTCTTGGATGTTGTGCCCGTACACACATTCCCCATAATAACCAACCCCAGGCAGGCAGGTGAGTTGAAATCGCGGGGTATTATTTTGGATGTTGTGCCTCAACGCACATTAAAAAGGCAGATGGTGTTCAAAAAACTTTTTGCCTTTTAATAGACTAGAATCAAATGCTTTAGAAGCAGATTTTTAGTAGGTAAAGAAAAAACCCAAATATCTATGCTCTTCGCAGGGTACTTCACTTAGATAAATGTTCTTCGCACATTCGCCATCATAATCAACCATTGCAACGGCAGATAATTTAAAATGCTCCCTCGTAGGGTTTTTTACTTGAATATTGCACTTTCACGCACATGCTTTAACATAACCTACCCTCATGGGGACAGATGGTTTTAAATGTAATGTATATTCGCATAGTCCTACACTGGGATACCTTTACACATATTTCCCACCATTATCAACTCTCACAGAGGCTGGTAACAAAATGTACCCTTACAGTGTATTTATTTTTAAGTACCTCACTAGGATATTGGTGCTTCTACGCACTTTCCTTAACATATTCAATCCTCGCGGGGTTCTTAGTATTCTAGTCCTTGTGAGGTACTCTGAAGACTTGATACTGACATTATCAAAGCGGGGCAATAATTTAAAATCCACCAATAGTGGTAACATCTACTAATCTCCGATTGACATACTGAAAATAATACACGGTTGTTGCATATAGTTTTACCAAAAGCTGCCGTTGGTAAAGTCAAGTCAATCGGTTCAGTACTAAGAGTATATTATTAGATACCGAGTCGGGCACACCATTAAAAAGGTTTGCTGATCCAAAAAAGTAGCGGGTCTCACTGACCACGGACAAAACTTGTGATCACGGACAAATATTTTTTACCGTGTCTCCGATTTATTTCAACCCTGGTTGTGTAAGGTAGAAACAGGCATATTTTCACTAGCGAATGTGTGCGACGCACCGCACATAGATGTCGATCGACCAGTAACGGCTACATATTATACATATACTTGCCTACCTTACCTTACTTTCGGTTTAAGCCGAAACTTTGCTTAATTAGACAATTGGGTAACAAACATATAGGGGATTAATAAATATGTATTATCGGTTATTTGAACGACTTTCTCCTGTCTAAAATTTTGTCATGTTTCATTCTAAAACGAGAATGAATAAAATTATACAGAGGCTACTTATCTCTATTAGCAAATAACCTCGACAAGCTAATACCAATGCCCCAAGTAACGTGTGTTTTATTATACGGAAATAATAATTATTTTCCTTAACAATCATCTTGGAGCCTAATCGGTTTAAACTTACCAAGCTATGTCATACATAACCCAAACGAGTCTGCACTATCGTGATTCAGCATACTGGTCGTTGGTTCACCTGCAAATGCGTTCTTATTTTCTAGTGAAATATGTAATCAAATCATGCCAATTAAACGGACTAGTTTTTAAAAGTGGTATATCCTGGCACAAGAGTTGCATTGCAATCACAAAGAAATTGAAAGCACTACAGGACCTAAATGAGATGTCGATTCGGAACGAGGGTGACCAAATCATCTAATGAATCGTATCGTTATCATATGAATGTATCGTTTGTTTCATTTATTAGTTCATCTATCGTTACTAATTATCGACTACCGCCAGAGTAGCACTTACGTAGCGGATACGCCTACACAGAATAATATTTATAATTAATACTTGTAGTAGATGTATTTGCTTATGGAATTCCCGTATACGTAGTTGCAAATTTTGAGTGTTTCGACCAAACCGACCATCAATACATAATTCACGAAGGCCCAAGCACCTAGCATAACCATTTTTACCTTCTCCAAACTGCTACCTCAGCAAGATCGGCTTGAGGCATAAACTTGCTAGTAATTCCTCGATGGAAAAAGAGTGGATTTTGGAGGGGCAGACCTCAAGTCAATCTTTGGCAGCTTTTCTACTTCCAAAGATTGGTCCACATACTCTTTTGTTGTAACCATGTCGTCTTTGTAGCACAACCCGCTTCTAACCATAGCTTGCTTGAAATAAAATGCTCAAACTTAATCCATTTGTCCGACTATGGGATATATTATAATATACAAGTAGTTAATATCATAACTATACGTATGCAGTTTCGTGCACTCATGTGCTCGTTGGACATATTTTGAGATATATTTTATAGCTTACGATGGATTCGTGTAATTTTTTAGAAACAAAATTATAGTCTACGAATTGTGCATAACTATACAGATCAAATACACTGTTGTCTTACTTTTGTAATTGGATTCAGGTTGAAGAGTACATGACCTCACTTTTCCAAATTTAAATTGCAACATGTAAAAGTTATAATTATGTTTTCCCTTGACTGAACGCTAGGACTTATAAATCGGGTAAATATTTGAGTGATAACGTCGCTGGTTATTATAATAAAATACAACATGAGTAAAATAAAATGTACTAAGTATACACAAGAATTAACGTTTTGATATAATATATTAGGTACCTATGATTTACGTTGTGGAGGTAGGGTGGTGAATAACAATGTCGGCACACAAACTATAGCAACCATATAGCCATCTGTTACATTATGTGTAATGTCTCGTACTTTACACAACAGACGTAAAACACCGAAATGTAATCAACTTATTATTCGATTGAGATGACAAGCCAAATCTGCATCTGGAACAGTAGGTAGGTACTGCAAGATGAAATAAATCATCGCTGGAGCGGGCATAATGCATTCCCGGGCAACATACGCTCAGCTAAAAAGCCAGCCCAGCAGCTCAAAATTGGTCTTATCCGATCTGATTCTAAATCTGGTCACGTGCCTATTGGAGATAGGTATGCAATTATGCAATACTTTCAGATAGTCCTATAGCTGATAAAAAGCCACTAATAGCGGGATAACAATATCCTCGCATGATTCATTTAAGATCATTGACATGTTTATGAAACTTATTAATTAAAAATGTATTTCTATGTTAATCAATTATTTGATAAGAACTTCAGAAATTGCTTCTAGTCAATTATATATTTTGGTTTGTACTTTATAAATCAAATTACGGTAATACCTCGCACATCTTTATATTTGTTGATATATTCTGTCTCGCGATATGGTCAAACAGACTCATTCAGAAGTATACTTGAATACAGTACTCGTATATCCCAAACTGGGAAAATACGTAGGTCACAGGTATATCACAAATCAGTTTATGCTTTTATTACTGAACTAAGCATAAAGTCACATTGGCATCCACTTCTACCAGGCGATAACAAACACGTCTCAAATATAAAGTTTCAAATAACGGTCAAGTGTTTAATAGAAGCGTTTTACCTGAAAATAAAACGCATATTAAATACTTACCTTATTTGAAACTTTAGTTTTTAACTCTGCCTGGTATTTTCGACACAATGACGAGATCGCGCGGCTCATGCCCGCCGCTCTGCCTGGCGTGGATGGTAGGGGGATGTGCGAGCGAGATGGCGATATAAGGTAGACAAAGAAGGTACGATAAAGCAGAAAACAAGGAGGGGCCTATCTCAAATATAAAGTTTCAAATAAGGTAAGTATTTAATATGCGTTTTATTTTCAGGTAAAACGCTTTTATTAAGGCACTTATGAACGTTAAATTGGTAGGTACATACAGTTGAATTTACCACCGGTTCGGAATACAAACTATGTAGGTAGGTTGTATACAGCGTGTAAGGTAGTAACTATTTAGTAATCTGTGGTGTAAGGGACATCGCCGCACAAACGGATACCATGGGTCCAGGACATGATTCTGGACCCCCTCATGTTGGAATTTTTCGTCGGTTTTTCCCAATTTTTTACTTTAATTCATTACTTTCACTAAAAGTAGCAATGTAAATAAAACTAGAAACGGTGTCTTATGGCGATATTCGCCTGCAGTCAGCGACATAGGTACTACATGGGTACTACGTAGGCACAAAGTTATCGCGCGTTTAAATCGCGGTGTTCACAATACATTGCGCGCTCGAAAATGACAATTTCTATAACCGATCATTAGCGAGGTGAATGACTTTCACAATTTGATTAGTGGCATTAGGTGTAGCCTTTTCGCGAAGTTTGCGTTACCATGCGAAATACACCCTGTATAATATTCTGCAGAGAAGGATACTGGCGCGCGAATCACTATGAAATGAATGTAGGGTAGTAGGGTGAATGAATATGCCAGTTTGCCAACCACTGATGACCTAAGTAGGTAAATGACTTTTTGCTTTTGATTGAATTGAATACCTACTAGAGGTGGGCGCCGACCAACAATTTGCCGGCGGCGGCGCGCCGGTAGAGAATGGTCGGCGCGGCGGCGCCACGCCGCGGCGCGGCTCTTTTTTTTTTAGTAAAAAAGCTATTTTTGGTATTAAAGGCAGAAATTAAAATAGTTATTGCAAATATTACATAATTAAATGTTGTTACAATATTTAGCCCTCCCAAGGTGGGTTTCTAATCACTAAAAGTCTCATTTGTAGAATTCAGCAGTGTTTTGACCCGGGTAGCGTACCTGCCTAGTCCTTAAATTTACCGACAGGTACTCCCTGAAGTTAGTTCAGGTATATGCGCTGATATCCGGACATTTTGACGAAGAAGCCACATATGAAGCTATGTTTAAGGCACACAAGCACCAAGGCTTGACAACGTTTTTATGGGAGATTTCAATGCCAAAGTGGGGTTGCAAGAATTTGGCTAATCAAAGGTTGGATCGCATGGCTTGGGTTGCTAAAATCACAGGGGTTAACGAGTTACGGAGTCGCTTCTTAATGAATTCATTCTTTGAGAAGATACCCCAAAGAAGGTGGACGTGGTGAAGCCCTGACTCTGTGACTAGGTACGAGATAGACTTCATCATGACAGACAAAAGGCACAAATTCAGAGACATCTCACTGATAAATAGCTTTAGCACCGACAGTGACCACCGAATTGTGAGAGGCATACTGGATATCAAATACAAAAAGCTCGAACTCTACTATTCTACGACCTTCGCAATCCCAAATTGCCATGGGATTCGAAGCGATATAGCTATAGATATAGCGATCAATAGAACTACAGAAAGGATTCGACTTGCTCGAAACTACAGGCAATATTGACGAAAAAACTGACAACGTGGTCAAAGTGCATATGGTGCGAGAAGTGGGAAGCAGACACTTTCTGCCGCAACGGAACGGCATTAAGTCTAAACTAAAATTCTCTTTAAATTCCGAATGAAATACAAGAGCCAAGTTTAAAAAGAAGTAGTGCGTTCTGGCAACTGGTGCGCATGTGAATCGTGGACATGGATGCACAGTGGCCCTCGGCCTAGCTCACCGGCTGATTTTAACAACTCGGCGCCAATTTTCAAATACTCGGCGGCGGCGGCGGCTCGGACCAAGCAGCGCGGCGGCGCCGCGCCGGCGCGGCGCCCACCTCTAATACCTACTAGGCATTGGATGACACCAACAATGATGATATGCCGATTAGTATAGGTACTTACCCAGATCTAAACTAACATTTTAATCGTTAAGTTGGTATTGGTAGGTACCTACCCTATACCTACCTAAATCGACCAACAACAAAACAAAATACCTATACCACCGCGATAGGTATAAAATCTTTACCCACGCAAATCTGACACATACTTAACGATGACGTCATTAATACCTACTATAATAGAATTCCGCACAACAAACTAATTTGTCCCCTATGACAGTTCATTCATAGCATCCATTCACTCGGCATCGGCAATCAACAACCCGCCAAAACTATCAGTGTTGCCAAAATAACGAGATGAATCACACAAAACAAACTATCAACCATTATAATTTTATAACGCCTCGGGCGGACAAGCAACGTAAGCTCGAGATCGAAAGAAAAAAATATAAATCCTTCCGCAAAGAATTTAGGAGTGTCCGCAACTGAGACCAAATCCAACTTCTCGTTATAAATTTTGTGTAAGATAACAATGCTTGCGTGTGGGTGTGTGGTACAGTCGCTGACGAGTATAGTTAGAGCACGCAATAACGCTAACAAGCGTGCGAGCGAGAGACACGTACGTTGGTAAAGCGGTGTCTCATTCTCGCCGCCGGCAACATGGCGCGCTGACTCGGGCGCAGGCTCGAATCGTATCGCCTGCCCACTCAAGGTTCGCTGACTGCCGTTCTTTTGTTTTTAATGTTGCCACACGGGAAATTTTCCCCGAATTGCTGGAACCGCTACAAAGTTCACTGATGCATACTCTCATACATAAGATATGGATTAGATTAATGTAAAAAAAATACTTTACTTATTTTTTGCCGATTTTTCTGGACAATATTATGATCACTATACTAATGATTTAATAAATAGCTTTGCATCATAGAATTATTATAAACTATTATAGTCGTTTTTGATTTGTAATTAGTAACTGAAACAAAATGAATTGTCAATGCAATTGAACTCCTTGGATATCCTGTTTGTAACTTTGCCTGCAGTAAGTAATGTATATTTTTTTTATTAATTACGTCGTGTTATCTAGGTCATTTGGCCAACCTTAAAAAGAGAGTAAATACAAATTATTTATCATAACTATTGTAAAAATTCTATTCTACTCCAGCAGAAATATTCATTTATTTTAAACCAACTAAACTAACCTACTACTATCAAAAATATTGGAAACGAATTTTTAGTTAACCCATAACGATACAACAAATCTCCCTCATAAAAAGTAATAAAAGTGCTAGGAGAACTGTTCCCGATTCCGGGAACCCTGGACCGCAGACGAAAACAGCGTCAAGCCGAGGACCTGCTCAAACCGAACGTCTGCATACCGATCGTTGGTTTTTTATACGCGCCCGTCGGTGCACACCGAACTTATATCTGTGCGAGTGAGACGACGAGCGAGTGTGCGTGTTGGTTCGTTCTCGCGCGCGCCACACTATTGTTGTGTGCAGTAGAAGCGCGACTCTCGGCCGGCCGTGGCCCGTTTCACGCTCAGCGCCGCTACCGACCAAAACTGCCGGCGATAAACAAAATAATGACCAGTGTACCACATTACGTGCATCGCGAGTGCAACAAGCGACAACAGTGTGTGATAACAAGAATGTAACGTGCGTGTTTGTGTCAAACGGAGTGCGTTTTTGAACGTGTTTTGGAGTTCGGGGCGCGTGGACGGAGCGCCATGCTTGTCGTTTTTAGGTATGTACCCGATTAATTATGGCCCATCAGTGTTTAAGAGGTCGGTGGCCTGCAATTTCGCTACTGAGATCCGTACCGTATATTTTTATAATCGGTGACAGATTTCGCGTGCGTTCCAAACCGCCGCCGCCACGGCGTGTGGCCGCTACTCGGGTCGGGCTATTTACACGATGTTTTCGTTTACATACATATACACAGCCAGCATTGACTCCAACAGTTTTCTAGCCACATCCGTTGTTTCTTGACAAGTTTTATGTACATTTGGCGCCGTTCGGTGTGTGTTATCAGACTTCGAGAAGTGTGTCGTGTAATTTATAACGTAATTAATACGTTATCGGTGCCGGTGAAGCGAGTTGCCCGCGTGAACGGTGAACTTTGCATTCATTTGTGACAAGTGTGACCGTGCCGACGTCGCTGTGGCCGAAATAAAAAAAACCGAATCTAGAATTGTTAAACTTGCGATAAGAATCCTAAGTCATAAAAGAAAACATAACTAACGCCTGCCCGAACAATTGAAGTAGGTAGGTAGTGAGGTAAATTGCATAAACAAAAATAAGGTAGGTTGATGCCTAGTTAGGTAGGTACATAATCTGTTTCTGTTATTATGCTACGATTTGTAAACAAGAGTTTTTAGAATTCGATAGGTACCTAGGTTTAACTAACCGAAAGTATCTAGCGACGAATTTATGAACCGAGTAAACAAGTCAATACATAATATTAACTTAGGTACCTACCCGTATTGTACTTAAAACTATTTACCATAGAAATAAAATGCTATTTACTAACTTATATATAGGTAAAAACCATAAACATGTTAAAATATCTATGTACCTACCTACCATAGGGTAAATGCTCCAGTAACTGACCACTCTGGTTTGTTAGAGTTTTGTTGTTGTTGCCTACTCAAGAAATAGTTTATCGAAAACTTTCTTATTTTAAATCTAAATTTACCTCCTGTATTTTAATTAAAAACCATAACATTTAATTTTGTTGCCGACACAACATTTCTTTGCCAGCTGTTGAAAAAGTTACTAAAGTAGGTAATTACAATACCAGCCAACCAAATTGTTAATTGGTAGGTAAGGTAGGGTAGGTAACGTTCCTAAAATATGAAAAATTACGAATTGACTATAAGTAGTGATTCTGGTATTCGGCGAATACGAATATTCTACTTTATTTGATACTCCATTAATAAAATGTACCTGTCTAAGTACTAAAAAACCAATACAGCTGAAAAAATACATCTGCCGAGGTAGTACACCAATTATCTAGAACCCTTATTTGTGACTAAGTAGGATTGGAGATTTATCTATTAAAAAACTAGGTACTAAGAAACCTCGTTTATACAGGGTGTTGTTTTGGTCGGCGACAAGCGACCCAGGAGCGGTAGTACAAAATATATATTCCCCAAAAATGGACTTAATTCCATTAAATACTGTAAATATGATGAGAAATACCTTATTCAATTTGAAATAAAATTACTGCAAAGTATGGTTACTAGGCACGTGCACAGACTAGAGCTAGGCACAAGCCGCTATCGCCCCACCCCTTTACTCCCTCGTACTTCCGTTGAGTATTATGTCTACACTTTAGCTTAATACATGATTTTCAAAATTTTATTTTTTTTATTTTTATTATTTAAAGAAAATAAAGTATTTTTTTTATATTTTTTTTAGCACCAGTATCATTTGTATTATCGACCCTGAGTCGCTCGTCGCTGACCAAAACAACGACCTGTATAATTTTATTGCAGAATGGCACCTTAGTGAAAAAAGTCCACAACACTTTTTCGAGCAAAAACCTGTAAGTGAAAGAACGAGTTACTATATAAAATGTCACAACTTGTGACATTTTGTGATGATACATGTTTCATGTATCATCCCAAAATGGCATAATAATGCATACATTGCAATAACTATAACTTCTGTAGAACTTTTTAATTAACTGTGTCGTCTAGCTAGGTGGGGAAGGTAGAGGCACAAGCTACATCGGTCGTTCTAAAATGACAACTAAGGAAACAAAGTTTATAATTGTAATGCCATTTGTTTTTTTTATAATCGTCCGATAAATAACGAAATAGCCCTTCAAATGTGCGCAGACGCACCTGCTTTAGTAAAATGTTTGGATATCCTTAATAAAAAAATATTATGAGCGCGTTATTTTATTTACTTCTGACAAAATTATGAGGTTTATGATTCGGTAAGTGTTATGCGATGTAGTTAAAGCATTTAGAATATTTTAAATAAAAATTCTTGTATCATAGTCTGTTTTAAAGGAAAGTTCTCATTCCCAAACTACTCCATTCTTTTGTTCATAAAAGATAAGAATTCCATACATAAATTCCCAAACTTCTCCAAAGTTTTATTTTTATATTTTTCAATATAAAAAATACTGATTTTAAGTTGCATCTTACTCCACAGGTTATTAAGACAATTCCCACAGTTTTTAACCACCTTTAGAATACGTAGAGACCTATACATACATGGGAAACAAATGTCATTTAGAAAAACTAGACGAATGATGAAATAGAAAGGAGAATCAACTTAACATGGAAGAAATTTTGGAGTTACAAAGAGGTACTAAAATCAAACCTGCATATTAGACTAAAAAAGAAAGTAATGGACTCTTGTCTGTTACCATGCCTAAACTACTCCTGCCAGACTCGGATATTTAACAACGAAACGAGAAATGTTGGGTTTTTTAGTATTTTACTAACAACCCAACGCGCTATAGAAAGGAGCATCTTAAACATAAAGCTAATAAACAAACAAAAGAATACCTTTAATAATTAGAAAACCAAAGTTCTAGAGGCGCTTCAACAAGCACAGCGTCTAAAATGATAATTGGACTGTTTTACAAAAAACTTAAACCGACTTCAAAGTACACTAAGAAGTAATCAAATCCTGATCTGATGACAATGGGACCAAACGGGAAGTGTACCCTTTCAAATAAAAAAAGAATTTTCCAAATCGGTTAATAAATGACGGAGTTATGAAGTAATAAACATAAAAAAAAAAACATTCGAATTGAGAACCTCCTCCTTTTTTTGAAGTCGGTTAAAAAATGGGCAGGACACGTTTAACGGATAAGAGGTGGACAAAATGTGTCACTTCTTAGTCAAGGCCACAGGGATACAGAGGAAGAGCAACGCTGGGCTGATGAGGTGAAGGCAAGCATCAATTGAATGGAGATTGCACTGGATAGGAACGAGTGGAAAGGAATGAAGGAGGCCTTTACCCAAAGAGATGCCCGAAGAGGGCCATATCTGAGAAAAATTTGATTAAAATTTAAGCATGTAACTATTATAATATTTGATTATGTACAAGATAAGGCAATAAAGACCTTTTTATTAGATTAGGAATTAAAGTACTTATGGCTTTTACATTTTTCAAAGCATTAGTGGTGGTGGAGTTGTTTGAGAACAATTTTGTTTTCTCATGGAGTAAACTGAAGCTTAATTTATTAAATAATTTAATGATACTTTTGCGTGGATTAGATTGGGAATTAGTGGTGGAGTAGTGGGAATGAGCCGTTTTTTCTTTAAAAAACACCTGGAATTTTCTAAAAAACTTCTTTCAAAAACTTCGATTCAAAAGAACATTGAATGACACACACAGAATCCTTTCTGTGTTCCGACGAAATCACCAGAGCCATGAACATTTCTCAACGTTGACCGTTCCGATCACAAAAAAAAGGTATTTTATTTATAACCCCTTTATTCTTTTTTAGGAAAAAATATATTTCGGAAATACTTTTTCCTTTTCTATGGCACCAGCCTCAGTAAATTGCGACAATCGTGGTCACGAGTCGCCAGTTCGAAATCAAGTTGCGTCGGGATTTTTTTTGCATAAAAGATTTGGCGTTAAAAACTAAATTTTTGGGCTGTACTTACGGACACTTGACATAATTCTGAGTTATATCTATCATTAAAAGATTTCTTCCGTTTATAATTAAGAATCAAAATATCGAATGAAATAAAAGCATTGAATGTTGGTATTCTTAAAACCCTCGTTCGGGAAGGAGATCTAACTAAACACGATATTCTGAGAAGCGAACAATCGTCTTATTTTGGTCGTTATCTCAAATGAATTATTCATATTATCACATTTCCTACGCTCGGCGAGTAGGTAGGTACTATCGAGTCTAATTATTTTTATTTGTATCTACTGTAAACGTTTTTATGTCAGTTTTGCATCTATCCGTGGCCGTAAACTCTTCAATTTAAGTATATAACTGCTTCACAACGAAATAAAATCCTACAGACATGATATAAGTAGCAATGTGGCTAAAGCCCATAACGTGGTGCTACTTATGGATTTTTTACATCTTTAAAAAACTTGGTAACTATTCCTTTCACACATAGAAATGTTCGAATCTAATTTTACGATATTTTTATCGAGTGAGAACAGTATTTTGGAGACGATATTTACTTTAATTTAAACCAATTTTAGTGCTATTTAGTTAATTTTATTATGCGTTATTTGGCTTTTATTCAGTGAATTTATTATTATTTTTTTAGCTCACACGATTTCGTATGAATTGTAGGTATGGTTTTTTAAGGTTTTACTTTGTATACCAAGGAGGTAAATAAAAAAGGTTTTGATGACAAAAGCCTTGGTTTCAGAGACAACTATTAAACGCGTGCGGCTCGCTATGAGAACCAGCGCGAGAGTTGAGAATGTTAATGCGCTCGTGTTGTTCGTTGCGCACACGCAGAATACTGAATGCGCTTACAGATATAGGTACACTGTGCAACTAATGTTGACGGGCCAGTTGGCGCAGTTGGTTAAGGCTCGCCTTACGCGCCGCAGGTCGTGGGTTCGATTCCTACACAGGACATGCATTTGTGTGCATGAACATGTCTGTATGTCCTGAGTCTGGGTGTAATTATGTATATTAAGTATGTATTTACAAACAAAAAGTAGTATATGTATTATATCAGTTATCTGGTTTCCATATTACAAGCTCTGCTTAGTTTGGGATCAGATGACCGTGTGTGAGGAATGTCCCAGGATATTTATTTAATGTTATTCAATAAAAAAAGTTAATTGGAAGAAACATTATATTTCCAGTAATGAAGCAAAGTTCTTGGTTATGAATTACCACGTCTACAAGACTTTATAGTTTTAGACAAAGGTTGAAAAAAAACATAGCGCACCCAAAGAAGGTGCAATTACGGATGAAGTCTTAAAATTTAAAACCATTACCCATAATGTTAAAAGTACACCTTATACAAAAATAGACGCACCTATCAGCATTTTACTACAGAATACAGTCTAAACTGGAGTTAAAAATATTAACACTAATAGAACTGGGAGTACAATAATGGATCCTTTTACAATGACGGTAAAGTCGCGTATTCAAACCAAGCCGATGATACCTTTACGAGCTAACCCGAGTCCACGTTTTCGAACTATGTCGTTATTCTTCGGAATTCAAAATGTTCCATACCGAATAGTTCGTCATTTGAATTCAAATAGATTTCGACTTGTCGTCGAGTCGAGTTTTCATAGTAGACAGTTAATCTCGGTTTATGATTACCATACGGGGTATGTATTCAAATGTTCTTTGTTGCCGGCCGTAGGTTATGTCACATAATGCCTGGGTGATATAGTTTGTGGAATTTGTTCAATTCGTTCGTTTCTGTTCAACAAAAAATAATTTACTGGCCGTTTATTGAATATTTATTAATGGGCTACAAGTTTTTTATAACAAGAATTAGGTACTTCTATTACTTTGTAGCAAAATAAATGATAGTTTGTTTGAGATAAAATTAAGTTTTCAGTAATATAAGAATATCTATATCTGTACTGTACTTACTTTTCAACTTTAGCTACTGCTAAGGGTAAGGGGTTGAAGTCCTTAGTTTATCAAACTTAAATTAAACAGTTATATAAAAAGATATTTGTGTGGACCTCATATAAAATGTTATAGTTCTAGTATCTATTCCAATAAATTTTCCATAATTGGTACCATAATTATCTCAATTAATCCCATCATATTGCGGTTATTATATCGAACTACACTCAATAAACGCATCGAATCAAAAGTATAAATAAATTAAAACGTATCCAGTAACGTGTTTATAAATTTCAGCGGACATCGTAATGAGAGATTCCTAGAACAGGCCGAGACAATTCCACGCTGCACCCAAAAAAGCTTCATCACAAAAACCTACAAAATTAAATAGACACATATAAAAATCACTCAATCACTCTTAAAACTTGAACTTAATGTCGAGAATCGAATGACAGTGCAATAAACATCCGCAAAAAATTTGGTTGTAGAGAGTACCGCGCCAACTTTTTTTTTTTTTTTTTCATTCCACAAGGGCATGAGTTGTCCTGAAAGTCCGTACTTTGTCATTATAATTATTTACGGGTAATGACTTGTAGACAGATGCTTATGTCACGTGTGTGCCATCAGTTGACAAATACTGTCAAAATGCAACGCAAATAGTAACGACTTTAAAAATATTTGCTAATTTTTGCTGCCTAATTATGTAGTTTTAAAATATTCGAGTTAACAAAACTTGCCTTGGCTAAAAAACAATAAAATTATTTCATTGTATTATTGTTGCGTTAGATCTGACGTGACAACACCTGACAACACAACTGGGCTTGGTCAGTTATAAGAACATTTACCCTAATATGACAAAGTATTTTTAATGAATATAATAATTCATCGAAAAAGTTTGACAAATTGACATGTGATACTTGTACTATTATCTAGTCTGTGCATATGAGTTTTTCTGGTCAGAAATAATCTAGGATTCTTCTCCATCTGCCAAACTGGTCTGCGTCTTGACCAAACTTATCTGAGCGAGCCATTACACGTATCAAATAATTGCAACATTCTTTTTATAAAATAACGGACAAGAAAACCAAGTCAAAATAAATTATATACAACTAGGTATAATGCGTGCGTTTTAATAACTAAAATTATGGCCACGTTAAGGTACATTATTAAGTACATGTGCACTTCATAACACGCCATATCAATGTGTCATGTGAACAAATTGGGTTTTTTAACGTTAAGAGTACAATCCCATATGGGGCGAACGATAATAATTAGCGTTGCGTACGCGCAACTGAGAGGCGACATTGCACCCGGCTGCATATGGTTTAATTTAAACGCGATTGACTATAACATCTCCGACAGGTTGCCCGCCCATCCATAGTTTTCATCCGATTCACTTCAGTAGCTTCGACCTTCATAAGTGCCTTACTAGGGCCTAAATTGAATAAATTGACATTGTTGATACAAGTGCCATAGCCACAAGATTCTCCATTTTTTTATAGAATAAATAGTTCTTATAATTTTTTTCTGACCAGTAGGTATGTATAGCCAAAATGTTAGATATAGAATTTATAAAATTATCTTCCTAATGTTTGAGAGCACCTTGTCCGCATAAGGGCGTAAAAGTAAAATGAGAATTTTGGTCCATTAAAAAAAATCGTTAAATCTATATTACCGTCTTAAAAGTAGGTATGTTTATTTTTAATTTCTTGAGTTAACATTGTGACAGTGCCCGATGGCTGATGGGCTTAATGTGTCAGAATAGAATGATCAAGATCTGCAAAGATTACTAGGTATGCGACTCCGACTCGGTTGTATTATTATTCTTCTATTTTGCTAACATAAATAGCGTGTCTATTGATTTTCACAAAAATAAACTTTAGTTTAAAGTATTTTATACGTCACAGATCTTATGGGTATTTCTTAGCGAATATAAATTATATCGGTTACAAAAATAAATATGTATAAAAAATGATCTCTGTTATCACTTGAACCGTTCGGACATAATAGGGCCTCTCGCTCGCACGCATCCCTACTTAAGTTGCACGATGGCCTGTTAGTAGCTTCGTTATCCTATGTATTCAGTTTCACTATATTATTTTTTAATAAAAAGTAATGAAGAAAATGTCACCAACACATCAATAATGTATGAACATAAACTAGAATAGAAAATTACGATGAACTATCGTAGTTATTTCACTGTATTAACCTTTTGAATTCATGACCAATGAAAAATACATGTGTATTTTAGAATCCAATAATTAATTCTGTGAAGGTACATGGCGAGCGGCGTCATGACATTTAGACTCAATGACATCTATTGAACATTTTTAATAAAACTTAGAAATCATATTTTATCAATATACTATAATTTTGTATGTTACTGTCTGACACATCACACAAGCCACTGTTCCCACTTCCTCATAAACTTTATTCAAAGTGAACTTTTCGAGCAAAAAAAAATATTATTAAAGTTATCGTGATAAAGACAGGGGGTGGCACAGGGGTCTTCTTACGAAGTTACCAGCATACGGGCTTCCCGAGGGATTATGCAAGTGGATCGCCAGCTTTCTGTCCAGCAGATGCATAAGAGCCGTCGTCGATGGTAGCTGCTCCGATAGCATGGACATAAATGCTGGCGTCCCGCAAGGCTCTGTGTTGTCCCCAACACTGTTCCTACTGCATATCAATGATATGCTGCCTATTGACGGCATTCATTGCTATGCGGACGACAGTACAGGGGACGCTTATTACACGGGCCGTGCAAATATCCCTCGTTCCGAGGTGGAGGAAAGCCGCGAACGGCTGATGTCTGAAATCGAGAGTACATTAACTAGTGTCTCCGATTGGGGTCGACTAAACCTAGTCCATTTCAACCCCACCAAGACTCAAGCCTGCGCGTTCACCGCTAAGAAAACCCCATGGTCTGTGGCTCCACAATTCCAGAACACCTCCTTGAACATCAGTCAAAGCATCGGGATCCTTGGCGTCGACATTTCTAGCGACGTTTTGTTCCGAAGTCACTTGGAAGACAAGGTTAAGCTGGCATCCAAAAAGCTCGGAGTGCTCAACAGAGCGAGGCAGTACTTCACATCGGGGCAAAGGCTACAACTTTATAAGTCACAAGTCCGGCCTCATATGGAGTACTGCTGTCACCTATGGGCGGGAGCACCTGGATACCAGCTTGGGCCTTTAGACTCGGTTCAGCGACGTGCCATCAGAATTGTTGACGATCCCGAGCTCACAAGCGGTTTAGAGCCCCTTAGTCTGAGGAGAGACTTTGCCTCCTTATGTGTGTTCTACCGCTTGTACAACGGAGAGTGTTCTAAAGAATTGTTCGACTTGTTGCCCACTGCTACCGTCTACCATCGCAACTCTCGCCATCGACGGGGAGTCCATCCTCACATATTGAAACCAGAATTGTTTCGAACTGTGCGGGCTCAAAGGAGCTTTCTTCCGCGGACGGTCAGATTGTGGAATGAGCTCCCCGCCGTGGTTTTCCCAATGGAGTACAGCATGGGGTTCTTCAAAAAGGGCGTGAAGAGATTTCTTCAGGGTCGGCAACGCGCAAGTGATGCCCCTGGTGTTGCAAGCGTCCATAGGCTACGGTAACTGCTTACCATCAGGCGGGCCGTATGCTTGTTTGCCACCTTAGTGGTATAAAAAAAAAAAAAAAAAGAAAAAAGTTCCCTTTGAGTAGGTAACCAATTACGTTAGCAGGTTATCCCTCCGAATTCCGTCGTGTTATACATACTTAATATTTTTATATTGTCCGTGTTGGTGTAATAATAATAATCGTTTTCTCAACAAGCGCACGCACATCTCCGCAACCGGTTCCCGTGACTGGTACAGTAACCCGGGTTACAGGAAAAAAATATAATGAACCTTAAGTACGTAGACTTAAGTGCCGTAGATAAAACTCGACTACCATTAATTTTAAATGGATTTTTTTTGTATGTATGTTCATTGAGGTATCAGGAAGATTTATTTTTATCGTTTAGGTAGGTTCTAGTGTTCAAAAACGTTTTCAAGACAGTAGATTTTGGGTACATATTTTTTATTTTAATAGATTTGATTTGTCATTTGAAATGCTCTGTCGATGAACCGTTATATAGATATAGGGTTGGGAAGGTCCGGTTGGCGTAAAGGTTAGATTCTCATCCAGGTAAAACAAGTTGCTTTAGCATAAGCTCTGCTTAGATTAGTTAGAACACAGATCGGATAGCCGTGTGTGAAGTATGTCCCAACATATTTATAAAGGTAAGTATTTTATTGACTTACGATTTACACATCTTTACGAATCAAATTACAACGGACATTAGAATACGCAAATGCATTATCCAAGTTCATACTTAGCCTATCCAATTACAAAAATACACTGTATCATTACATACATACATATAACTCACAAGTAAAACAATAAAAAAGAAGCCTAGCCGCAGGCTAATCGCTATTTAGCAATGTTATTCAACCGATTTGAAATATCACGTGCAGAACAAAAAGTTTGCATAAACAGCGGTTGTTTAAATCCGGTCGGGTTATAATATAAGACTGCTACCTATATAGTTGAGCGTGAAGTGATACATTAGTGGCGGCTACTGGGTTTAATAGGCCCTAACAAATATGGTGCGAATTGGTCGGATTCCCTCGATTTTGTGGGTATTCTGATTGTATTCAAAATGCTGCTATTTAGCTTCTTTTGATATAGACTTTACCTACTTTGTTTTTTGTGTATAAGTCACTGTAACATGGGAATTGTTTACTCTCATTCACTTTGAATCGTTTTTAAACATTTCTGATCATTACATCTACGCTTCTTTCAGAATGGAGTCGCGTATAAGAATAAAATATTTACATATTTTCTCTACTAAGGCGCATAATGCTGTTTTGCCGGCACAAATTCCTTCCCAAACAGGGTTCCATTCAAGGCAGGTCTACCTGACCAACTATGACTTAACGGGCCACAAGGACGGACCACAAAAAAGTGAAAATGACACCCATTGTTTCATGGGACACTATAAAAATTTATACGTTATTATTTATTATCCTTTGTTCTAAAACTTTACTTCAGTATCCGTTTAAAAAAAACTTATGTTACTTTAGATTTCATAAATAAAATATTTTTAATCGGTTGTTTCATTTGCTTGACATTAGGATATTTGTATTTATTTAAGGGGGCAAGGCGCATATTTATCTAAATTAAAAACGGCCAAAACCGACATCACGAGGATAATATATGTGCAATCAGTCGACAGTTCACCGTTAACTTTCTCAAGTTATAAATTAACTAGCGGTCCTCCGCGGTTTCACCCGCGTTCCCGGGATAAAAAGTCTATGTCCTTCTCCATACCATAGGCTACCTGCGAAGAGACCTGAGAAGAAAAAAGAATATTAAATATGTTTAACGCTAAAACAGGTCTATTGATATAAAAGTGACAACTCAAATAGAGCTCAGCTTTTTATAATAAAAAAATATAGTGCCACCAAATTTTGGCTAGTATTTACTTATTTAGGGTCCTGTACCCTAAGGATCCCTACCAACGGGACCCTATTCATAAGCTTCCGCCACCTTCCGCTGTCCGTCCGTCCGTCCGTCCGTCTGTATATCAGTGGGCTGTATCTCATGAACCGTAATAGGTAGACAGCTGAACAGAATATGTATTTCTATTGCCGCTATAATCACAAATAATAAAAATGAAATAAAAATAAGAATTATTTATCAAGCTGAACCCCCCCTTGATAAAACCCGTGATGTTGTAAACCAATATTATTCCTCAATAAACGGTCAATCTAACACATTTTTTTTTCTATACTTTCTGGTAGTACCAGATTAGCTCGTTCAAACAACTATTCAGCTTCAAATATTTGTTACAGTTTACAGAGCGGCCGCCCAGAGAGAATGCGTTTCTGACACCTGTTAATATTGGCCAAATCACGCAAACGACTAATCTGATTATGATAGGACTTTCACTAAGCTATGCTTAGGAAAATACTGAACCTTCCTGCGAAGTCCCATTGCAATAGGATAAGCCGTTTCCAAAAATAGCCGGATATTAACAGGTGACAGACACGCGTTCTCTCGGGCGGTTCACTGTAGGTAGTAAGACAAGTATTTTTTGCTAACAATTTCATTTTTGAATACAAGTTTTTTTCGGTGACTGTACTTTTTGTTGACTGTGCTTGCATTGTCATCCAATATGCTAATGTATACCAAATATCAAGTCACTCCGACCACTGGAAGTGGGTGAAATTGGACTTGCAAGATTCCACCTGAACATAGTTACATACATTTTTTACTAATCCCAATGTAAAATTAAATATTGTTATGTTAATGTGTTCGTCAAATAAATAAGTTTCTTTTCTTTCTTTTCAATGTATGATGTTTTTAGTTTGATAATAAATAAAAAAAAAAAAAAAAAAACATACATTGAAGGGTTAATAAAAGCCTGTAAAAATGAGCGCGTTTGGCTTCGGTCTCACTCTATAAGAGAGATGTCGCAACCGAGAATGATACACGCTTGTTCAAAAGATGCCTTTACACTCTTAAACTATTCAACATAGAATTGTTCTTTTTTTTTTCAGTTTTTTCGTATTTGCTCGCATAACATTACAACAACTCTTTATCGCATATCGGAATTTAATTATGTAATTACGGAAATATTGTAAAAAAGTGTTGTTTAACCATGCGGTGCTTTCGTTCGACCACCAATGGTGAGACCATAGGCGGTGCCATATCACCGTGGTGGCAAATACCGTACTCGGTAGGCGGTAGTTTTTGCCCATATCATTTAAATTTATAAATACATTGACAGGTTAAATATTAATAATATGCGATAATGGCCTTTATTTGTTGAGGCGTAGAGATCAGGTTGATTGGGTAATAATGGTAATATGTTTAGTTTTTACGTTATTGGACGTTTTTTTAAATGATTATGTAAGGAATTTTCGGAATATTATTCTTGAAGAATAATGTTTGTAAGATCTGTTTTAAATTCTCAAATATTAAGTGGCTTATTGAAAATGGATTGCCAACAGAGTTACGTTACTAATTCCATTTAACAAGTTGAAGTAAACGTCAATTTTCATAAATTTTACCGTACTTGATAGTTAATGCAATTATGTGCAGGTTTCTTTCTAACTACACAATTTGCTCATCACTATGATCGCGAGCCGGACCGTGACTATCTCAAGTAATTAAATCATCGCTATTGTAAACCTTTTTTACACTTAGATATAAGTATGTAAATATACGGTAGATACCAGTCCGCGGCGTGCACTGTTTATTAATTAAACGTAATATAGAAAGGCTTTTTGCCGTGGTTGTACTTTATAGTGCTTATCTGATTCACACCTATTGCTAAGGAGATTAAGTATATCGGTAAGATTTTTGCTGTATTTTCGTTAGTTTTTTTAATATTAAATTCTTAATTATTGTATAATAAACTCGTAAGTTTTGTAATTAAATAAGTTAGTACAAAAGTAAGTACAAAAATGCAGATTTATATATTAAATTTAACATGATACTACACAATATTTAACTTATATTACTAATACACACATAAAAAATCATTTAACAATTATTATTCCAAATACCATGATTGACACAGTTATTTAGAGCTGACGTACTAACAATGTCAACTATTGACTTAAGTACAAAAAATTACTTTATCTTTTAACGTGACCCCAAGTAATATGACACTGCCACATGCTACCGTATTCTTACGAAATTAGGCCTGCATTAGACCATCGCAATGTGACACGTGTCTTCATCTTTATTAGAAAGCATTAAGTATCATTATAGATTGGCATTGTGTCAATAGGAAGCTATGTGACGAATTTGTAACGCGACGCTAAACGCACGCCTGCAATGCATTCTTAATAAAAAAAGAAACACATGTTCTGTCGATTCGAATTGTTGGGCTCGACTTGAAATGAACAATGTAGATCAAATATTTTCAATATGCTAGGAGAAACCTTCGAAATTTTTATGTATTGACAGTTCAATCTTTGAGAGTATCGCTGGTTGCCCTCTTCGATCTAGTTTTAAATTAATTAAGTAGGTTTCTATTAAAAGTGGATCGAACCTAGACTTAAACGGAGATTAAATCACTATTTACTGTAGAGTTATTTAACTTTGCGTTTTACTTAGTCTTTTACCAAGAATTACCTATCTACTCCATAGTCAATTTGTTATACCGCCTAAATGCATGGAGTTAACGAATCTTATCCGAGAGTATTTTAATTGCTGCTGCAACAAAGCCGGTAATTATAAGTTCACTATTATAATCCAGCTAAATAAATTTAACGTAAGATTTCACTTTGTACTTTAGAACCAAGAGTGATTTGATTTGGCTTGGTTTTTTTTACCTCTGAGTAACAAAACACAGTATAGATTTGCGATGGAAAACGTTGTCGAAGTTATACGAGGAATAAGTTAAAAAAGAAAAATTTTACTGGTTGAATAGGAATCCAGCGTTATTCGTTTAATCTACCCACCAAAATTTCCCTCTATCGAAACAACTGAGAAACTTCAAAGGTATTAAGTGAAACACGTATCGAAAACTCGGCCACACCTCGCAAAAGGTTCGCCAATGGTTTCACATACGTGCAATCGTAAAAACCACCATAAAACCCATACATAACCAGGATCCTATTACACGAAGCCTCAGCTCAGATATTGCCATTCTCAGTTTTACAGTTTAAGTGTCTGTTTAGTGCTTTGCGTTATATCCTATCAGTTGGATGCATGCGAGTTTAAAAATACACTATGCAATGTTTTATTTTACATTTTATGTTCTTTAATAGTGTCGCGTTAGTTTTAACTCATAAACTGCTATTGATGAGTCGCTAGCTAACATAAGTGGATGTATTTTTATAATAAAATAAAAACACTTGCGAAACTTGAAAAATAACAAATTGCAGTTATGCTCTTATGCTTATGAGGACAACTTAATAATTACAAAGATTTTTTTTATTTGTTTTCGGGAGACAGTATGGTTAAGAATATAAGCTACCAATTGTTTTATGTTAATCCTCAAAAGAGAACAAAGAAATTGGTATTTTATTTATTTATTTATTTAAGGTCTGCCAACGGTTAGTATGAAATACTTTCAGTTATATTTTTTTATTTAAATTTAATTGGATCATAGACATAACACATACAGCCACTAATAGTATATCACATAGTCTGTACCAACAATCGAGTATCACATACAAACATACATGTTTGTACTGTATAAGTGTGGTTAATGAATGCGAGTTCGATGTCAGACGATTATCGAGCAAGCTATCGAGTTGAGAATCGATTAGAATCGCCATGTTGTAAATGTGTTTTTTTTATGAGGCGGTGCTATTGTTAAATTAATTTACATTCTTTTAAGAAACTATTGTTTTAATGGAAAAGGATAGTATTATTTCTTGCTTGATTAAAACTCAACTCTACTGTACCGCTGAGGAATGATAAAAAATATATGCTGTGTTACGGAAATATGATCCCAACCTAAACAGAGCTTGTACTATGGACTCCAGATAACTGATGTTATTATAAATATAATCTGCAAAGTTAAAGCCATTTATTCAATATAGGCCCTAGTAAGGCACTTATGAAGGTCAAAGCTACTGAAGTTACCACCAGCTCGTAAGTGACTCAGAACAGGCAAGAAACTCAGGTTACATACATAAATGATTTTTTATTTAACAAAATAATATACACCAACAACTTACAAAATAATTAAAATATACACACAAAAATGTTTGACCTGGATGGGAATCGACCCCAAGTCCTTTGCCGTGGCTTCTTGGGTATCTAACTTTCATGCAAACATCATTTCATGGAGTTCATTGTACAGTGATAAGTGGTATCAAAGTTCATCGCAGGTACCGACTTTATCTATCTAATTGAGCCGTGTTTACAATATTATATATTAAAATAATAAATATTTAGATTGATCTTATCATTTTCCAACTAATAGTACCTATAGGTACATCCCCGTGTAAGTGTTACAACAATTACATGGATTTCAATTAATTAATTAATGATAAGTCAAAAAACATATGTTATAAATTAAAGGGATAATCTGTTATGGAAATCTTGTGATTACATTACTTAACCCAAATTGCATCTCGTTATCTACGTATCGAATCAAATGCATTAGTTGATTAGAAAGAAAAACAAATATTTCATAAAAAGTACTATATTTGTAGCTAGGTATCAATCCAATTATATTACCTAATGCGAAAGCTTGTGTTTGTCTATGAGTTCTGTGACTCAGTCAATGTACAAGCTGAACGGATTCATTGATAGAACAAAATCTGGAAAAAAACATTGAATATTTTTTCATGGGATATTGTGTAAAACCGGGAAATTACGTTTGATAATCATAACTTGTTCATTCAAAAATAACCTGTATCAACAATGAATTAAGATTAATTTAAAGCCCTTTTCAATAGTACTGGACTATTTAAGATATCTGCACATTTCCATCAACATGACGATTTTACCCCGCGCGCTGTGAGTCATCCATAAACTAACTGTTATTTTAGAAATTATTTCAGCACTTGCAATTTGTGTTTACTGTTTACGATAAACAGATATTAAAATTGGCATACTGAGACGACTAAATACCTACTTACTTACATAACTTATAGTGTTGAATGTTTGGCTGCCTCCTTGTGAAAGACATCAGATCTAGAATAAGCCAAATTAACAGAAATTTGTGTGTTAGACGTAGTAACTCATTCCATCGACAACAGTAAAAAAAAAACAAGTTAAATATGTACGTGTCGAAATGAGATTTTTGAAAAAAAAAACACCATGTAATTTGTAAACTTAAGAACGATTTGGTAGTGTACCTGTGTTATTAAAAATACAATAATTTAAATTAATCTGCATTAATCTGATCTTTAAGTCGTAAACCCGGATTGTCCTTTGGATTATCCACGAATCTTTGTAGGTATTTGATAATCTGAAAAGCAATTACAGGCGTGGCTTTAATGACGATTTTGAAAATTATGATGATTATTTTAAAACCTCTGTCAATTTTGGGTTCTTTTACATTAGGTTCTTATTGGCCTCTGCTGCCCATACAAATGTGACCTACTCTGTACATCAGATTGTCAAAATTTCCAACAAAAGGTAGACATTTTTAACCTAGGACTTCCTTTTGGAATTTATTGACCAAATAAGTTAAGAGTATGCTAGATAATGCAATGGTCCAAGGCAAGTAGGTCGAATGCACAAACTTCCACTCTCCTAACTTTTGTTTGCGACTTTTTTTTAATCGCGCCAGTATCAAGTCCTTCCGTTGAACACATAAAAATGCCAAATGGTGCTATTGTCAACCGTATAAACTCTTTAATGGTTATTTATAATCCGATCCGATGGGAATGTACCATTTCATCGTTGATAGAAAAAAAGACACGCTCGGTGTCATTCTATTTATAAATAGTTTGGAAGCTAGTTACTAAACTAAAAAATAGTTTACAATTGCGTAACACCTATATTAATTACATTAAAAAGGTCACTAAACTACGTTACGTATACAATGTTTTATATTTCATTTCTAATAAGTTCGTAACTCGATAGTTCACATTGTCATGCATAACTCTCTTCAGGCGTGCCGGCCGCCATTATTCATAATGCACTGTTCACACCTCGACTACATACCAACTTGACAAATGCATTCCGTTAAGGTACGGACGTATATCATTTTAAAAGAGCAACGAGGAAGGGTAAATACAAAAAAACTTTGTCGTAATCCTAAATTACTGAATCAGTGCTATATAAAAGAATTGTAACTATGTCTAGGTAAAGAGGGGGCACCTGTGAATTTATCGTCGTCCGCAACGTAATGGCGTGATAGTACTCCTGATAGTATTGCCTAGCTGTGCTTGTTAGTGAGTGATTTAAAGCGTATTAGTTCCCTTGTATGAAAGGTATGGTTACAGCTTCTTCCATCAATTTTGCCGTCATTTTTATTTTTAACGTCATAACTTTAAAAAGGTGTCATGACTAGGATAAAGTACCAAGACAATTTCGATGTGGTATATGGACGAGTCATTATACAACAATTGCGTGCGCGCAGCATTAGCGTGCGTATCCTGGATCATAACAATGATAATCTCGAGTCCGATTTCTATTCAATCTCTATTGCTGTTAGTTCGGTGAATATATTTTAAGGATATACATAGTCATCAGCACGAGACAGGCGACGTCGAAGTATTTGTATACTTCCTTGTCATGCGTTTTGATAACTTTCGATCGTATGACTATAAGCTAAGGTTCAAAATATGACCGTCATCATCGAGGCCAAGGCCATAGGAAAATTTCTTACACCATAAAAATACGATATATTAATTTACCTGGATCGTTCCTTACTCAATATTTCCCGAAGAGTTTTCTTAGACACTTGGCGTTTTGCCAGAAGTGGCTGTTGACGCACACTTGACAAGGGGCTTGACCCAGAAGATGTGTCAGATCGATCGAAAACTCTCTAATTTTGAACCTTAGTATAATATCAATAAGACCCAATTAACCACGAACTTTCCTTCTTTACAGATGCAATGCAGCACGAAATCTAACGGAACACCTCAACTTTAGCATTTTAAGTTCAACCTGACAAAATTTATCTGTGATCTCATTTTTAGTTTAGTTTAAATAAAGAAAACGATCGCCTAAATTAGTTTAGAGTGCGTAAAACAGTATAAAATAAATGTTGGTAACGGTAATCCGGCTCGAAGGACCGATTGTTTGAATTTCGAAGCGGACAACATGGCGGGACAGTGAGTTGTCATGGATGACAGATAGTGAGATAGGTATTAGTTGGAGGATGGGATAATGGAAGTAGGGGCGTTAGGATCGTGAAGATGCCTCATGCGCACTCGAGTTCGGCTGCGAGCTCGGGCGGCGACGACCTGGGCTCCACGGATGAAGTCAAGGTCTTCAAGGACGAAGGCGACGGGGAAGACGAGAAGAGAAGCTCCGAGAACCTTCTAGAAGAGAAGTCTAGTCTTATCGATTGGACGGAGAGTGAGGTGAGTGATAATTTTAACAGCATTTTACGTTATAAGCTTTTATTTAACATGGTATGTATGTTCTCCGGATGGAATCTTGCAAGTCGAATTTCACCCACTTTCAGTGGTCGGATTGACTTGGTATACAGGGTGTTGTTTTGGTCGGCGACAAGCGACCCAGGAGCGGTAGTACAAAATATATATTCCCCAAAAATGGACTTAATTCCATTAAATACTGTAAATATGTTGAGAAATACCTTATTCAATTTGAAATAAAATTACCGCAAAGTATGGTTACTAGGCACGTGCACAGACTAGAGCTAGGCACAAGCCGCCATCGCCCCACTCCTTTACTCCCACGTACTCCCGTTGAGTATTATGTCAACATTTTAGCTTATTACATGATTTTCAAAATATTATTTTTTTTATTTTTATTATAAAAAAAAAAAGTATTTTTTTTATATTTTTTTTAGCACCAGTATCATTTGTATTATCGACCCTGAGTCGCTCGTCGCTGACCAAAACAACGACCTGTATATTAGTATATTGGATGACAAGCAAGTACAGTTAACAAAAAGTACAGTCACTAAAAAAGTTTGTATTAAAAATGATTTTTTTAACAAAGAACTTATTATTAATTAACTCGTCAAATAAAAAGTAATCTGATATACCTTCCTACTGGATTTTTATGTGTACATACGTTTTAACACCCGGACACAACTGATGGTGGTAATCGATCCTGCGAAAAACCGAGCTGAATGTATAAAAAAACACAACCTAAATCATTTTAGTGTTACCGTTTTTTAATAAAAATCACCTAAAAACTAGATTTATGTACCGATTTTAGCCTTTTATCGGAATTATCATTAACTAGCGACCCGCCCCGGCTTCGCACGGGTGCAATGTCGTAATGAGGTGTCGATAGATTTTCGCGCCGTACTCTACCCTGCCCTGCCCTGCCCTGCCCTGCCGTACCCTGCCCTGCTCTGCCCTGCCCTGCCCTGCCCTGCCCTGCCCTGCCTTGCCCTGCCCTGCCCTGCCCTGCCCTATCCTGCCCTGCCCTGCCCTGCCCAGCCCTACCCAAACCTAACCTAACCTACCCTGCCCTACCCTACCCTACCCTACCCTACCCTACCCTACTCTACCCTTTTTTTTTTTTTTTTTTTTGCGTGGGGAAATCCTCATAGGATACCCAACCGCCCCGGGGGAAGCAGCCAGGTTATGCCGGACTTGTACCGGCTAAAACCCCACGGTGGTCGCCATCTGCGCTGTAGAGAGGGGGGCGGGCTCTCGTGTTGAACGCGTACCTGCTCACCCCTCCAAGCGCGGTGCTTTGATGGCTCGTCTCGGGGGAAGTCTGACACCTCCCCCCAGCACCCTCGCTGTGCTATCGCACGATGAGTCGTGACCACATCGACCCATCGTCCTCCTTGGGGTCACTTCTGGGCGCACAGAGCCCCCGCTCTGATTGCCCACGACCCCAAAGGCCCCGTTTAGTCGCCTTTTACGACAGGCAGGGGAACACCGTAGCTGTTATTCTAAGCCCGAGCTACAGGGCAGGGGGGCCGCGACGAGACACGATTGTGCCCCGGCGGCTTCGCCTCCGGGTGGGATCGGCCCTCTCCCGATCCCGCTCAGCAGCCTCCTTCTGGACCATTACGGTCTCACAGAAGGAGGCTACTGCTCTCCACGCTGTATCCCCGCTCAGCATCGCCGACACGACTGCTGGCAGGGAGAGATTCCGTCCAATTACTTGGACCAGGATCCGCCGCTCGGGTTCCCACGCAGGGCACACCGCAAGCGTGTGCAATGCGGAATCCTGGTCGCTCCCACTGCAGTGGAAGCAGGCCGCCGTCGCCTCACGTCCGATCCTATACAGATAATCACCGAAGCACCCATGCCCGGTGATTATCTGTGTAAGTCTGTAGGTGAGTCGTCCACCTTGTCGCTGCATCCAGGCCTCGAAGACCGGCAGGACTGCTCCGACGACGCGTTTGCGCACAAACCGCTCCTCGCGGAGTCTTGCGCGCCACGTCGCGAATGCGATAATTCGCTCCTGCCGTTTGATCGCCTCTTCTGGGTCGCCTCCACCGCTCTGACGGACGATGCGAATCCGGTCATAGACCCTCGCATCCATGTCCGCCAGAAACCCTACTCTACCCTACCCTACGGGTATGAAAAAAAGTTTACGTCCTATTCTCAGACCTACTGAATATACACACAAAATCTCATAAGAATCGGTCAAGCCGTCTCGTAGGAGTTTTTTTACAAACACTGTACTAATACTTAAATTTTTAAACTCGTGATATCTTTCGAATGGAATGTCCGAATTGAATAATTCAAAAAGTTATACAAAGGTATTGAAGCATTCTTGAATATGAAGTAATTTATTTTGATAAGGATTCATACCAAGATACAAAAAAAGAGCTTTTTCTAGCGGCGGCATTTCAATTAAATTTTTAAAATAAAAAAGCACTTATTGTGGAATAACTATAATAGTTAGACATATACTATCACGACACTTTTTGTAAATAATGATGAGTTCTACAAAGTTGTAGTATATTATTTTATTCTATCATCAATAGTTTTCGCAGCGCACGCGATGAAATGAATATTTTAGGTAATTTTTTTACACCTTTGGTTACATTATTCGAGTTTTAGTAAGGATCCCTATTTTTTTTGAAAATATAATATAGCCTATGTCACCCGGGGATAGTGTAGCTTCCCAACAGTGAAAGAATTTTTCAAATCGGTTCAGTAGCTTCGGAGCCTATTCAATGCAAACAAACAAACAAACAAACAAACAAACAAACAAACAATCAAATCTTTCCTCTTTATATATTAGTTTAGATAAATTAATTGCGTTATCTGAAATCAAATGTATTATCTTAATTAAATTATTGACTTCTGTGTAACGCTTTTTGCTTATCAGTTTCATAGTTTTTGTAGTTACATTTGTCTATTTCCTTATTATTTTGTTATTGTAATTTCAACTCTAACGTTTGGGGATCTGTGTTGTGAATCTCCGGCTGACACATAATTTGTCAAATATTGTTATAACAACATGTGTGGCCCAAAATTACTTGCTTTACATGGAAAAATGCTCGTAAATTAATTGTTAGGGAAAATAAACGTCTAAACTTTACAAGTTGAAATGTTTCACGCGGCGCTTGTATTTTGATACTGTATCTGTGGTACTATGGTGTAACAGCAGGTGCCATAGTCAGGTAGGCCCCCATAACATTATAATCTCAATACTAGGCCCCCGATGGGTCCCATTGAACAGTTCCAAGTATTACAGAAAAGACCAATACCATCTCACAATTTATAGAATCGACCAACATGATACTTTTTTTTTTTTTTTTTTTTTTATACCACTTAGGTAGCAAACAAGCATACGGCCCGCCTGATGGTAAGCGGCTACCGCAGCCTATGGACGCTTGCAACACCAGGGGTGTCACTCACGCGTTGCCGACCCTGCAGAAATCTCTTCAGACCCTTTTTGAAGAACCCCATGCTGTACTCCATTGGGAAAACCACGGCAGGGAGCTCATTCCACAATCTGAGCGTCCGCGGAAGGAAGCTCCTTTGAGACCGCACAGTTCGAAACAATTCTGGTTTCAATATGTGAGGATGGACTCCCTGTCGATGGCGAGAGTTGCGATGGTAGAAGGTGGCCGTGGGCATCATCTTAAACAATTCTTCAGAACACTGTCCGTTGTACAAGCGGTAGAATACACATAAGGAGGCAAAGTCTCTCCTCAGACTGAGGGGCTCTAAACCGTTTGTGAGCTCGGGATCGTCAACTATTCTAGCAGCACGTCGCTGAACCGAGTCTAGAGGCGCAAGCTGGTATCCAGGTGCTCCCGCCCACAGATGACAGCAGTACTCCATATGAGGCCGTACTTGCGACTTATAAAGTTGCAGCCTTTGCCTCGATGTGAAGTACTGCTTCGCTTTGTTGAGCACTCCGAGCTTTTTGGATGCCAGCTTAACCTTGTCTTCTAAGTGACTACGGAACAAAACGTCGCTAGAAATGTCGACGCCAAGGATCCCAATGCTGTTACTGATGTTCAAGGACGTATTCTGGAATTGTGGAGCCACAGACCATGGGGTTTTCTTAGCGGTGAACGCGCAGGCTTGAGTCTTGGTGGGGTTGAAATGGACTAGGTTTAGTCGACCCCAATCGGAGACACTAGTTAGTGTACTCTCGATTTCAGACAACAGCCGTTCGCGGCTTTCCTCCACCTCGGAACGAGGGATATTAGCACGGCCCGTATAATGAGCGTCCCCTGTACTGTCGTCTGCATAACAATGAATGCCGTCAATAGACAGCATATCATTGATATGCAGTAAGAACAATGTTGGGGACAGCACAGACCCTTGCGGGACGCCGGCATTTATGTCCATGCTATCGGAGCAGCTACCGTCTACGACGGCTCTTATGCATCTGCTGGACAGAAAGCTGGCGACCCATTTGCATAGTCCTTCGGGAAGCCCGTATGCTGGTAGCTTCGCTAGGAGACCCCGGTGCCAGACCCGATCGAACGCCTTCGCCACATCTAGGCTCACTGCCAATGCCTCACCTTGACTCTCGATGGCGAGAGACCAACGCTGTGTGAGATACACTAGAAGGTCACCAGCCGAGCGACTGTGGCGGAAGCCATATTGTCGGTCGCTCAACAAATCGTGATCCTCTAGGTATCTCAGGAGTTGCCTGTTGATCACTCGCTCCATGACTTTAGAGAGAAGGGACGTGATGGCGATAGGCCTGTAATTCGTCGGGTCCGATCTATCACCCTTTTTGGGCACTGGGTGCACGTGGGCAGTCTTCCACGAAGTCGGGACTTTCATTTTGGTGAAGGAAAGCGCGAAAAGACGCGTTAGTACAGGACACAATTCAGGAGCACACCGCTTCAGCACCACTGCCGGTATGCCGTCTGGCCCGCTCGACTTATGGACGTCCAGAGAAAGCAATTCTCGCCGGACTTCCCGTTGGGTAATGCTTATCTCCGGCATGGAGGTGTCACACTGCGGGATGGTAGGCGGTGTGGCACCACCGTCATCCAAAGTCGAGTTCGAGGCAAAGAGAGAGCCCAGAAGATCAGCTTTCTCCTTTGCACTATGGGCCAAGTTTCCGTCCGGCTTACGGAGTGGTGGCAAGGACGACTGGCAAAAGTTTCCTTCAGCAGCTTTGGCAAGAGACCAAAACGCGCGACTTCCAGAGGGAAGGCTAGTCAGCCTCTCGCCAAACCTGCCGACGAAATCGAACTTAGCCCTGGCAATCATTCGCTTACTGAACCTCGAGGCAGCGTTAAATTTGCGTTTCGCATCAGAGATTTTAGGGTCCTGACTAGTTCGGGCCGTGGTCCAAGCCTCATACAAAGTCTGCTTATTTTGTCTAGCATCTTTGCACTTACTAAATTATTACTTAGATACTGCACTTATCAAATCAAGTTCTACGCTAAAATGGATCTTATTGTTTGCGTAATAAGATTAAGTTTATTCAGTTCGGTCGGGAATTTGTGTTGTTATAAATACAGGTTGCATTCAGAAACTATTTGTACGTTGTATTCGATTTCACACTTTTCATTTTTATAAGAATTACTTTTTCTTTGTACTATGCAAATATATGCAATGATAGCTTGCGATATATGGTATAGCTTAAATTTCAATAAAATGTACTTTTATGTATACATACAACTTACATATCAAGTATTGAATTGAGCGTTTTCAATTATGTAAACAGTAATACAACAACATTATACACTGTTGTCCAATTAATAGCTGACGGACAAAATCTTGAAATCCAGTTATGTTATATTTTGAGTTTTTTTTTCATAGCAATTTTGAGTTAGTTTATATTGTACGGAACCCTCCGTGTGCGAGTCTGACTGGCACTTGGCCGATTTTTTAATACTGATCGCGATTCGCGATTGTGCCTCGACAGCTCAATTTTCATTTCCTTTTTTAAAAAGTATCGATAAGGCCCGTTTCACACCAATAAAAGCATCATAAAGCAAGTCTTCTTTTTCTTCCAGTTCGAAAATTTCGTTCGAATTTTAAATATTCATAAGGCATCGCGGTAAATGAACTCATTACTGGCACAATTCGACGCGTAGATTAACATCGGCCGCTATAATGTGAACCAACCACTCAATTAACTAGAAGACTACCTACAAATAATGCAGATAAACATCGAGATGAGATAGACATGTCTTAAGAATTGCAAATTACCCGTAAAACAAACAAACAACCGCAACAACCGAGACGAAACGTCACTCAAAACATAACATTGTGTATCAGGGCGCCTGCGAATAAAAAAAATACACAGGTACGTTTCCGAAAATCATAAAATATTGTGTTCCCTTACATAAATTACGTTATTCATTGTATTATTTCCGAAAATTCTATTATATTCACTAGGTAGGCGTACAATGCCTACCTGCATAAGGTATTTCTTAATAAACACAAACTCCAAACGCTTTTGTTCCCAATTTACCTGTGCTTCGAAGCGAGGGTGTGCAAACATATCCAAACACCTACGAAGTGTCAGATGAGAAAGCCCCGTCCCCCTCACGCTTACCGCACGCCCCTCACGCGCGAGCGAAACAGAACCAACATTTCTTTCGAACTCATCACAGTCACGGATGGTATAAATATTGGATTATACTTAGGTGCAATTCTCGTATGTCATAATGGCATCGATTATTGTACGTGATTCTATTACAATGAACTTGGTACGAACAATTTTCGTTGTGATTCTCGATTTCTTTTAGATTACAGTGTCCGTGTTACTTGAATTGGTTTCCATGGAGGATTACACACGCCTACTTGCCGTTTTAAATGTGTTTTCTTAATAGTTTTTTTTTAAATTCTCATACAATTTGTGTGGCTGTGGAACCTAAAAACCATCGCACCTTTTATTAATTCAATTTAGTTTGTTTGTTGATTTTTAAATCTTGTTTGACGTACAATACTTTTTTTTTCTTCAATCGAGTAATATTATTAAGAGGGTGATGGTAACATCCAATTAATAAAAAAATATAAATTACCTCCAAGATACATATTCATGTCTACTTAATAAAACAGAATATTAAATCGGCTCTCATTTCTTATGGCCAAGCCAATCAAGCCTTTCACTGAAGATCTAGAAAAAGTCAAAGCGATTTCCGTTGTGGTCGGTGCCTGTGTATCATATGGTGCTGACCACATAGCTGACCATGTACAGGGTGTTGGGTTTCCTTTAAAAACTGCGGATGTCATGTTAGTCATTATTGCATGGACAGTTCGAAATCAATCCCTACATGGTATAAAGTCATATAATTTCAAACACTTCCAGTGATTTTGTAAGCCGTTTCTAAATACATGGGTTATTTAAAGAGGAATTTTATCTATCGTAAAATATAGTAATTTATGGATGTTTGTAACACAATCACTGAAATCGCTGAACGGATTTGAATGATGCTTGGCACATAGATAGATCATATCCTGGAATAATATAATATTTTTCTTTTTACTATCTATAGCCCTTGAACACAATCTCTTCATGGTACGTAATGAAATAAAATAGAAATAGTAAAAAATAACCTGTTGTAAATTTTAAATATTTGACAGGCCCAAAAATACTTTCGTAGGTTGTCCAGTGTAAATTATTATATGACTTTATGTCATGACATTTTAACGACTGTCGTAAATCGAAAACAGCGAGACTGCCTATCCAAAAGTTTTATAATCTAATCAAAGAAAGTTCATTTTTATTGCGCAGGAGTCCAACAAAATTCAGTATCACCTGTATCACAGAAACCCATTGGAATTATTCTAGCATTTAATATCGAATGTTCTAGAATATTTCATTTCATATTACAAAAATGGTAGATGCCATATCCGACATTCTAATCAGTGCTGCGTTTTACAATGGCCTTGTGAAGAGATTTCATACATATCTAGATATTTAAACTTACAACTACACTTGGAAACCTTCTCCTGACCTTTGTGCACCACCTTCGGCCGCATCATCACTAACCATGGTGAGATTATGTTCAAACAAGCCGACTGGAAGGACCGCCAAGCTGACTGGAGTCACCTTCACTTCAGTCACTTTCTTTCTCTTGATATTATTTAGAGAAGTCCACGGCTACACTTCATTCATTGAGCTGCAGGATCTAAATAAGTCTTGTAGAAATCAATCATGTAACTAATCGTTTTAAGCTTGTACACTAACATTGTGCGATACAGAGTCCGAGTCTATATTTAGCGGACAACGCGTTCTTGTCTCAGCGCCCGACCGCTTCCGTCCGCCATACTTACTTACTCCTTATGTATCATGGACATTTGTGTTATATCCTGTAAATTGTGAAAAGTAATTTTAGAAGCAGTTTTTCTGTTTAATCGATGGTATCTTGAACAAGGAGGATTACTTCTAGTACTAAGTTAGCAAACATGTGGTAACCTTAGCCTTATAAACGTTTGCATCACCAGGGTGCCCAGGAGTTGTTAACCATGTAAAAATATCTTAATAAATCCCATACTCCCGTAAATGACTCGACTTCTGTCTGATATGAGTTTCTAAACCTCTTTCTAACTATGGGATCTACTGTGCAATGCCTTGTATTGCAGGAATGACATTGCACTTATTAATAGCAAAATGTTTGATTGGTGGTGATTTTACAGGATCGTATCTTTCAACAAACCACTCCACTCCAGACAGCCCAAGTACTGCAATGAATGTTGTCAATCAAACCAGACGAGATAAACTCATGACAAGAATGAATAGAGATGCAGAAACTAAGAGCAAGATATAATAATAGACTTTTGGGACAACTCATTCGTTTCACACATGTGAAATATTACAAATCCATTAGATATAATTTTATCAACACGCCAATATGAGCGGCACACATGTTGCAGAATTAAAATTTATAACACAATAAACCACTCCACAGCTTTAATTAGTCTTTAACTGAACAAATCCTTATATTAAAACAGCCTTGTGAGTATTTAGTGTATTAGTTGGATACTGCGTTATGCGTATGATGTGGTGCCGCTTTTAACTTCCTATTTTAGTTCCTGATTTTTTTTACTTTGCTTTGTTTCTTGCTGGTTCAAGTTGAAGATAGGCTTCCGAACTGATGGTAACTTCTGTAGCTTTGAACATAAGTCTTCGTCTAGGAGCCTAAATTGTACAAATAGCTTTGACTTTGACAATGTTTCACACATCTTTAAAAGAAGATTCTTAATTCACAACGTGGGAAACTGGGAACGTATTAATAGTTGGTGTGGTGTTCTTTGATGGTTTCTCATAAGTGAACTTCCAAATATCTTGATACGATTTCTGTTTATACTTCGTAAATTAAGAATGTACGTTTAGGATCATTGTTTGCTTTTCTCGTACTCAATTTTCGAAATATTGGTAAATTCGCCATGTAATGTGATCAGGATCTGAAAGCCCAGAAGTTGACAGAACACGATTAATTAATTCACATAATAAATGTGTCACCTGTTCAATTTATAAAATGATCAATACAGCGAGATAGGAGCAAAATTATGTTAATTATTTAGTCACTATTATGAATATAATGATTTAGCGATTGCCCCTGTACCTATTATTTAATATGTTATTAATTTCACTAACCATACAGAGAAGCTGCGTGGGCGAAAGTCGCAACGTACTTCCTAATTACTTAGATAGAATTGTGCTGCACGTAGGTGGTTGCATTGGCCTGCATTGGTGTTGTGGAATTATGGGTTACTGGATGTGATCGATGGCTGAACATCAATAACATGTGAAGGTTTTTTGGTAAATTCAACTGTATGCACAATTTACGTTTATAAGTGCCTTACTAGGGCCTAAACTGAATAAATTACTTTTTGATTTTGATTTAACCTTAGTTTCATGAGACTTTTTTTCTAGAGAAACTCATAGAAAATTAGTCTTCTTGCGTCTACACTTAGATTTTGAAAATTCAATTTCTAGTATTCAGTTACCCTGAAGATATTTGCATTAGTAATTATTATTGAATAGAGTAGACTTTTACAGATCAAAGTCGGGCAGTGACTGTCTTTCGCTGTCCGCCGGCTACTGGGCTTATGTAAATCAGCCAAAGCGAAGGCTTGGCCTTTTGTTGAACACTTTTGTACCCTAATTATATGTCAATACATTCCATCTTACTGATCAAACGAAATGCAAGTTTAATTTTTGTTTTTAATTGACTACAAGTTGTTATAAGCCGCAGATGGTACTCCCTTACACAATAGGGACCCAGCTTTTTTTAAATTCTACGTTTTGAAGACACATCCAGCCATTTCTAACGTCCATTACACCCATGCTTGTATAGCGTCACCTTGGCGAATGCATTAGGTATGCGAGTTTGGTGCATTTGTGCTCAGTCATTTGTTGTCGTTTATGACAGCCTGGTACCTGGGTTTCCGTTACCATAACATTAAATATGCTAATGTCTGTCACCTGGCATTGGCTGGTCTGTGAAAATTTGTTACTAATGATTATATTTTGTACCTAGTCAATCAAAGTATGGAATCTCCAGGTTATATATTTTGTTTTTTATAAAATAAATAAGTAAAAAAATAATGTGTAAGGCGATGGTGGCTCATTGGTTCGGATCCTACTATGAGCTAAAGCTTTGGGTGAAGGTAAAAACGTGTCTCAAGCACCCGTTCTGGCTGCCTAGAAGGGAATTGACTCTCAAGTGCACGAACTACCGGAACAGTCAATCAATTTTATTTATAGTCATCATAAAAATGTTTTACAATAAAATAGTCTTACAATATTGATACAAAATCAGCGCTTGGACCACCGTTATCGAAGAATCAATAATGTACTGTCCAATATCAGTGATAACATATCAGCTGCCTTACCAACCCTGCACAATGGGAGTAGGATCAGCAGGGTTGTCAATTTTATAATATTAGAGTTCAGTTCGATATCGATTGTATTTTTTTTTTATATTGAAATTTAGTATGCACTATTAGAATCTCTTCCGCAATTATTTTGGAACAGATTACAATATTTTTTTTGTTTTAGTATTAGTTATTCCAATAAAAAACTTTTGTTTTATTAACACTCTAGAGTAGTTGTTTTACGTGGTTTTAATAAAACTAGTACATTCTGGTTATAATAATTAATTCCATAAGTTATTTATATGTAGTGCAACCCTATAAATACAGTAGCTTTTATTGTTAGGCTGCGCATACGCAAGGCGATGTGATGTTACTTCATGTGACGTTTATACACAGACTTATCTATTGCTCTCTATTTCGTCTACTGTATTTGATAGATTTGGACAGCTGACCGATAAAAATATAAATAAATAAACTTTACTGCTAGTTAGGCATCTAGTACAGTCAGATGTAAAAAACACGTTAAGCTTTATTACAAAAAAAAATAGTTTTCAGTAATCAAACGGCATGGATTCCATTGCCCTTGATTGGATTGAAAATTGAGTAAATCATAGTTGATATAATACTACTGTGGATATTTAAAATTATATGTCTGATTATACATGTTCCATTGCGGATCTTCAAAAGCATTCACGTATAAAATCTGGAATGATTTTCGTATAAAACTAACAAAAGAATAATCCATCCATTGTGTTTTAAAAATATACACCTATGATCTTTTAATATATATTTAAATACCCTGTGACCTAGGTACAAACAAAGCTAACGTTTATTCTTTAAACAACTTTGTTCATACCGTTTTATAGTTTCAGGCTCTACGGTATCCTATTGTTATCCAAAAATAATGTAATAAAACAACTTTTTTCTATTTAATCCTATAGTCTTTAAAATTAACTGTTTTCATTGGTCCACAACATCCAGTTATTTTTAACCGGTCTTTGTTCGGTGTACGTCATAAAATTCGGTACATTGTTTTAGTAAAACGCGTAAAAACGGATTTTATTGTCCTCTAAAAGAAGTTTATATTGTCTAATGAAGCGGCTGGATGCGAGCAAACGATTATTTGAAAATAGAACCAATGAAATAGTTTTGTACTTCTTGGAGCTTAGTTCGTTTGTTGACTGTACCCGATTACTTTGATAAAGTAATATTTTTTTTAAATGATTTTTCTTAATAT
Organism: Polyploca ridens; assembly: GCA_951394255.1. Classification (NCBI taxonomy): domain Eukaryota; kingdom Metazoa; phylum Arthropoda; class Insecta; order Lepidoptera; family Drepanidae; genus Polyploca; species Polyploca ridens. The sequence continues at coordinate 4,867,965 of OX596268.1, forward strand.
GGTTTTAGGCTTAGGGCTAGAATACTTTTTTAGTCAGTATAAAAAATAAATATAATTATGAAATAAGAACGTACTCCAAAAAATGTCTATAAAAAAAATAGTCTGCCTGTCAGTAGAAGTTAAGAATACACATTTCGAAAATAAAGGAAATTAAACCACGCACGGATAATAAAGCAACAAAATAAATCGAGCTACTAGAATCGATTAAGACGTAAAACGTACCGATTCCCGGCTTCAGCTAATCAAGTCCTCGATTTAATTCTTGAAAAAACATTCGGACAAATAAACTATTCTGTTAATCTAGTTTTACAGTCGATAGTTTAACGATACGTGGGCTTAGTTGCTATTCGATTTAGATATTTATTGTGTTTTGATTTTCTGTGCCATATGTCTATGATGCTGAGATTGACGGATCAGGATCACAGGTTTCTTAAATATGATATTATACATCTCACTCGTGACAAAAATTGCTTAAGGCTCTCTGTGGCCGGCGTAACTTCAACGCAAGCATAGTCTAAAAGATTGTTGTTTCATCCAACGTAATGTTTGACTGCGAAAAAAGAGAGACAGCATCAGAGCCGTCGATTATCAGTCGGTAAATTCCGCTGATCTCTCGCGGCCGCTTCGCTAGGTCGTCATTAATGATTTCGCATATCATATAACTTGTTCCAGGAGTATACTTCTTGTAAAAAAAGTTAGTTATTTAGAATATCCAATACATTTGCAAGCCTGGTATCTAAATGTTTTCTTTATTTTTACAATTTATAGGTACATTAGATATGGCCAAAGTTCAGGTAAAATTTGCGCCAAAACGCTGTTTTTCGGAGGCTTTGACTGAATTTGTTTCACACTTTTTTAAATTTCGCTTAGATACACGGCTAGATATAGTGCACAAGATACTAATTTGTTCAAAACATCTAACGAAAAATGTTTAATAACGCCATAATAAGTACAGAGGTTTTGTATGAAAAGTATGACGAATTGAGTGCTCTTAAGGCGTCTATGGACAACACGATTTGGCATCCGATATTAGGGCCAAATATCGGATGCCAAATATATAAAAATTAATATCTCTTGTCATACATACTTTGCGTCAACTTGCCTCCTGACATGCCAATTTCACACCAATTTTTATGGCCCCTCCCAATTAGCCCTACATATCGGGTGCCAAATCGTGTCTGTAGTCGCTTTTAGTCAAATCATATTAGTCAATAATCAAGTCTTAGCCACTCGAGGGTTTTCTTTTGAACTTTGGCCTCCTCTCGTTAGCTTTTGACTCACACAAGCATCTGACTCAATCTCTTTTAGATTCTAGTGCCTCAATATTATAACAGAATAGACTTATTTGTCATTTCGCTTCTTGTCATAATCATAAGTTGCTGGCCACACTATGAACACCTTCAGACATAGAATGCGTGTTACCTGTGACCTGTTTTTAGGATATTGTAAGACTAAATGAAGTACAGTTAATGTTTCCGCGCTTCGTATGGCTAGGTGTGAAAGCCGGAAGACAGGTGCGCCGACGCGCATAGGCAAAAGCCTATTATTCAGATTTTGAACAAGTGTGGACTACTTGGTGTTCATTTAAGTCCCGTTGTTAGATTCTGTTAGCTTCTTTTAAAGTGACTTCAAAGCCAAAAAACGACCTCAGCGTTATCTCAATATTCAACCCTCGGTCAAAAGTAAGAAATCAGCTCGAAATAACTGGAATACCAGTTTAAATCAGGCGCACAGTGACGTTGTACGACTAAAAATAATTCGGGACCAAATTTACCGTGGTTCTCAATTGAGCATATCGTGCTTAATTTTCCTGTTCTAAGCATATTTATAATCCATGAACGACGACCAAATCGCCTTATCCCACTATAATAGGTACAGCACGTGTACTCTCAATTTCGCCCTGTCAGCAGTCTTGAAGTCATCAGTCCTCAATATGTCACCAATTACATCCATCAATGCAACCTCTTTAAACTTTTCTTCATCTATCAAAAGTAATCAAAGCTGTTCCAGTAAAAATGTCGTAATATGGTAATTTTTTCGCCTTTTGGTAATAATTACCAATTTATATGATAGACCTATCACGTGTCCCTGTTTATGCAACCTATTCAGTCATTACATCCTTAAAACGTTTCATCATTAGCACTTTGCGGTTAACATTCCTAACACCTGTCATTTTCCGTTTGTTGGAGTGAATAAAAAGATGTTGGCTTGATTTGTAATTCTGTCTTTAAGGTAAACAATAGCCTGGCCAATGATGTTAAGCTTATTGTGTTCACCGACGATTTGACACCCTTTAGAGGTCATTCTTCTATGATTTTTTGTATTTAGCTATCCATTTCATGGCTGCTGTTTGGTAACATTTGGTCTACAGGGCGTTTTATCCTCCACCTCTCTTTCAACTTATTCAATGACCAGTCATTTTTGTTATCAGCTTTGTGAACTGTTTCTGGTAGATGAAGATCTTTCATGTTATTCTGACACTCATTCTTATGTTAACTAGCTGGAATTCCTCCAACGATTTCTAAGTATATGTACCTACCTTTTATACCTAGTACACACACTTGTAAAAACTGTAAGCTTGGCTGAGGTCCTCTCTTTTGGATATTGCCATTACCTTAAGTGCTCTATAATGACCAAAATGACCAAATCCTATAACTATTCTGCTTCCAAAACAACTGATAAAATACTATGAGTTAGTAGTATTGTTGATATAAAGTGTAGACATGTGCATGGCATTATTCGGTGTCGGTTTACGCGCACATAAATCGACGTAGCTCGTCAATTATGCGTACTATAGTTATTTCGGGATGTTTAATTGCTCTGCCCATGCGCAGTCGATGTACACGATGCGCGGTAGGGATTTTTAAAAAACGAACGCCGATTAACTTTTTATTTATTTGAATTTAAACTGTTATTGGGCAATATGGTCCGCGTGCGGCTATAATTTATTGATAGAAGCATTGTGTCTTTTTTTCCTATGGTATAGAGACATAGTGATGAGTGCTGTTTGTTTTATAATTTTGATTTTCATTGAGAGTACAGTAGTACCCAACTGATATGGCGCGTCGTGAATCTTCGTTCGGACAGAAAAGAAAGTATGGCCCCGAAGATTAACGAAAGAACGCTTAAAACTTACAATCAACCTTAGATCACTACTATAAGGTTCATAATATACTACAGCTGTTAGTTCCGTCTCACTCGCAAGTCACGCCCCTCCGCACGGCGCGCGCTAACATGGCGGCAGCTGCCAACCAATAGCGTTTCCCGCGCTTTGAAAATTTACCTTCTGCGCAGGTACATCGGTAAGCCATATCAGTTGGGTACTACTGTATATTGTTTTAGTTGAACTTACCATATTCGACTACACCTTCATAATTAAATAGTAGACAAATGCAAGCTAATCCCATTTATTATTTAATATTATCTGATTTCTGGGCCACAATTGTACTTGAGTAAAATGGGCGGAAAACCTGGGCCATCCAATGATATTATAATAAAAAGAGGTAGATATCGCATTAACGCACGAAAATTGTTGCAGACAAATTCAGACAATTGTCGTAATTTTGCTTAGCGGCTACATATAGCTATCTCTTTCTGTACCATACGTTCCGTATTATCTATCGCATTCACCTAATTCAACAATAACTGAACGCCGCGTAGTATGAGGGTGGCATATCTCTAGTATAATATCATTGGGGCCATCAATAAAAAAAGTTGACACCAAGTTCGGTCCACGTGTAGTGCGACCATGTTTTAAAAAGTTGACACCAAGTTCGGTCCACGTGTAGTGCGACCATGTTTTAAAAAGTTGACACCAAGTTCGGTCCACGTGTAGTGCGACCATGTTTTAAAAAGTTGACACCAAGTTCGGTCCACGTGTAGTGCGACCATGTTTTAAAAAGTTGACACCAAGTTCGGTCCACGTGTAGTGCGACCATGTTTTATCTAAATTACATTTCACATTTATCTAATGACTAAACAAAATAAGAATTCCTCAAATATTAACTCCGTCGGGTAATCTTCAAGCTTGCACGTTCCGGGTGTCACCACAGCTAACAGTGGCATTTTTATGTCTCACTGAATACCACTGTTATCAGGACTTGGATTTGTGATGATTCTTTTAAATGGCGCCGGCAAGATTGCGGTAAATTTTAGTGACAATAGAATTTTTAAGGTTTTATTTTAGAAGATTCTAAAGGTGTCTCTGGTTTTTGAAGTAATTTGATATGAAGCAATGTAGAGTTTGTCTCTGGTCAGAAGTATGGTCTATGACGCCTTTTCGTACCTCTTTTACAAATAACAAACTGCAAATAACCTTTACATACTCCGTATTGGGCATGTTTACTATCATTCTATTAGATTTTTTTTATTATGTTTAATTTGTATACACCTTATAATCAGCAAATCTACCAGAAAAGAAGAGCTGGTTGGTAACCAATAATTCACGAACGATGCGTATATCGAAATGAGATTTGAAATTTCAAATATGGAACCATCAGTTCCCGCGTCCAAGCAAACAACCGACCTAACCCGTTGACTCATGTTCTCGAACAAATGTTATCTGTCTTCTTTTGTTTGTTTCTCGAATATCATACCGCGGGGGAACCGTTCTCGACCACAGAGTGAGACCTCCCATGTTACCCGCGTGTCATACAAACTATAATGTTAGGGGGGATTTGCTTAATCATGCAGGGGTCAAGTGGAGCTGGACATTTATTTCTGTTGAAGTTATTACGTCTCGCCTTAGAATTGAAACGACTCTACTTGTATTTTTTAGAGACCTTTTGAAATAGTTTATCGTAGCTTTTTTGATTGCAACACTTTAACATAATATGTTTTAAATGTTTTAAATGCACAAATAAAAAATGGTACGCTGTTTTTACGTGGGATGTGAACGTCGTCCGTGAATTTCATTTTAAAGTTATTTTATTAAACAACGTTTTATCGGTTATTAAATTCAACATCAATTTTAATTTTAATCCAATAAATTAAAACTTCGAAATTGATAATGAACAATTAAAATTTATTATGTACACATAGTTCAAATGTACAAAGATAACATTGTATGGAGTCCGACATAAACATTCGGTGATATCAAAGTATACGTATTTTTTTAAGAACAAAGGCTCATTGTTTGTATACTCTTTTGACCTCTTTTAATGTTTATAAAAAATATTGTATGTATTAATGAAAGTTTATTATTTAATATTATTTTCAGCCGTTGGGCGTAGCGTAACTAACCTTACCCATATGCTAAGAGTTGTTGAAATGATTTTTACTTATGGATATCTAACTATAGAGGTTTTTCCAACAAACGTACACAGCACCCTGGTGATTTCAAAAGGAAGGCTAAGTTAGTGTATGTTATCAAGTAATTCAACTTTACACATGCACTTAGCGTTTAACAGCCATCTACAATCACATGCCATGACCAGCTGCTCAATTCTGTTGTGCATAAATTGAAATTCAATTAATTTACTATGCAAATGTTAAGCAAAGGGCATTTTTACACATCCATTTAATACGCTTAGATCTAGATGGTAAGAAGTGTAGAATTTATTTATTTCGCGTAACATACACAAGTTGCTGCTCTTATTAAGTTTTTTATCTTTTAGTACTACTACTATTCTTAGAATTTATTTAAGATTTTTAATTTGCATTAAAATAATTTTACTTTCATACATTAAGCTATTGGAAGGAATGTCATTATCTTTTATTTATTTATTTATTTAGGCACACAAAACAGAACACAACCAAAAAAAAATAACAAATATTAATTACATACAATAAACAAAGCCAAGCTGCATTCCACAAATATGCATGCACAGATGCGTTTATGAGAAGTGCTCACAAGATTAGGCAAGAATAATATTATTAAATCTACATAAATATAGGTGTATCAGTGAAAGAAAAGAAATAAAAAAATCTGAAAAGGTACTAACCTTATATAATTACGGTAGGATTTTAGGTAAGCATCGCTTAAATTTGGAAAAGTTACGATCAAATATCATATACGTATAAATGCGTTGGATCTGTTATTTGTAACATCATATTTTAAGATTAAGTGTACTTAAATTCTAATTGATGTTGTATTTATGTGATAAAAAGCCGTTGAAATGTTAAAATGCGTCGGTCATTTACATATAAGAATTTTTCTTCACTTCACTCTCGAGATCACAACGAAGATTGATTGCAGTGATTTATCCGTGTCCGAGAGATCTACACGTCTACTCTCGTGGACTTTTTTATGTTGTTTTATTGTATATCGATCGACCAAACTCTTCAAGTTTTTGATTGACTCTTGAAATATTGCGGAATTTTGGTATGTTTTATTAAAAACTGGATTCCACAATTACATTTATAGCATTTTTATAAAAAGGTGAATGCTTGTAATCGCAATCTATTACTAATGAAGGTAAATCAACCGATAGCAACAGCAATAAGGTAATCGAAATTTGTCTCGGAATTCTGTATTAATTAACAAACTTTATTCAAAACCTCGTGTAATCTCATAAACTTACGAGATGCGATTGGTTTTTATAATATAAACGAGATTTTTATAATAAAAACTGAGAATAAACCGATATACAAAACACCTGCTCCATCAAACAAGAACGATGATCATTATGTTAATGCTCCTAAAATTCAAATTCCCGTCACTAAGCCGAAGAGGACCTTAGCTGTAACGTAATTTGAACCAAGTTCGATTAGACGACCAAGAAATAAATGTACAGAAAAAAGCTAAGCCGTGTCGAAACGAACGAGGTATCGAACAGGCGCCAATTAAGCCAAATGAGCGCTTATTCCGTGCACCATAAATCGATATCACGCTATACTCGGACTAACAGTTACGCCCTTAAAGGATTCGTCTCGACAAACTGTACACCGAATTGTATTTACACAATAAGGGACCTTGTTATGAAAGCTGAAAGTGTCAGAATTACGTAACGGTGGAAGCGTCTGTTACGCCCTGTTAGAACGCCCTACGCGCTAACAAGACAGACAGAGATGAATCGATGCGGTTACCCAACGAGAGAAAAGGTTGAAAGATAAACAGAACTCTTGAAAAACACTTGTGAGATAACAAAGGCTGGCTTCCACGAAGACGTCCAATAATTTGTCTTTTTAATTTTACGGCGGACTGCCATAGCTTTTAAAATATAGATTTTTTTCTTTCTACTCGACTTCAGTCAGGTCCATTAGGTCGAGAGGCTGTGTATTGGGGAACTCATTACAACCACTCCTTCGCAGTGAAAATCTTTTATGGCTGATTGTTTCTATGGCCTTGTACAGGAATGAACTATATAGGTATGTGTAATTTAAACCTATAAACTTAGTTTTTGTTCATTTAGCTCTGCAACACTGACCTCGCATCGCAACGCACATTCGACTTTTCTTGGCAGACGTCAGTTTCACAAAACCTTTTAAATGTAAGAAATAAAAGGTTGAAAAAACGTGTCGTAATATAATAAGTAATATGAAATAAAACCCGGACTAAACACAATAAAAATGAAACGGACGTAAAAGGAATCGAAACCAGTTCTGGCCTACCATTCGGTTTCGTTGTAAAAAAGCTCGTTTCATATAATATTACCCATTACAACCCCGAGAATCACTGTTCGGCCAATCGTCGCAAGGAATTCGAAAATGGAACGCGAGTTCGATTTTTAATTGTTTCGAATGAATTTTATACCATTATAGCCAGTGTTTTGTTACGAATTAAACGACTTTTATCGCCTTAATTTGAATAAGGCATTCTTTGCTTGATTTGCTTATCTGAATATAAATCATTGAATTTCAAGGACGGGTAAAAGTTCAAGTCTTTTTAGAGTAATTGGCTATTAGAACTATTTCGAACACTATTTAGTCAAAGTTGAGGTAATCAAAATCATATTGCGGATTGGATTGGATTTAGATGGTTTTTCATAATGCATCTTTCGCATCATCTCACAACTCACAATGAGATTAAAAAAAATACCAAAAAATTGCGGCAAAAATAAAACATGCGTAATTAAATTCCTTTTAAGTTTTTTAGCTTTTAGTTAAATTTTATGAATAGGTAATTGAATTTTTAATGAATCTGAAAATTTTGAAGAGTAAGTTAGAAATTATTTTATGAGTGAGCAATTGTTGTAATACAGTATCAATTTTATGATAAAGATAAGTAAAAAGTAGCGAATTTAATGTAAATAAATTCGCTTCTCTTTATTGATAACTACGAGTTATGGTGAAAAACTGAAGAATACATATACATAAAATTGTATGCAAGATGAGAGGTTCAAATGAACATAAAATAATACTGTAACCCCTAAAGGAATAATATTTTCTATAATAATTTTGAGTATTTCATTGCGCGTGCGACAGGGGGCTATATTATAAGTGGACGACCCCATTCGGAGCGTGTCCGGAACTCGTTAATGAGCGATTAGTGTTGCCAGTTGCGGATAATGCCTTGATAATAGTTGGGGTGCGCATGACTTAATTTTGACAACCGCATTTATTGAAGGGTGTTCTTTATTGTCATTATTTTGGTCTTCGTTTCTTTACCACAAAATACGCACCATTTATTATTTCCTTTGATGAGTTAAAAGTACTTTTTGTTAGGAGATTAATTTAAAATATGCTCCGTTGAAAATGTCTACTAATAACAAAACTCAACTACATAATCGTGATGTAAGTATTTAACTGCTTAATTCGTCACAATTTTCCCGCGTAAATTAACAGAGATTCAACCCAATAGTCACAGCAGCATAGTTAAATATAAATTATGAATATCGTATTTTACATCCAATTTGTGTATTTTTTAAACACTGACCGGTTCTATTGTGTCGTTCGAGGCGTGGTTATCGCTCCCATAAGTCCCAACATACAGTAGATTCGCGCCCAGACCACCCACGTTCTGGGTCACAACTATTGAAACTCGTTTCGTCAAGCGGCCTGTGAAATGTTGTCTAGTTATATTTATTGTAAAATGATACACAACGTGCTGATGAAAATGGTATTTTATTTGATTATGTTTAATTAATTATATTGCTAGTAAATAATGGATCGCATTTATATTTGTAAAAGGAAAAATCTGCTGCAGGCCTGTGCGGAAAAATGCTGCCACCTAATCATAATTTAATAAAATTTTAAAAAATATATTGATATATATGATTTAAATATTGGAATAACAATTAAAAAATGAATAAAAGTTTTAGAGTCAAAATTACCCCTTATAAAACAATTTCAAATCCTCGAAGGCACCCCGAATGGAAACGAAACGAAGCGCTAACTGCGATGTTACACAATTATTACGTACAATTTGATCGCATTAGTTATTCATAAAGGAGGTCCCAATAACTTATAACAAGGCCCTAGCGAGACGGAAGGGCTAACAAGTCTTCCTAACAGGGAAAATAAAAGCTATGCGTGATACACAACACGCCCGCGGCTGCGTGCGCGCACCTGTACCGTTAGCATGTGAAGCGGGGATTTTATTTTTATATCATTGCTAATTGAGTAAAACATGTAATAATCATGTTGCAATTAACTCGTTTAATATAGATTATATGGCTTCTGAATGGGCTTTTTACTACTATTATATTAAACTGATAACATAGTTTCTCAGTGTTTTTTTTGCCTTTCTATAATTAAATGCTGTAAAGTAATAAAATAAGATGGGTAAGAAGGAGTACAAAAAATTAATTAATGTAAACTATCAGATCGGGACATTGAGGTTTAGTACTTCTACTATAAAAAAAAAAAATATCGGTCGCAGTGCCTAGTTATATAGGATGCGCGTCCCACCCGCGAGCCAACGAGTTCATGGACTAAGAAGTATTAGCCATAGGGAAATACTCTAACATTTTTGGTTAACATCAATTCTAAATTCTAAACCGCCCCAAAAATTAAATAAAACTCCTTCACATGCTGACCATACCCCAAAAATCCTCTGAAAAGAAGTATTTGCTCGCTAGGCAAGGGATCACGCGTGTGGCCAACACCGGTAGCGTGAGCAAACAAGGCTCAATGTACATTGTCCAAGAATTTCCCGTGTTTAACTTAGACTACGCTGCTTTTGGGGTACCACTACCTGTTGTTATGTGATTCTGGTAGGAGTTATAAAGGTGTATGTTGGTTGATATCAGTGGCGTGCATTGGTTTTCGGAGGAGGTAGGCAATCAAGTACTAGGAGAGTTTTATTGCATATCATCGGTGGTATTTTATCCAATAAAGATCAATCCACGTGCACTACTGAAATGAAATGAATTATGTGTATCGTGATTTTACAAGTTGTCTCAAAAAGTTCGTGAAAAGTTTTAGTACAGTGACCACCATTTACCACTAAAACACTACTAAACGTACGAACGTGACTGATAATGCTGACTATGTAAAAGTTAATGTGCTGACTATATGAAAGAGATATTATAAATAAAATGTATGCGACTGAAGGACTTTGTGTCCATAGTCATGAACAATTATTTAAAAAAAAGCCAAACTATTGTTTCCAGCCTCGGTTGAATCGAACGATTTTTTAATCAATATTCGATCTTTTAAATCGTCTTTGGAGATACGGATCGATCTTAAGATCGACACGAAATTAAAAGATCGATAATCGATTTTAACGAGACCTTAATATTCCATTTCGAATTTTCGAATCGATATTTTCTGCAGTATTATGTTAAATATTAAAGTTTTTTAAAATAAATTAGCACACGTTACTCTCTTTTTCTCTCATCAATGCCGAAATCGATCGGAGAGCGTCTAAATCGTTGTTTTTCTAAAAATCTCGACAGTGTAAGTTTAATCGAATAACGATATTCGTTTAATTATATTATTATTAGTGACCTATTAAACAGTGCATTTTTAAAAATATTTTTTGCTACTACTTAACTAAGAAATATATTTTATATCATAATATAATATAAATATTGATTTTCTAAGGATCGATCTTTTATATTATATTTTTTTTAATCGATATCAGTCACTTCGATTTGAATCTATCGATAATAAATTTTGTCAAAGTACGGTAACCCTTTGCAATGCCAGCCAAACCATAAACAAAACAATACAAATAAATTGCGAAGTTATATTTGAGTTGCTCTAACGTTGGTAAACTGTAGTTTTTTTTAATTTGGCTGGGTTACTAGTGTCACAACAGAATAGGTATGGTTACTTTTGGTCCATAAATGGCGAATGTCAAATGTCAGTGTGCTACGCATAGTAAAAACGTGATTTATGCTTTCGTCGTATTATCCTAAAGAAGTGTGTGTGCGTGTATGCATATGCCAAAATCGTTTTAGTGTGCGTGAATTTGTTACACGAACTCGCGAGTGCCTGCGCGCCAAAGTTTGAAATTTTGTAATGAATGTTAGGGATGTTAGGTTAGAATTTTTATTTAAAATGATTATGTAGTTTAATTGAATCAATATACCATATTATTGAATCTTATGAGGTAAGCATTGCTTATTTGCCTATATGGAATGCACGCCACTGGTTGATATATTCTGACTCAAATTTGATCAATTTTAGCGATTATCTCTTTTTGATGCTGTCGTTTGTGCATTTTAATTCCTTCGTCAGTTACTTTAATGCCTTTTCATGCTTTTAGGTTATCAATCCTTTTAAGCTGTTTTTGTTTATGCAATGATATAGATTTATAAGTGATTTACAAAATAACTGTTTCCTTCAATTTGCATGGTCATCATCTCTAAATCAAAACCTACTAATGTTATGGAAGAGTTAATGACGATCAATTGCAATCACAAAGCAGTTTAGAACTGTTCTTAGAATTCCACGAAGCCCCTACGTTTGATACTCTTCACCCAATAAAATGGTGATAATAAGTTGATGATGGTTACCGTATGTTTCCTAAAACTCATGAATATGTAGAGAATTTGAACCGACTTCTCCTGAGGGTCTTTTACACACTCGGAGGTTAATTTTTGGAAATCTTTTTCGTAGTGTACACCTAATTTATAAGGAACACAGACAAGCAGTTTTAGCTGTGTTTGCAACTGTTAATCAGTCAGTTTCAACGAATGATGAAGAAGTTCTTAAAAAAATGTCCTATAACAGAGATTCCTAAGTTCTGAACAGAATGTTAAAAGCTCCAGAGTGTAACAGTGACTCGGCACAAATATGTACCTATTGACTATCCTGGAGTCATCAGTCAGGCTTCGTGAGATGATCAAAGGACATGGACTCAATAATATTGGAGGAGATATTCGAAGAACTCGTTCTTTTTTGACAAGGTTTTATTTAGTTTCACCTATTGTGTTAAGTTAAATCCACTTCCCAGTATTCGATTGAGCTGAATTTGGTTCTCGTGACAATGCACGATTACCTAAATACCGCAACATTTAATCCAATATGGCGGCCGCTATAAATTGTTATATTTCATGTCACGTTCAGCCGCGGCGAAGCTCTTTACTGGTATTCTATAGCCTGAGCGTTCTGTGAAGGAAAACATTGTAAAACTATAGCTCGGTGGTAGGGTACTTTGTAGTACCCACCTGGCTGCCTACCACCCTCAAGTTAATAATACCTAACGGTGTGTTCCCTTCGAGACTGGTTATCACTTACAATTATTTAAAAAGGATTAAAATCTGGATGATTAGTAGTTAAAGGTTAAAATAAACATTTAAATTCTTATGATAATTTTTTTGGTGACGATGCAAAATCAAATTGTAATTTATTCAGTTAAGATCCTTTTATGAAAGTTTAAGTTGAATTTCACCGGAATACACTTAAACTGAGAAGATCCCGGCAAGAAACTCAGCAAGGCATTATTTTGTTGTTAATGCTGATTTATTGCTTCATCACCATCAATTTCCTACTACCTTATTCAAATTATGAACATCCTTATCTCTTGTTTAGCCACCAATTTCACGCCACTTAAAATTCCGATGCCGCATCCAAACAACTCTGCTCATCTCTTCTCACATCCGAGCCGTGATGTTATCCGATTGCCAGTCATGCACCCTAACGAACAGACCAAGCTTTTTTATACATATACATATACGGAGGTAAAATTCGTTTGTTTGTTTTGCTCGGCCGTTGGAACTGTTTCTGATATTTAAGGCTTCCCTTTGACTTGGGAGTTTTCGTCAATAATTGATGAAATTTGAAAGGATTTTTGTTTCATTTGTACCGTTGAGTTGGGGCGCTAAATGTTTTCATGAATGACTTTCTTTTCTCTTTTAATGGAAAAGAAAATTAATTTTGCCCGAATTCAGTTTTATTTCATTATTGTTTATGAAGTGTGTATAGGAATCAAAATATGTTCTCTAAACTTCTGGTAGTTCAAATTTCATTAGATCACATTTTTTTAGACGATGATAAATGATGGTTAGTTAGAGTGACGTCGGATGCCGAGACGAAGGTCCCGAGTCCCAATCTTACAATGAGCTTGAGCTTTCGGTGAAGGAAAACACCGTGAAGAATACCTGGCTGGCAAAAATCTGTCGCCAAGCACTTATCGGTGTGTTCCGACAGCTACACTTAAGAGCCAGTTTCTTCTAGGCTTTGTGTGCTTACCACCTTCGGCCACATTACCATGGTGAGATTGCGATCAAACACAGGCCTATACGCAGTTAAAAAACCTAAATACGTAAGTAATATACGTTGCTTTAGAATCAAAATCATCTGGTGGATTGGTGGACCGTCTAACAGGTTGACAAACAACCGTACCAGCCTCGGCCACTTCATCACTAACCGTCGCGAGGTGGTCAGACACAGGCCTATCATCATATTCATCAATCATGATAAATATACATTCCAGTAGATGAAATATATGATATTCATAAATGCTCTTCGTGCCCAAGAGTTGATAATTCGTTTTTCAAGGGGTTGGAATCATTAAAAACTAAAACCCTTGCATGTACTCGAGTGCCGTTAGTGGTATTACTAAAATTGCCACTTGTGAGCAATTTGTGACTCAAGTGCGCTCAATCTTGCCTTGGGAGTTGGGACTGTTTCTTGTTTCAAGTAACTTTTTTTTGCATTTCAAGATAATCTTATTTAGTAAGTAAGTAGTGGGTTTATTTACTTAGATTCGTCATCAATGCTCTTGTAGCAGCAGCCAGGTATACCATCCATCACACATACCACATCATATAAAGATTATCTTAAAATATATTTATTTAAAACTATGTATGTACAAATTACAATCCATATATCGAAAATATCCTCAAGTCTGCCGCGGTTCTCAAAATTTCTCAAAAGGCTTGTAGCGTTTCCTCCGGATAGCCAAGCTGATGTGTTGGAGACCGCTGATCTCCGGAGGCTTCGATCAATATTGATAACGAAAATGCGAGATTCTCTTATATGAGAACATTTCATATTATAGACGTTGTGCTGAGCACAGAAATGATGTTTCCCAAAAAAATTTCGTTCCTACTTCACCAACTTCTTAAAATTGACGGTTTTTCTGTTCATTATTAAAAGCTTCACAGTCTGTTGTCTTAATTCTCCATTCAAAATCTCCGCTTATCTTACTATTATGTCATTTAAAAACCCAAAATGTATATTTATTTAAATAATCTGTCGCGTCATCTTAAGCCCCTGACGAAACTCCAGTCTTAAGTCAAGGATTTAGATAGATGGGCCAATGTTTTTTTTTCACGACCACAATCTGTGCAATACAGCGTTATCTGAGAGACGCCCGCGCATGTCCCGGCTATCTTTCAAAAACATAATATTTGGGCACTTGGGTTTTTTGGCTTGAGAATTGATAGATGTGGCGTGCCTTTGAAATTATTTTCAACTGTTTGATCATAGAGATGCAGGTTTTAAATTATCAATTTATTAAAAATATGTATGTAAATAAGACAAATTAATTTGATAAACTGTTTTAATCGCCTTTGATTGTTGTTTGAGACTTCAAAAGAAAATATCACGACAAATTCTTTGCACATCAAAGAAAACTATTAAAATAAGTTTATTTAACATGAATCAGAATATTTTGAAACTACTAAATAATTCCAACTATCCATATACATTTAAAAAATATAATTTATAATTAAATGCCATTTCTACGAGTTTAAGATTCCAAACTCACACGAGGCGTCCCTTCTATTTTACGGGCGTTATCTGTAAATCTCCTCGGCTTATTTTTTGTGAATTATTTTTCGAGCAAATAAAGGTAAACAAAACAAAGTGGGCCCATCCGGTGTCTTTGTGGTGAAATTTTACCATTGTGTCATGGCAAAACTTAGGGGTATCACCCGTTTTAAAGGTTTTGTAGTGGTCTGTGATTTCCGTCAAACTCTACATATTTCCCAATTGAAAAAAGATAATATATGGAACAGGAAAAGCAATTATTCTCATCATCATACTTTTATGATGATGATAATAATTGCTTGAATTGATTGCGTGAATACTACTAAAAATAGAAGATCTGTACAATTTGAAAAATGTTTAATACTACGTCCGTCCCGAGGGTTTGCCCTCGGTCCCGTGGATCTGATGTTTTCTTGGAATAAAAAGTATCCTACCACGTATTACACTACTAAGTATGTTATTAGTGGGAAAAACCTCTCTGTGCCAAGAATCATCTAAGTCCGTTTATGCGAGTTTTTTTCTTCTTTTTTTCACAACCATCCAAATTGTTTTGTAATTTTTTCAGGAGACAAATTTACACTTACAATTACAAGAGATTATATCATGGCACTTTTGAGGCCTTTAAGTCCCATAGTGTCCTAATTAATTACACTTTTGAGCCTAATCAGTACAGTTCTACTCAATAATAGCAACTCATAACTTAACAGGCAATTAAGACCATAATTTACAACATTAAAGTTATTTGGAAATACTACCATAGACCCAAGGCGTGTCACCATAAATCACCAAACAAATTGACCAAGTTTCCTGTCCACGGTAGATTTTTTGCATGCTATATAAAAACGCGCTCGTTTGCTTTTCGGCTCAAGTTATGTTTGTATTACGTCATTTAGAATATTTATTAAGTTAGCATTAGGATTAAGGATATTTTGCATCTAATCAGCTTATGCTAAAACTGAGCTAATTTAGTATCACTATCACTTTCTAACAAAGAACATAAGAAAAGGATGAAGGAAATTTAGCCACTGTTAAAAACGGTTACGTCTATTTACCCGCAAATTAAAACGTCAAAGACTAATTTAACTGCTTTAAATATGTTTTATCCTTTTTCAATAATGTGTGTAAGACAGAGATGTGATGTGATTTCAATTAAGAGAATGCAAGAGAATCGGCACCTATAATTAACATAATACAAATTATAGATCACAGAAATGACTGGAATCAGTTCGCACTAAACAGCATTGTAAAAGATCTCGAGAAAACCATTATTAAGATGAATCCTGCTCAGCATCGATAGAAAATAGACCCTCTAATCTACCTACTAGCCTTTATTAGTACTTTAATAAAACTGCCACCAATTCATCGTAAATCGGATCGGCACTTTAATGAGGGATAACGAACAGTTAACCTAACAAGGTTTTTAATACCCAAGTGTACCACGTGGTCCGTTCCAGGAGTTCACAAGCCAGGCGCCATAAATACAGAGCTCGTATGCGCGGGCGCAGGTACGCCCGCCAAACAAGATCGTACCTTTTTTACAAAAAGACTTCCCATACTTCCAATCTCAACACTATATACAGATAATACGGTTGAATTTAGAATGGCGAGTCGGTACAGTCATTTCCATAATTCACTTTGGGCTTTCTCACTTCTGAAATAAAGCTCCTTTTTCGGAGCGATCTCTCCTAACAACTCTTGCCTTCGCTAATGCAAAATGAAGTTTACAGCTAGTGTAACTAAGTCGAATGTCCCTTGGTTGAAGTGGTGAAGATTTTTTCTGGTCATACCAGATTTTGGTATTCTTTTAGTTTGTTTTTTGTGACAGTGGACCGGGCGAGCCTCGGTGGTGTTTTGCGGGGTCAGCGAGGATAATAACAGTAAATTATCGGCTCTCGGACTTATTGAAATTCGTTCGGACTTGTTCTAATGGGGTTTAGTGGTGGACAAGGTTGAAGGGACTTAGGCTGTGGTTTTTGAAGAGTTAGCCGAGATTCGCCTTGACAGGTCCAGACGTATTTAAAACCCTAAATATAAAGCTTGTTTATTTCGATAAAAGAATTCAGAAGTCACAGACAGTCTTTGTTTCTTTTGCTTCATTGTACCTATTTACTTAAACTGTGATGTCTGTACAGAAAACAAGCATTACATCACTCTAGCTCATCCTTATACACCTACCTACAGTGTACTTGTATCCAATTCCAATATAGCACTAGACAAACAGACAACGTAAACTTCCAACACCAATCGTTTGATAGAAATCCTGAATCAAACGCCAGCTAGACAATCGAGGTCCTCAATCAACCTGCCAGAGCAAGACGGCGATATTAATCCCGTACGAGTGAGGGAAATGGCAGCCGTTCGGTAAGCTCACACGTACCGCAGTGCTAATGAGACGGGTGGGGTTCTAATTGCGTGTGAACAAATAAACGATGTGATAATACCTATTTTGTATTACAATTTAAATAGGTACTCATATAAAGTCTTTTTATTATACTTAAACTATAAGGTCAATATTTAAAAAAATATGACTGTCTTACTAAATGTGGAATATGGTGTCCCTACCCTATTCGGCCTAATCTAAATAATTCCATATTTAGCAGGGATGATGTAAGGGATGACGAGGAAAAAGTTTTTTTTTTATTAAAATTGTGAACATGTGCTTGTGAATTGTGAAACCTTACATGATGACGTCATATGGCATCTATTTATCTTTCGTACCAAAATTCGTGACCAAAGGCAGTTAAAAAAAAGAAGCAGACCCGTCCCTGTTCCGAGAAGCGGATTGGTTAGTATCATTTATTACGCCACGGGTACCAATGCAATATTAAAATGGTACCAAATTGAAAAGTCAATTATTTAGTCACCATTATCAGGTATCACGCGTCGAATTTATTGTGATCGTATTAATCTTTGCGCAATTAAAATAACCGTTGTGTCGTATTGAATTTAAATTGTTGTTATCTTACGAAAACGATTGGTTTTTCGCTTTCAGAACGCTGTAATGGATCGGGTATTTAAGATATTGCATGTTAAATACTGTGAAAATATTTTTGTCGGTTACACCAACATTCTTTATTTAAATGTGTAAATTACAGTTGTTAATCGTAAAACAATATTTTGGATTGGTCTGTTCTCTTTGCGTTGGATTACATATACTTATTTTTTATTGTTTTGTTCTTTATTGTAATCATAAAATTTTAAAATCTCACCATATATGTAAGTAATATAAATGTGAAAGTTTAACTGTTACATAAACACCTGAACGGATTTGTATGGAATTTGGCACACAGAAAGAAAATGTTTGGGATGAACACTTACATTCATACGGGTAAAGACGAGACGTGAGAAGTAGTAAGCTAGTGTTCTGAAAAATTCTATTTAGTCCGTCACACAATCAAAAAATATTAGCCACGTATTTTTTCTTTTGTCAAACAAACAACTAATTGCGAAGAAATGGTGTGTTGAAGTTCCGTGTGACGTCACGCCATGATACACTTTTCACAAACAAGTGACGTCACGATCACGAGCCCCCACTCCCGAACTTTGACGCGCTTTATCTTTCTAATTTTTTATAGATCTGATAAAGTAAAAAATACGTATCTAATATATTTTGTTTATCTAACTAAGCTTTCGCGAACTAAATTCATTGTAATATTAATGTATCGGGTCTATTCGCGCACAGGTTATTATCAAAATTTAATTTTGACTAGCCTCGACGTTTCGATCAAGTTGCATTGATCGTGGTCACGAGTGAACTGGAAACTGCGGGTATCAGCGTCTCGATGAACAGGAATTGTTTCCAACTACCCGCATTTGGTCTTGTAAAACATAACTGTCACGATCACGGCACACGTACTAACGTGACCACGATCAATGCAACTTGATCGAAACGTCGAGGTTAGTCAAAATTTAATTTTGATAATAATCTGTGCGCGAATAGACCCGATACATTAATATTACAATAGATTTTAATGTTTCTAAATGTTCTTTTTCAACTCCAATAGCTGAACACCAATCACACAACTTTGTCAGCAACCAATTCTACATTTGCTAACAGTCGACAGGTGATTTCATTCTCGGATCCAACATACTTACACCCAATGATTACAGTTGTCTTCATACGTATGCATATAATTAGGGACTCGGAACCAACTGATACCATATTTTGGTACCCAATTTACGCAATTAAAATAAAAGATAAACACCACGTCTTGAGGTTTAATTCCTTAACGAGAATAGCTTTCGACGCATCAACGTTTGTATCGGAAACACGATCTTAAATGACGCTCCATCTTTAATTTAAACACGATTTCGTGTTACCGATCAGTAATTAGGGATTATGTTAAGTTTTATGTGATTTTACTTTTGAATTATTTAAATGATACCAATTATTATCGATATTAAAACGCCCCTTCAATAACATGAGTTAAAAAGGTTTTTTTTATGTAGGTAATTAGTGTTATTTTTAGATAATCACGAATGTAAAGTGATGATGTGGCCGAAGGTAAGCACACAAAGCCTAGAAGGAACTGGCTCTCAAGTGCAGCTGTCGGAACACACCGATAGGTGCTTGGTGACAGATCAACAAGGGAGGTAGCCAGCATGGTGGGTACTACAAAGTACCCTATCAACGTGCTATGGTTTCCTGATGATGTTTTCCTTAATCGAAAGCTCAAGCTCATTGTAGGATTCGAACCCGGCATCTTCGTCTCGGCATCCGACGTCACAACTAGGGAATGCAAACCGGTTTCACCGAAAATCGAAAAACCGGTTATTCGGTACGGTTTTGACCAACAAAAAAACCGGTTTCACATAACACCAAAACCGGTTTTTCGATTGTTATCGGTTTTTCTTTCAATGTTTGGAAAAACTAAAAAAGGAAGATTTGCCGCCGTTTTGTAAACTGAGTGCAATGCAGTGAGTATTTTTGTGATGAACTAAAGTGTGTTGATGTGTAGTTTGTTGAGCTGGTAAGAAAATAACTTAAAATAATGATTGTTTTTATGATAGATATAAAACATGTAAAACATTTTTTTACAATACTTAGGCAGCAAACAAGCGTACGGCCCGCCTGATGATAACCAGTTACTCTAGCCTACGGATTCTTGTAACATAACGGTTATCACTCGCACGTTACCCTCAACCTTTTTGAAGCGGGGAGCTCATTCCACAGCCTAAGCATCCACGATAGGAAGCTTCTTTGAAACCGCACAGTATGAGAACATTTTGGTTCCAATGTGTGAGGATGGACTCCCCATCGGTGACTACGATGGATCAAGGTAACTGGGCATCAGGTCAATCAAACCTGCAGAACACTGTTGGAAAAGCGGTTGAACACACATAAGAAGGCAGTCTCTCCTCAGACTAAGGGGCTTTAAAACACTTGTGAGCTCGGGATCATCGACAATTCTAACGGCACGTCGCTGAACTGAGTCTAAATACCCAAGCTGGTATCCAGGTGCCCACAGAAGACAGAATTACTTCATTTGGGCCAGACTTGCGACTTATATAGTTGCAGTCTTTGTCTCGATAAGAAGTACTGCTTCGCTCTATTAATCACACCGAGTTTTTTGGATATCTTGTAGATGACTTTGGAACAGAACGTCGCTACAAATATTAACGTGAAGGATCCCAATGCTTTTCGTGATGTTGAGGGACATGTTCCAGAAATGAGGAGCCACAGCAAATGGACTTCTCTCAACGGTGAATGCGCAGGCTTGCGTGTGATTTAGTGGGGTTGAAATAGACTAGGTTTAGTCGATCCTAATCGGAGTCACTAGTTTGTGTACTCTCGATTAAGACAAGTCCTTCGCGCCTTTTCTCCAATATAGAACGTGAGATATTTGCACGGTTCGTGTAATGAGCGTCCCATGTAATTTCATCTGCATAGCAATGAATGCTGGCAATAGAGAGTATATCATTAATATGCTGGAGGAACAGTGTTGGGGATAATTCAGAGCCTTTCGGGACGCCAGCATTAATGTCATGCTTTCGGAGCAACTACTGTCAACGAAGGCTCTTGTGTATCTGCCAGACAGCAAGCTGACTGATTGGTGTTATTTTTTACCCGTCTGCACGACAGCAAAAACTGGGTAATTTTTTTTTATCTAAGGAAACATTCGTATAATAATAAGCACGTTTAAGTGTACACGCAAGTTGCTGTGCCGCTACAATATGCCATGTATATTACGTGTGAAATTAATATTATAACTTACGAAACATAATTTAATAAATGTTTAAATAATTACTTCTTTAATACTGATCTATTTTTTAACATAGTCATAATATCTCATAGCAATTAAAAATCAAGCAAAAGTTATATGTTTTTATGATCTCATTAATTTAAAATAAAATCAAAAGCAACGAACCATGTAGTCTATATAAACGAGTATCTGATCTACAGAGTTAAATAAACGATTATTTCCATAAATTTTATGAAAAAGAGATGGATTGATTGTGTGAAAGATGATATTGGTAAGAAACGAGTGAATGTTGGTATAACGGATAGAAGAAGCGTACATATTGCGCCGATCCCAAATTATAGGGAACAGGACAGGCAGATGGTGATGGTGTCTTTGATGTTTCTTTTATACCCACTTCATTAACTTTAACTGACAATAATTCGTCAGTTTGCGATTTTTAAATCTTAGGCACGGTTATTATCTATAATTCGAGCTATAGAAATAACGCGAAAAAAAAACGAGCGAACATTTAAAAAACCGGTTTAAAACCGGTTAACCGGTTTTTCCCTCTCATAACCGAAATAAAAACCGGTTTTCATTTTGCCACGGTTTTGCATTCCCTAGTCACAACCACTGAGCTATCATCGCCTTAAATAGTTATCATCATCCCTTCCCGATATGAAAAGTACCCTATGTCCTATTCCATAACCGACAGTAACTATATACAAAATTTCATGAAAATCCATTCAGCCGTTACCGAGTTGAGTGGTTACAAACATACACACAAGTTTGTAGATAGGATTGGATCTAAATATCACATTTCATGTGCAAAAAATTGTTCCATCTATATTCTATATATATATAGCCGTCGCCGTACCCAGGATAAAAAGTAGTATATGCCCTTATCCATACCATAGGCTATCTGCGTGCCCAATTTCATCGTGATCGGTTGATTAGTTAAGGCGTGAAAGCGTAACAAACAAACACATTCGCATTTATAATATTAGTAAGGATTACATAAACTTACCTGAAATACTTTGCTGTAAATGGATGCAGTGACGCCTACAAGTTATGATAACGCATGTTATCACTGTCAAATGGATTTACGTTTAGGTATGGGCATAGATAAGCGACTTGTTATAACATCGATCAATGCTGTCCGAGGATTAAGATATTGAGATTTACGAGATTAAATTCAGCAATCCGGACTCAAGGAAATATATCATTGAAATGTTAAAAATAACGCGCACGTGTTCTTAGGTGCGGTTAGCATGAAGCGATTAAACTGGGTTTAGTTAGGGCCTAGTTTGGATTTCATGCTTGTATGTATCTGTGATTTATTGTGTAAAGTATCAGGGGCTACCGCGTAAGTCAATCTTAATGAACTTCATTGGAATAGTCTTCCTTTTTCTACAATAGCGGTATATAGTCAGTTAGATTATCAAAAAATATTGGACACGTATTTTTTGCTTTACCAAATCATTAAAAATTTACAAAGATAAAGCGATTCAAATTTCGAGAGTGGGGGCTTATGACGTCACTTTATAGTAAATAGTGTACTCTTAATGTGACCTCAAGCGGAACTTCAACACACGATATCTTCGTATTTTTAACCGACTTCAACAAAAAGGAGGAGGTTCCCAATCGGTTGTATTTTTTTTGTTTGTTACCTCATAACTCCGTCATTTATTAATCGATTTGGATCTTTTTTTGTTTGGAAGGGTACATTTCCCGTTTGGTCCCATTGTCATCAGATCAGGATTTGATTACTTACTTTGAAGTCGGTTTAAGTTGTTTGTAAAACAGTTCAATTATTTGAAATATAATTTTTTAGTCGCCTAGTCCGTTCCATTATTATGTAACATGAAAATATCACTTTCCCCCGCTTGAGGTCTTAATGTTATAAAGCTACAGATAATGAAGATTAGTTTAACTTGTACGTATTATATTATTTACTCTATGGTTTACCGAAGTTTTCGCGGTAGCCCCGTTGGTTTTTCAAGAAAGCAGTGAGATTTTTGTAGGGTTGGCAACGCGTGAGTGATGCCTCTGATCTCTGATGTCACTTTTGCTTTATTTGTATAGATTAACACAAAAATTACCTGATGTTCATCTCGGAAAGTAATTCTGTTATTCATCTCGGAAAAGCGAGTGAGACCGCGGGGATAGCTTGTATTAAACTGGATAATGTATTTGCAATTTATATAATATTTTTATCAGTCTGCTTGCATTGATACTGTCACAGATCGGTATCAACCTCGTAACCCAAAAAAATAAACAAAATTGACTGACATTTGGCAAATACCTACACGGTAAATTAAAAGTTAACACACAAAACTTCAGCATCGTCAGGTCATAGGTTCGAGCTCCATTAACACTATTATCATTTGTGAATAGTTTTATTAAAGGTATTTTATAATATATTATTATGGAATCCTAACTAATATTATAAATGCGAAAGTGAGTTTGTTTGTTACGCCTTTACGCCTCAACTACTCAACGGATCATTTGTAATTTGGCATGCAGATAGCCTATGGTATGGAGAAGGACATAGGCTACTTTTTATCCCGAGAACGAGGGTAGTTATCTATATTTATATAATTTATTGTAATCTTAATGACTTTTTATCAATAATACAAAATGACAATATGCCCGACATTTTGACACATTGGAAAATGTCAAACGAATGTGAAACTAATTAAGGGACAACCCTAACTACTTTTTAGAGGTATCAGCTGATATGTCAAACGCAATTAATAAAAGGGTAAGATATGTTGATCTATTTCTTTTTTTTTTCGAACCAGTCATCGAACCTGCGACTGTTGCAAGTTACCAATTACACGACTTAAAGGGCCTTAATTGCCCTTATCTTGAGATCTTGAAGTCGTCGTTAAGACGAATGTCAAAAAACAACTGGAATTGATCCGGTCCGCATTTTTGTTTGCATATAAAATGGTCGTGTAGGAATTTTTATGCCTCGTAAAATTATTTTTAATAAATTGTTATGTTTATTCGAAGGGTTATTGGTTGTATTGAATTTAATTGAAGCTATACGAATCTATCGCCTATTGGTCTATGAACTAAGTATACTTAACTTTGCTTGAGGTCATTAAAATCAACAGAGCGTTAGAAAATAAATATATTTCGGGCAATGCAATTTTAAATTAAAATTCTTAAAATGTGTGTCTTCGTTGATATGTCTTGTTTTCTTTTATCTTGACTAAAAATGGACAGAGCCTGTCAAAAAATGATAAATAAGTGATGTATTGCAATCATCACCAAGATATTAGGTGCTTAGCAAAAAAAAACCTTAGAAATGTCAAAACATAGCTATACTATATAGCCAATGTAGTTATAGTAAAAATTATATCAGAAGCGAACATGTTTTGACATTACATTAAACCGTTGACATGTCAAAAAAAGCGTTCCGTAACAAGAATTTAATCAACACGCGGTGAAAAAAAAAACCGAACATGCTACCGCAAAAGCCAGGGTTGTCACTTCAACTAAACAAGGTGAAGTAATTGATATCAGTCAGGGAATTTCCTCGAAGGGTCAAGCATCGGCAATAATTGGTGCCCTCGGGCATCTGTCCGCACGCCCCATTGGCCGTTTAAAATGGTTGACGGAAAACTGCAGGGCTATCGAGCAATAGTAATCACACTGTCTTGCCTTATTTGAACTTGTATTTTTTTAAAAGTTATTTTTTATAATTAGAAATATCGCAATTAAAAACTAATTGTACGCTGGGTATGTCGAACGCGTCTGTTATCCGAAGCAATAAAGTTCTGCCAAGAAATTGATGTTTCAGATGGGCAATATGTCATGAAGATAATTGCAGGTCACCTTTGTTGTCGATAACTTTTTAATTATCGGATTAAACGAAAATGGAATATTTACTATTTAAAATTATCATTGTCAGTTAAATATCAATGAAGCTAGTAATACGAATTACTTAACTGAGATAAAAGGTTAAGAATTGCAGTTCAATAGTTGACATTATACAGGGTGAAATTGAAATCATTTTTCAAAATTTTATAGGACGTTACACTCATTATATAGATTAATAAAAAATTGTCTGAATGTCTTTATGTATAAAAAAACCACTCCTTTTTTCGGTGTGCGGTGCGGGATTCACATAGAGGCTAGGTATAAACAAATAAATTGCGGCTTGATACATGTTTAAACAAAAGTGTTATGGGATTATTAATATGATATGATATTAGACCGGTGTATACAGCTTTATTTTATGCTTGTATATCAGTTCCAAGAACGGCTAAAGAGAAAAACATATTTTTTTCAATGTTTCGGATTTTGTTTAAAACCTCACAAAATTAATATGTATCGGTAATAGAACCCTCCATTAAAATTTGTCAAATGTTTTCGATTTCACCCTGTAGTAAAAATACCGATTGCAATCTAAAATTCAATAAATCCATTGAACCCTACTTTTATAACTAGAGTTTGGCAACCCTATTTCTACGCATTGCCGGTCGACTGAACACAGCTAATACTTGTCGTTGTAATCAATGCTTTGAACAATCTTTTTTTACTCTTTGACCCTCAAAATGTATTGTATATTGCAGAGAGACGATTTTGTACCGTCTCTCTGTACCTAGCACCTAAGTCTTTGAACTTTTCTATATTTTTATTTTATGAACTTTTTAGACATTAAATTCTGAGCACATTTTTTATTGCAACCTTTTATTTAACTTGCAATGTATGTATGTATGTTGTTCGGGTGGAATCTTGCAAGTCGAATTTCACCCACTTCCGCTCGAATTGACTTGATATTTGGTATACATTAGTATATTGGAAGACAATGCAAGTACAGTCAACAAAAAAAACTTGAATTAAAATGTTTTTTTTTTAACAAAAACTTATTTATATGTGTTCAAGTTACTTAATTGAAATATCGGGGTTTAATCCTTGCGTGTTTTAATCATGGCAAGTTTTTAATTAAAAACTGCATCTTAAATAAACAAGTAAAATACAATTCAATTAATAGTTAGAATAACATTTTCAAGTGACTCTTAATGGATTAGGGTTGTCAGTATCAGTAATTAACTACTGTGTAAGAAGTCAAATAATTGACAATCTACCGAATGTCACGATAATAGCTTGGAAAAATAAATTTAAATTAATAATCTATTTTTTTTCACACCCTGAGTCTATTAAGGCGACTGATCGTAATCAATTTTCTTGAGAAGAGCCATGCCGTCTGCACGCGTTTGGTATACATTTATTATTGTTGCTGGTATCTCAATCGGTCATGGTGAGAGCGCCGGCGCCTGCATGTGACGGCAATAGTTTTTGGACATTTATTCTATTTTATAATATGTATTTAATTTAATAATAATTGATCGAGACCTCCGGAGACCAGCGGGCGGGGAGCATTTTCCGCCAACGCGTCAGCTTGGCTATCCAAAGAGGAAACGCTGCCGGCCTTCTGGGAACCCTGCCGTTAATCGGAAGCAGCGGTAGGCTTGAGGAAATTTTCTATATATAGATTGTATTTTGTACATATTTGTTGTAAATAAAGATATTCCATAATATGATATACTCTTTTCCAACAAAAAGTTTTTAAAAGTGTATAGCTTTGCGGGAATCTACCTATCCACAAGCCTAGATGTTAGCACCAGAATGGATGTTTACGAAACATTACGTTATATTCCTTGATATCCAAAATGGGATTTTTTTTCTTATGGACCTCGCGCTAATGTGCTTAAATACGCTGAATGAAACCTGTATAAACAGATAAGCTAGCATAAAGTACAAAAGCTGTAATTTAATATTCCGAACAAAGCCGATACTTATTAGTTACAACAAAATATTTCATTGAATATTTTACGTAGTAAAATGCTATGCTTTTGATCGGTCCTCACAGGTCAGTCTCAATATATAAAAATACCGGTAAATTGGGTAAATCCGTTACCCTTCATTTCGGGTAAACACGTACGAGTGGGGTAAACTGATTTCGACTTATCCAATTACGACCCTCCTGCTAACTGAGGACTATTTGGTGATTATTCTCAACATCACTCGATATAACTCGTATGATGCCATTTACGATTAGAATTATTGATCTCTTGAAATAAAACTGCTCGATTTGCGAAACTATCGAAGAAAATATTTTTTTATTAATTGTATTAAATGAATTACGAAATTAGCGAGGAATGTTTCTTTTGAAATAATAATGTACTGTAGTGCTTGCTTGTGCGTATTTAGAGTTACGAATTTGCCCAAGATCTTTTAACTTCATCCAGTGTTGATTGATGTCATATTTAAACAATTCAATTACAATGAAGCGATGAGAAATTTGAAAAGGAAAACACTCATCCTTAGACCATCGTCGTTAATCTATCTTCTAGCGATTTTGAGAATAGCACCCGAAGGAAATCACTAAGGTGTCGACATATCAAACGGTCTATTGGTCCTCTAATAGTTCAGATACCGGATATATTGTGGTGTTTGGACTTATGTAACCGGAAACGTATTTATTTGTCGAGCAAGGGATGGGGAGAATCCGTTGTCCGTTTTTTGGGAAATAATGGACCACAGGGGAAGAAATGATCTTGAATGGTGACGTTGTAAGGATGGTCTTTAAAAAATTGTGGATAAAAGACCTGATCAGAGCCTCCCTGATTTTCACTGGCTCTGGACCAGAAAGACAGTGAATGAAAGTTACTGTTCTCGTATCACGGAGTCGGTTACTGCCCGTTGTTGGAAAGACAGTCCTGATTACTCCTGATATGTCAGTACCTGACCCTGTGAAATCCGTGAATTTGTTACTAGTAATAAATCTACCGAAGGTTTTTTTATGTAAGCGGTGGGCATTGTTCATGATAACCAATATATTGTATTTAAACTCTTATACAACATGCATTAAGTGATGTTTTCGTTTGTTTCAGGAGAAGTCCGGCGAGCCTTATTCCGGTAAATTATCGGTTAAGTCGGATCTCAGTCCTGTTTTTGGTAAGTTAATAATTCATTACTTTAAATAAACTTAAGCTAGTTGACCATATTTGCAACATTTTGTGACAGACTTCTAATCGCTTAATCATAATGACGTCACGAATCGCAAAAATCGACAGACCGACGTCATAACATTATTAATTGTTAAACAATTAATAGTTTTAAATAGACTTAAGATAAATAGAAATTACTTCTTAGCCATAGCTCGTAATATAATAAGAAAAGAAAAAATCTAATGTATGTCTTAAAGACGTGTAATATAAAGGGCTCAACTAAGCAGTTCATACAAGATATGCCGGGCATTCTAGAAACTGGGTGGTGGACATATTAATAAGGTATTTTACACCATTCCCACGGATTCAGATGGATGTATAGAAATAGGATCGGCATATGCAAAGTAGCTATATCAAGAATTGAATGCAATATAAACGCGCCTTATCTCAAACGTGCAGAAATTCAATACTACATCCGGTGGAAATGGTCGCGCTACGATAACACATTTCACACTTTTATTTCTTTTCTTATAAGATCTATTTTTGATTGGTTCTAATATGAAAGATAAAGATAGTTATATTTTGTGCTACTTTTCCTGTTAGCCGTTCTAACTAATTATCTCGTCTAGACTTTTATCCAACAATACTCCAAAAGCTGTTTTGTGTCCTACAGATAAAGTTCAATACATAACTCGTAACTGAATAGTAAAACTTCGATGTCGTTTTATTCCAGCATTAAAACCTCTCTAATTTAATATCGATTCATCTACATACGATCTGATAAATCGATTACTTTATAAATCGTTTGCTCTAGTGATGGGAAATTGATTTCTTTAGAAGTACGTGGCGTGGAAGTGGGAATTATCACGGGGTTTAATGCCAGGTCTCGCCTTGGGCCATTACCTGAGAATTATGTATGTTTTATCGGCAGCTTATAATCATCTGTCACAATCGTTACAATATTTTCGTATAATTTCATCTCGCTCCGCCTCTCCGAGTGATGGGATGTGTCGATGAAATCAGTTATGTTGTTTGTCGATTAAGATGGTGGTATAAATAAATAAAGGCATTTATTCCATTCAGTGAAGATCTTTTTGAGACTTAATTATTTTTTCTTTTAGTAATAGAAGTTTGTGCATTCAGCTTGAACTGCAAATGGCATCAGTTTGGATGAATAGAATATTTTCAAACTACAATTTAACAATTTATGTATAACCATTTCAATCATTTAGTCCAATATCCTTAGCCAATGATATAAATATACATAACCATTCATCTATCATCGTAAAAAGACACGGAAATTGCCACATATTACATACATTACACAAAAATATCATACATTATTATTGCGCAATATAGAGTTGACATTGATTATCACATAAACCGGTAAACATGTCACAGAAGCTATCCATTCGCCGTATTATCACATTCTCGTTATTGTAACATGATAAAAAGACATTACCATCAATCACGATAATCTCATTTTGTACATCGCTCGGCACTAATTCGACGGTGCTTTTATCGATAACGTTTCTCTCGTGCACATCGACGTGTGTCCATCACTATCGGACCGCGTTCCGGACGCCTCGTTATTTGTTGTTATTAGCGTTGGTTTTTTTCTTTTTTTTCCCAACTTTTTATGCATCGGGATGTTTCGAAAACCGGTTTTGGGTTCTAATCTGATCAGTTCACCACGACCCGGGCTGTGTACGGACCAAGCCAGAAAAAATTGTATAATGCAAGTGACGTACAATGTAGAAAAAGACGTGATAGGATTTTTTGGCCATTACTTAATCTTTGGGTTATTGACTTATGACTTGAAATTGTCGTATTCAAATCTAGAAACTCATGACTAATAAGGTTTAATTCCTATAGACAGCCGGGATAGTCTGGCAGAAGACAAAAGATAATCTAGGACTAGGATTTCTGGGAGGTGTTAATCAGCAGTCATGTTTTTTCAGAAGCTATTCCCATCGTAAACTGACTACAAACCACAAAACCAGTCTAGTATTCCCAAACATAACTTTCAATTAATTTTTATGAGACCGGATACGGTCTTAAATTTAATGTGAAACTAAATCTATCACAAGCCATAAATCTGTTTAATTACTATATTCTTATGGTGAATTATATACTATCCGTGCCATGATATATTAGAAATAGTTTAATTGACAATAAAATTAAATGGATGGGAATCTGGTTATAGCGTCTTCTGATGGTAAACATCCACAAATTATCTTAACTAAGCAGCCATTTGACAATAGGGTGTCTCACTTTGTCACATAATATTTCAATCTTTTTCAGGACTTAAGAAGCATAGGGTCAAAGTCACAGATATAAATCTAAATAGATTACGCGAGTGTATTTACTTCGCGTGGCAAAAGGGAGAGCAATGTTCTTCTTTTGAAACTGTTTCGGGCGGACAGGGAACTCTCATAAGGCTGCATGTCCACCAGAGATGTGTATCGAGGGATGCGTTTAGCTGACAAGTAGGATTGCTTCATTTTTACGTTATATCTCTAATGCCAGCCTAACTGAAGCATAATGACATAATGATAGGTAAAAAAACTGGCACGCTTGGTTTTCATACGGATGGAGGGACTTGCGTTATCTATTTAGATTTATTTCTGTGGTCATAGTGGTATTTAGGAATATACCATTTTGATTTATCTCCAAAAAGTAATTACCTCTTGATTGAATTGAATTGATTGATTTGAATTAGTCTTTGATCCTTATGCTTCTTACGTCTAGATTTACTTATTAGTATAAAATATGATATTTTGGGTCCCACGCAACTGTTTCCAATTGTGTAATATAAAAAATGCTTTTATTTAATAGAATGAGTATATTTATAAGCATTTTTTTTTAATATACCAAGTTAGACACTGTCTAAAGAAAATATAATCTCAATATTATGTAAATTAACACTTAAATACTATTGTTGTAGACCTGCGCATACACACGCTTAAAATTACCTGAATTTTATTTAAAAAAAAAACCTAATTCCACGAGTTTAATACCGTTACGGTAAATTAATTTAATTTAAACATTCGATTGTTTTAAAAGATAAGTTTTATTTATGTATTTTGATGACTTAATTGTTACCTCATGATTAAAATTAGGGTGCATGAGTTTATTAATAATTCTGATGTAATACAACCCTGTATTATCATATTCATAACATTTAGGAAGTCATGGAATATATTTAAAAGGATCCCGTGAGTCTATAGGAAGTTATAGAGACAAAATACAGATATAAGCAGCCCATTTAGGCTCCTCAAAAATTTGTCTTAAAACTTAATTGGTGTGTGGGAGCACCTTAAAGAACCAGTCATTTATTACCAAATCTAAACAATTCCATAAAAGCACAATTTCTCAAGCGATATTATCCTATTCAGCCAGATCCAAGAACTGTATATAAATAAATTGTCACCTTCCAATCCATAACCGAGGTTCGCAGCGTCACACGTCGTCATAACTCTTCCCTCCTCGCACCCGCTCGTTATCATATCACTTATCTCGTTCGCACAGCGTGTATAATATTCATATCTACCTGTAGGGGCACAGCCAGTATTCTGTGTCATTATATCCAAGTTCTAATTGGAACTTGATATGCGTACACAATTAGAGTCTCGTCGTTAGAGATTAACGAGCTTTTTACACTTACTGAGGCAATTGGGTTAAGTTATAAACTCTAGTGTTGGTAGAATAATAAATAAAATCATATGAAAGATACTTACTTTGTATAGACCTGTGTTTAGGGTTACCATTTCGCTAAAAGTCCGGACATTTTAGTCACAAGTGATGGGTTTGGATGCGGGGTGCGGGCGGGGATTACGCGCGGCACGTTCGCCTTGCCTACAGTGACTTATTTGATATAACTTAATAAATAGTTTTATAACTCATATTCCATCTAATAAAAAAAAATACCGGACAAATTAAAGAGAGAGAGGACTAGTCTAAAAGTCCGCACATGTCCGGACTAATCCGGACGGATGGTAACCCTACGTGTGTTTGACATCAATCTCCCCATGGTCAATGATGTGGGTGAGGGTGGTAAGCACACAAAGCAGCTAAGAAACTGGCTCTCAAATGCAGATGTCAGAACAAACCGATAGGCGGCAGATTTTCAATTTGAGGGTTGTAGCTGACCAGGCGGGTACTACAAAGTACCCTACCACAATGTTATGGTTTCCTCACGATGTTTTCCTTCACCGAAATCTCAAGCTCATGGTACCGCTGCCGACACAGCGTCTCCTCTCACTCTTCTGGATATGAAGGGAATTTTATGGGGTCGGCAACGTGCGAATAATTCCCCTGGTGTTGCAAGCTTCTATAGACTACGGTGACTGCTTACCATCAGGCGGACTGTATTCTTGTTTGCTACCTTTATAACATAAAAAACAGCACTATCAGTTAGCATAAAATGGCAGACAGATAGACAATAATTAGCTACTGGTAAACATAGGCCTTCCCCGTAATGTACGTTTCTTCCACATCAGCTAAAAGGCTTAATGAGTAATGCTACCTGTGCATTCTGAGTGTAACTTCGACGTGATAAAATATAATTAGTATGCGTTACATAAATCGCACTGTAATGAAATATGATTATTTATCATTTATTTTTGCCACTTATTAAAATCGCTCAATCTTATATTTTATACCAAAACGATAATGTATGATAATGTTAAAGAATAATTAGGGATCCGTATCAAAAATGAATCATCTCTTCGGTTTTTTCTACTTAAGTTTCTGTCTCTGAAAAAATTAAATACTAATTTTGAAAGCATTGAAATATCGGAAGTAATCAGTAAGTTAAATATTGCTTACGCTTTATATTAAAAAAAAGGAAGAAAGACATACCTAGCTATCAATCGATGAAAATTTTGTATTTTTTAATGGTTGTTAAAATAATATAAAACTAATACGGAACCATCAACCTCTCACCTGAGAGCATTTTAATCAAGTTAAACTTGTTTTTACTACAGGGTTGCCTCTTTTTGTCCCGAGTAAATCCCGTAATTGGTTTATAGGGTAAGCTCACCCGTTGTCGGCCCACTCATCAATCATTCTTACAAAAAGTTGGCTTTTGTTTTTAAAAGTGTGAAATTAAATTAGGTGTCATATAAGTCCGGCTTCCGAGAATGATGATGTTGACTTTCAAATGCGCATGCGTCGTAATTGTATCATGTTGGAGCTCGTGTTACAGTTAATGGCTTTGATTGTATAAACATGCTATATGATATAATGTCTGTATGTCATGTATAAGGTGCGATTTTATTATAAATATATACAGGCTGTATCGGAAAGTGTATATACATACATTACAGTAATCCATTTTTTGGTACTAGGCGCACAGATAGTTGAAGATTTTTTTTTTATATTAATATGAGCAAGAAACCCTCATTGACCGGTAACATGTTGGTTATGATTTTAATTCAATAAACTTGGATGCAATAAATATCATAAACACATTTGCTAACGTTCATAAAATGACGGGAGCTGCTTGTCAGCTTAAATAAGAAAAAACAAAATTTGTACATAAGATTGTGTATTATTGACCTAGGAGTATTTTTTTCATATTTTTTTTTAGCAACGATGTAATATTTAGGCAATCACTCCATCCAGAGACTTTTTCTTATATCAAGAAGCCAAATGCAAGTTTATTTTATACAAAAAGATATCTATAAATATTTTACCTCATTTTATCTCTTGGCCTTTAAATAAATAATACCAAGAAATTATAGATTTTTCTACTGTGAATTCTGAAGGTATCGTTACAAATTATTGAGACCGCAAACGAGCGGTCTCAAGGATTCGAACCCGGCCCCACACAGTGTTGTTTAAACTTCTCTTGTGATGTGATATTTAAAATTATACCTACTTTATAAAATTATAGTCGCAAATGATTTGATTTTGTGCGGTCAGCTCGTATTGTATTTCAATACTTTATTTTATGAAAATGTTAACGCAATTGTTACTCAATAATATTATAAGTAGGTAACATACCTATCTGTTTTTGTCATAAAATAAAAATTACCATTCGGTAAAAAAAAGTTATAAAAAAAAAAACAACAAACAAAACAATCCAGTAGCCCCCTATCCCTAACGTGGTGTAACTTTCACTACTCTCATACAACATGATGTACATACAAAAACGTGTGTACAGTTGTCGTTACTACACATTACATGGAGTTTGAGCGAGTCGGTTATGTGTCAATATTTGGTTAGGTCACCCTACGGACCCACCGCGGAACATCTCAACATTTGTTCCATTATGTATTTTATTGTGGTTCTAATGGAATTCAATTCTCATTGGGAGCATTTTTGGTACGAACCAAAATAGGGTTTGGTACTCGAGTTTCTTGAATATTATTTTTTGTAGAAATAAAACTGGTCCTTATTTGTTCCTCTACTAGCCTATATGGTGATTTAATAAATCAAAGAATTCCTACAAATAGTGGTCCTAAATACCTTGTTATTCCAGAGTTACGAATGCAATCTTTCAACAATTGGACAATTCTAACCCAGATTCTAACCCGGAGTAGTGAGTCACATGTCTTTTCTTAACCCTATCAACTGATCCGCCATACGTACAAATATTTCTTCCGGTTCGACCCTGAAACGATTTAAAAAGTAGTTTATCTCATCATCTGTCTTGGAAGGAGCCAGGCAGGCGGGTACAACATGTAGTTCCCGTTAAACACAACCCTATCCAAACGATAAGGGTACAGTCAGAATAAAATATTTATCTTTATTTTTATCTCAAAGGTCAGTGTCGATTAATGTTTTCCATTTTATATAAATTTGAATTTTATGACCTAAAATAAATATAAAAAAATATAAAATTACACACATTACCGAATTACCTTCACAATTAAAAATTATAATATAAAATAACAAATAACTACGTTGCAATTTCGTGGAAAAGCAATTTAAAACAGATATGATTAATTATCATATCGGTACGAAATAAAAACGCTCATTATCTCTTAGATAACGGTTTGTTTTTAACAAAAAAAAATAACACGAGAACAAGTTGATTGACACTCTTAAATTGGTTGTTTCTTATACGAAAACGTTTATCTGATTTGTCGAAGGAATATGATTATAATTCTTGATTATATCTTTTTACATTTGAATATGGCATATTCTTTAGTTTTTCAATTTCAAGAGATCATTTGGCTGTAGCTCTCAAGAGCAGCTGCCGGAACACCTTTAAGCGCTTATCGATGGATTCAGAACATGAATGTCAGTCAGTTAGGTCTACAAAGTATCCTATCACCGTACCGTACTAAAATTCAAAATTCAAAAAGCATTTATTCAATTTAGGCCCTGATAAGGCACTTGTGAACGTTAAAAGTTACTAAGGTTCTTAAGATGTTTTCGTAACCTAAAGCTTGCTCATCGTTGGATGCGAACTCATGACTCGCCACGGCACCTTTGGTATCGCCGTCGAAGGTACTCCGAGATGGGCTATTGGACTTGTCCCTATCTTTATTAGGGTACTATCAGCAGTGTCTTACTAACAGTGCACTGTTAGTAAGTTACTGCTGATAGTACCCCAAATAGTGCACGCTAAAATCTTTACTCCCGGGATAATTAATGCATTTCCATTTATAACCTTATCATTTTGAGGTAATAATTTAAGTACAAATTTATTATGTGTCATATACAATAGATTAAAACCATAAACTTGGTATCACACAATTGATTAATGATAAAACGACACAAGTGATTTTATTTTTATCGAAGGCCTTTCGATCATTTAAAAGACCTATTTAAACAGGTTCCGCTTTGCGGTTTATCTTGCGTTCCCAGGGATGAACCATTTGTCATATAACAGGACCTAAACTACCTAATTATACACCAAATTTTATGGAAATCCGTTCAGCCGTTATTTAGTTATTTTCCGCATATATAAGTAGTAGTAAGATTGTTGGATTCAATTCGCATTAAAACGTTATAATAAAGCCTATAACATTCCTTTTTAAACGAGCTATTTAACGCAAAAATAAATATTTCGTTACAAATTCCTACTTAAAAAATATTCATTGAAAATTTTAAATTATGCAGTGCATGGATGGAATATTATATTCATCAGTACATGTTATGGACGCTGTCTGTTGTATTGGTATTAATTAAATAGTGCGTGACAATCAGATCATGTTCGTTCATAAGGCTGGGGTCACATATCCAGCGACGATGGTACCTTAGCGGGTGTGGTGCTTAAGAGAACTGGTTTTCGAACGTGGCTGTCGAAACCAACCAGAAGGTGGTTGAAGACATATTTTCAATATGGGGCCGGTAGTCTGGCAGGCGGGAACTGCAAAGTACCCTCACACTGTGCTATGGATCGCGATGTTATCCTTCACCGAAAGCTCTCTTTCGTCTGAACTATTATCATAATTCCAAACATAGGGAATTCTCACAAAATTAATTTTATTTCTATTTTTCAGGTAAATACGAACCGCACCCAGCTGCAAGCTTCAACATGGGCTACCTCATGACGCCGTACCCGTACCCCAACGGTGGGGCGCACCCCCTGCCCGTATCAATGGTGAGTATTTGACGCTTTTACCCTATTTTTAAGACAGACCTTTCAAATATTATAAATGTCGAAGTTCCTATCGCTCAATCGGCTCGTGTCTATAGATATATATATCGTAAATCGGATTCAGATTCTTGCCACCTTACTTCTATTGTTTTGAATTGAAATAATAACTAAACATAAGCAGAACTTAAGTACTTCCCCATTATCTACTCGTTTGATTTATCATTGAGAATTGTTTTCGCGATGTTTGTGCGAAAATGTTAGCTTTACGCACGGTATCGATCCGGTATCGGGTAAGAATGTCGTGTTATCTATCACACATTATCGCGTGTCGTCTTGTGATCGAGATATAATTCAGCTTGTATCGCTGCTGTTTTTGTGTTATTTGATTTTCGATTTATTACTTTTTTCCCGGTTTGAAATAAGAATGTAACCCTTTTTTATTTGTGACGTTTTTATTGTATGGGCATATGGGCAATGTCCTTTATTCTTAACATTGGGGATGGTATTTTTTTATCTAGTTTTGTGATAGATCTGCATAGGTAGGAAACAAAGTCAATCTTAAAAAACAAATATCGCATTACAAAATTAACTTCTATATTTACTTAACTAATATTACAAATGCAATATGTGTGTTACGCTTTCACGCCTAAACCCCTGAACCGATCACGATGATATTTGGCATGTAGATAGTTTAAGGTGTAGAGAAGGACATAGGCTACTTTTTATGCCGGTACAGCGGGTGAAACCGCGGGGACAGCCAGTAGACCTTTCCAAAGAGTTGATATGACCAACGGTCAGTATAATGGTTTCTTAGATCTTTAAACGGACGATAATTCCACGAACTAAATAGCTGATACACATTAATTAAAAATAAATGCACTACAACTATTTTAGTAACACGACACGACACCTTTATTTATTTATTTAACATTACAGTTATAGTAATAACACTTCTAACTTGTAATTTAATCGTTCCGTAGCTACTATTTTTATTGGATTATTTCCTCGTAATAATCACCACGTGTTTGGCCCGGGATCGAACCCGGGACGTGCCGGAAACGGTAACACAAACAGTTTTTATTTCTGTCTTCCATCCTGCATCCATACCGATGTAACTGTACCAACGGAGTAAAAATACAGCATTTCAAATTGAAGATATATCTGAATGTATTTTTTTTGTGAATTGTTTGACCAGAGAAATAAAAACGACATTTCACCAATAAATATGACTATCACGTTTTTATTACTAACAAAAATAAAATGTTGGCTGTCACTATGGATTATGATTAGAAATAATGAACTTGAGTTTCCTCATAATTCCTTGACTCGTATGTTACTTTAAAACCTAAAACCACAGATTACGTCGGACATATTCTCGCTAACAAAAAACTGTGTCTATGAGAGTCGGCCACCTCTCATAGAAACATACTCACGCACACATTAGTTGGCTATTTCCGCGGGAAAAGAGACTGTCGCCGTTTAAACAGTAATTTTTGTGCGCTCGACTAATGTGTGAATGTTTGCGTGCCGGCTTGTACGTACAGCGTGTTGGCCGACTTGAGTGACACAGCTTTTTGTTAGCGAGAATATATCCGATTTTTTTAACATCCTTGCCTAAAATAAAAGAAAAAATCAAATCATGTCATCATTGAATAAACATAATAATTTATGCTAATGCTTACAAAGTAAAAGAACACCTTAAATCAGCAAGTTATCCACAAGCCAATTTTTATTTATACGGTCAGCAAAATGAAGCAATCAAAACATTTCAAGTGCTCGACAAAAATCCAGCAGCGGCCGAAAAATACACCGTCAATATTTTTAAAACAAAAAAAATTGAATTTTGAATTTCGAATGAAAAGCTTTAAAATCAAACGTCGAGCGTCGGCCGTGGTACGTCGTGTCGATAGCGTTCAATACCTAACCCTAGTACGCATGCACGACGGCGCGCCATTCAAATCCTTCGGAACGCGGTAAGAAACGAAAAAGTATCCGCGGCGAAAATATGAAACTCCGAACGCAACAGGTGTACGTACGACCGTCTCATTCTTTTCTATGAGGTTTTAAGTTTCGTCTCTGTTGTACGGAAGCCGCCCCTACGGTCGCCGCCCCCGCACTGAGGCGGGAAATTTAAATGAAGGTGGGGATGGGGATGGAAATGCTTTTCTTTTTGCTCCCGGGGTGTATTTTAGGGCTTTTGTCTGGGTGAATGCGGCCGGCAATTTCGGGGTCGCTTGCTTTCGTTCCGTCTCGGGATTTGAAAATCTAATGTTTTTTTTTAATGGCATTCCATGATTGAACTCCAATTTTCAATTTATTATGTACGTGCCTTTC
Source organism: Polyploca ridens (assembly GCA_951394255.1). Classification (NCBI taxonomy): domain Eukaryota; kingdom Metazoa; phylum Arthropoda; class Insecta; order Lepidoptera; family Drepanidae; genus Polyploca; species Polyploca ridens. Next base: position 4,907,051 of record OX596268.1, read on the forward strand.
TAACTAACTTTGCAATTTTTTTTTTATTGAAATACATTTAATTTGTGGTACCTACATAGGAAAACAGCCGCATCTGAGATTCTGGGAATTATTTGGCTATTTAATAAAAAAAAAACATACATACCACACATAGGTACATGATCACAACCATAACGCCATCAATTCCGCTATCACTTCTTGGAAAACGAATTAGCGGAATTTCCACTTGTAAAAATCTTACACATAAAATCACACCTATTTTAGTAACATCATTTTCATTCAATTTCAAGCGTAATTTTTTTTATTTCAAAAATAACATTTTATGTTTCCGACTGTACAAAAATCAAAACTGTAAGGGTTGTCACTATAATTATGTGACACATTGTCATAGATGTGGTTAAATCATTAATTTTATAAATAGAACGGAATAGTGAATACTTGCACAATACAATTGATCGCAGTAATTTTCCGCGGTAAATCAATTGTTTTGTAGTGCGATAAGGTTAATTAATTGTACGTATTAATTGGTACGTTATTATTGTCCCGACACTTACTATCGGTACGTAAGCTACCCTTGTAAATATATTTATCAATAACAATACTAGTATTGTTATCTTATGTCCTTCGTCATAAAAAAAACTGAATCAGTATGCGAGGGAAAATAATCCCTCGCATACTGATTCAGTTCTCGTTCAGTTCTCAGTACTTCGTGAGTTGGTATGCAGTTACTTTACTGGTAATTGGAATTACTTTTCGGGAAGCTAGGAGATTGATAATTGGAACACTTTTCCTAACGGCTGTAAAGGATTTATTAGGTTATTATCAATGTTTAGATGAGGGGAAAAACAACTTCTCAAACAATAATTTTGTGACTATTGTCATTGAGCTATTATTACTACGTATAGAGAAGGCACCACACATCGCAACTATGTTCCGTTCAAGTGAGACCATCCGGCCACACTTGTTGTAGAACGATGAACGAAACGCCTAAGCGCCGATGAAAATCACAGTGTTTGCGAGAAAAATACTTCTAAAAGCGTTCTGATAGCGCTACGTGTTTCTACTAACTGCTTAGACGACTAATTATTGTTTCAGCGCTAAAAAGAACTTTACTTGAGTCGAAAACCTTTGCTTATGGTAGCTTCTCTATAGTAATAATAGCTCAATGACAATTGTGAATATTTTGAGTGGCGAAAGACTTCACGTCAAAAGACAATTCTAATATTATCATACTTTAAGCTCACCAAAATTTCCTCCGCACATAAATCATACATACAATAAAGTAGATAAAGTTAACATAGATGTTATAGTCTCCTAGATATCTCCACGACGGATCAGGTACACGTACGGGCGGCGTGAGGCAGCGGGCCGGTCACCCAGCGCTTAACTTGAGACTGTTCTTGAGATTACAATTATGCGCTACGTTTTGTTGTAACGGTTTATAAATGTCGTGGTGTACTGTTTTCGAATTTTGATAGGGTTGTCGCTTGAAAGAAAAAATTAATAAAAAATCTGCCTGTTGATTTAGGTTTGATTAGCGTGTTCGGTTCGTACAGACAGACTAACCCATAGATAGGCTATTTTCAAAACGCTATATCTACAGTTTACTTATATGTATGCATATGATATAGATGATCGGGTACAACTACAGCGGGATCCAATTTTCCAACTAAAAAAGGAACCTCGAAAATTGCATAGAACTCGATTGTACGTCCCTAATCACTGCATAAGACCATTAAAAAAAGAACATACTCGATCCGGGTCCCCGATTCGTCTCCGATACCGTCCATAATTCCACCCGGGAAAATCATTACACACGCCCCGGTAATTCGGGTTTCGAACCCCCTAGTCCCCCAAAAACCTCCCCTGCCTCCACGCCACCCTTATCTACCCACACTGCATCTCATTTTCAAATACTATACTAAGCTGCGATTTCTGTGCCACTGACCGAATGCACGATGCACGAATATCAACTTTATAACCTAGGCTTCTGAGTGCAATTTCACTCGCACGCTTATCCGAAGTCGTCATGCCAATTGTAACTTTGTACTGTAGACGGTAAAGTTAGAATTTCTTTGTGCTTTCTTGAATCCGCGCGTGCGGATTTGGACTCTACAGCGAGGGGTGGGTGGCGGAACGTTTTCCACTGAATAATAGAGGGGAGATTTCCTCTCGTATTTTTTCGTGAATTTTTTATTTAAGAAAAGGATAAGATTTTAATGTGGGCGCTATTATTACTAGCGATTGTGAGATATACCCCCATTGTTAGGAGTCTTGATGCGTATGGGGTTTCCGCTTAAAGTATTTTGTATGGGAGGTGTATCCGGGGACTGTAGATATAAGTTTAATGACGTTTTTGGAGATGCCTTTTTTATCCGCGTTGCTGTTTTGTGGGGCGCGCGGGGATTTGTCCGTAATCGACTTTTTTCGAGGATTCCGCTTCGTTCGTAGGATTTTTCTATTGTCAATGCTTCCACTTTGCATACAACTTATTTTGTACAGGAAATGTCTATAGCAACAATTTGAGTAAAAAGATCCGATATACTTATAACTTCTTTAAAACTCCATTATGGCGAATAAGAGTAATAACAAAACTCCAAGGGTCCGTCCGTCTAGTATAAACCATGCTTTGAAGTAGTTTGATGAGTCTGACCTCGGTAGAATGACATGATAGGTGTCTGTCTGTCTGTCAGTATGCCATAATAGATCACATTGCATTTTATAAACAAATTGTTCTGGAATAACAATGGTGTTTGAGTCTGTGGTTTGAGCCTTTGAAAGCAGCGATAATCTGACTGCGACAGAAGCATATGTCTACACTGTTCTCAATCTCATTTTAAGCCGGAATTTCTTTCGTTCTTTTTCTACTCTTGTTTTTTATGTGATGATAACTCAGTGGTAATGACGTTGATCGCCGTGTCGAAGGACGCGGGTTCGAATTCTGGAATCCTGTGAAGGAAAACATCGAAACCTTAGCGCGGTGTTAGGGTACTACAATACAGCTTCAAATTGCTAATCTGTCTGAGCCCGAATAGTATTTATGAATCGACAACTTTTTAGTTTGATCCATAATTTCTTGGTTATCCGTCATTTTTGGTCAATAACTTAACAGTAGAAAAAACCGGCCAAGTGCGAGTTAAACTCGCACACGGAGGGTTCCGTACAATAATTAACTAACACAACTTTGCTATATAAAAAAAACGCCAAAAAAAGACGTTTCTTGCATGGGCGTCCCTTTTAATTTTATTTTATTTGTTATTATCGCGGCAATAGAAATAAACATTCTCTGAAAATTTCAGCTGTCTAACTATTACCGTTCATGAGATACAGCTCACTGACAGACAGACGAACGGACGGACGGACAGCGGAGTTTTATTAGTAATAGGGTCCCGTTTGGACACCCTTCGGGTACGGAACCCTTAAAAAAAACTTAACTAATATCCTAGGAGTAACCATAATCCACTAAATTATAATGACTAATAAAACTTTAAAGCCTTTCCGATCATCGTCATGTCAATCTCCAGTCATCAATCAAGCTGTCACCTGTCTAATAAGTATTCTGCCCACAGTAGGTAGAAACCTCTCGTTCCGGAAGCTAGGCCACATTCCCCGTCTTCGCCTGCCCTTGAACCTGCCTCGTACCTGCACAATTGTATGGTTTTTGTGGTACAAGCTATGAGCGGAGCGATTCTGTAACGCTTATGGGATTGGAAAAATTAATTGTTTCAACAAATGATGATATATTTCGATACAAGATTTGGGCTGCACAATTAATATCCTTATTTTATTTATTAAGGGAAAATAAACAGCTACAATACGAAGTCTTACATATAAAAATCTTATGTAGTAACAATATTGCAGTCTCCTACATTATCCACAAATTAAAAGTGAATTAAACATATTTAATCGGTGATGGTGATCGGTAATATTTTGGATAAGATGCCTCTACAGGAAAATTCTATCTTCAGATATTTTCTATCAGACATCTTCTTTGAGTTCTACAAATCCAAAAAAAAAACAATTATACACGTTGGCTTCAATCTTGGAGTCCTCATGGAATCATCTACTATCATCATATTAAATTAAAGTTGACAATTGAATAAAAAATAAACCGTACCATCCACTTGAAAAAAAAAACCTTTAGAGTAGTAATACGGAGCAATCTAACTCCGCAACTAATAAGTCTTTTTGCACTGAAAAAATTTATAGTAGGTACCTACCACGCATCTAAATGTTTAACTTAGGTAATCAGAGCGCATTGTGAGGAAAAGGCGGAATAGATGTCAAAATACAAAATGATCGTCATTGCGCCGATGCTCAGCACTATCAAATCGCTTCCCGCTACCGCCTCTACATTATACCCAAAGCAGCACAAAATCGGAAGTACGAATTACGTTATTGAATATTCGTTTGGCGGCACGTTTGAGATTCACACAAGCATGCCTGTGACGTACGAAAGCCGCCGATACTTATCTGCAATGAATAATTGTTTATTGTTTACGTTGTATTTAGTGGTTAAGTACAACGCATTAATGGGAAGAGACTTGCATGTAAAGTTGTCTTTAAATGACGCTTGTAGTTATATTTAGACGGTCCCAGCGCAAATAAGAATACAGTTTTATTTGTTACGACCCGTGATTTGAAAGTATTTAGTTTAATTTCAGGGCTTATTTTATTACTATTATTTGCTTTCTTTTTTTATTTCAGCGAGATTGAGTAACCAACTCTCAATATGAATTATGCTTATTGTCAAACAGTTTCTTAACCACAAATTAATTCCCATTGTGGTATGAACAACAAGAAGGAGCATTTGCTAATGTACCATTCGTCAGTAGGACCCGATTTCATTGAAATGTGTTTCATTGAACTTGGGCGGCCCTCTGTGGCCGACGCAACTTCAACGCAAGCATAGTCTAAAAGCTTGTTGTTTCATCCAACGTAATGTTTGACTGCGAAAAAAGAGAGACAGCATCAGAGCCATCGGTTATCAGTCGGTAAATTCCGCTGATCACTGGCGGCCGCTTCGCTAGGTCGTCATTCATGATTGCGCATATCACAAAACATGTTCCAGGCGTGTACTTCTTATGAAAAAATCTTACAAGTTTGTGAAAAAAGTTAGTTATTTAGAATCTCCAATACATTTGCAAGCCTGGTATCTAAATGTTTTCTTTACTTTTAAAATTTATAGGTACATTAGATATGGCCAAAGTTCAGGTAAAATTTGAGCAAAAACGCTGTTTTTCGGAGGCTTTTACTGAATTTGTTTCACACTTTTTTTTAATTTCGCCTAGATACACGGCTAGATATAGTGCACAAGATACTAATTTGTTCAAAAAATCTAACGAAAAATGTTTAACAACGCCATAAGTACAGAGGTTTTATATGAAAAGTATGGTGAATTGAGTGCTCTTAAGCAAACAGCAAGTAGGTAGACCCTAGAGAGAGATAGTCCTAACAAAATCCTTAAAATATGTAGTTGCAAACTACCAAATACTGAACGATTTTTTCGTCGTTCCAAATATCTTGTTACTGACGACTATACATGTGATTACTTGCTAAAAACCCCATAAAATAAAAACAGACATTGTGCAACCCCCTCCGGGTAGTCAATTCTACCCACTATAAAATAATCAAACACTATAAGGGTTGAAGGGGTGTCATCGCAAAGGGGTAGGGGGCTGCGGGGGGGAGGGCAGTAATACTTTTAAAAGCATCATCCCGGTCGGCACCCTTCAGAGAGCTTTGTAGGATATCTCAGTGTGTGCGTACAGTCGCCGAGAAAATCCGTTACATTGTCGCACAGTGGTGTGGTTTGACATATTGCTAAAGTAGAATAGAATGTGTAAAATATACAGAATACAGAAGATATATTCATACTTATATTATAAATGCAAAAGTAACTCTGTTAGCTTTTCACACCTAAACCGTTGAGCCCATCACGATGAAATTTGGCGTGCAGATAGCCTATGGTATGGAGAAGGAAATAGGCTACTTTATATCCGGGAACGCGGGTGATACCGCAGGGGACAGCTAGTATATCTCACTAATCCTTACTAATATTATAAACGCGAAAGTTTGTATGTTTGGATGTTTGTTACTCTTTCACGCAAAATCTACTGAACGAATTTGTATGAAATTTGGCACACAGATAGAATATGTTCTGGATTAACAAATAGGGTACTTTTTATCCCGAGAAAGCAATATATCCCTCGAAAACGCGGAGGACAGCTCTAGTCGTAAAAAATGCATTAACTAAGTACTAACATCATTGTATATTTTTTCCCAATATCTTTGATCTGGCCCATCTTTGATTCCCAACAATATAACTCGCAATTCCTATTTATTTTGAATATATACGAAACTTTATAACAATACCTTATCCTCTAAAACCATCCAACTGGATTTATGCACTGCCATATTTTCAATACCATCCTACTTTCAAAGCAGCTACGTCCCATCGGATGGTAATTGCCTAGAAGTTCCCTTCCCTCATCCCCATGCTGTCTCCCTGTCCCGGCCACCCCATCACTCTCCTGCACTACCTGCCCCGTCTGGATCTAGATTTTAGATGATATACCTCTAATGTTATTTCATTTTCAATTGTTTAAAGTTCTTTGGTTTAGTCTTATGAGGTTTTTACGTAAATTTTATTGTTTTGCTTCTGTGACTACAGTAAAGGACTTTTTTTAAATGAGATATGGCCTGTGTTTGACATTGAGTTATTATTACTATGTATACAGAAGCTATTATAAGTAAAGGTTATGTCCCATTTTTGTAGAGTCAACTAAAGTTCTCTTTAGCGCTGAAACAATAATTAGTCGTAGACGACTGCCACGTAGCGCTATCAGAACGCTTTTAGGAGTATTTTTCTCGCAAACACCGTGATTTTCACGGCGCTTACGCGTTTCGTTCATCATTCTACAACAAGTGTGGCCTGATGGCCTCACTTGAACGGAACATAGTTGTGATGTGTAGCGTCTTCTCTATACGTAGTAATAATAGCTCAATGGTGTTTGACTATAATTCATCATGGTAAGAGGGTTGGCTGGGTATCAAGCTAGCCAAGTGGGTACTACACAACACCCCACTATTGCTACGGTGTCACTGCAGTAGATTACACCTACGTCTGAGATATCATTAGATAATAGAAAAATCACTCCTGTATTAATTTGAATATGAAAAGTTTAATACAGGTACAAATTGAATTGATCACTTCGGGCAATCTATCAATTTTATTTATAATCCAACATAAAACCAACAGACATGAAACCCTTTTGTAACAAACCACTTCAATTGCTCGGATTAACCCTATCCAATACCCTAATATACCAAATAGCCCTTAAGCGAGCGTCCAATTTCACACCAAGTGTTACTAAAAATGAAAATATTAAATCCAATTTACAAACTACCCTTCATACTACCCCTCGATTATCCGCACACACAAAAAAACATAAATTATGATTATGACTATTATATAACCTCTCAAAAACCATTGTGCGGTATTAATCGCCAATTCGTTATAAATACGCACAGTGCTCAACCCCGCTTATTTGCCCGGCCCAAAAAAAATGTGAATATGATTTTATGGCAGGTTAAATCTATTATAAGTGGGGATTAAGTTATGAGTAATATTTCTATTTGTGAGGGGCATTTAACGAGCTATTTGACGCGTTTTGGCATCGCGTGCGTTCGCGGGGAGCCATTCATCGTGAGATAACCCGTAATTATGATCCATCTCGCCGCTGTACCTCACTTTTATAAATGTTTGTTTTCGTGACAGGTGAATTATAATGATCGGTGCGCTGATTAAATGATGGTCACTTTTGATGCGGCATTTTGATATTATCGCATTATTTCACACTGGTTTAATTTAATGGTTTTGTGGAATTTTAAGTTTGCGCCCGACACGGTCGCCCGTTTGTATTGCGCGAACTTTTCGCTGCTACATTATTTTCGCCATGTTCACAGTTTTTTCCTCTCATAAATATGGAACACGTTGTCCACATCCCCCGGTTGATGACGCTTGTATGTATGTACATTAAATATGTACCCTGTACGTACACAGATGATATATTAATTTTCATCGAATCCTAAATCAAAGGAGCGGGTCCCGGAGGACGAGCGGCCGGTCGCCTAATGTGCCCATTCCGTGGACAAAGCGGATTATTTCCGATGTTGTCATATCTCGAACCTATTAACATAATGTGGTGACGTGATTCCCTTGTTAAGGTTTTTTGCTTCATATTTTTTTCACGGCGGACGTACTGTGTGGTCCAATCATATATTTTAACACTATTTCTTTTTGTGATTCTTGAAACTGGTGACTTGTGTTCGTTAGGATTATTTACGTCACGCAAGATAAATATAAAGTCATGCCATGATTAGCTGGCTTTCAATTCGCGGTTTGTGTTTATAAACACATAGGCTATTTTCCAGTAAAATTGAAATTACCGAGGCGATTACCGTTTCCCTTCATGTGCACACAAAATACTCAATTACGTAAACAAGGAATGGGAAATACTATAAAAAAGACATGAACAATATTGTAAAAATGCGAAAGAAAACACAACACACCATTAACTCCACCACAGTTGCTAAACAAGCGAAGTTTTCCCACAAAACGGTGGTTTTAACTTTAATATTTCAAGAGCATTGTTTGAGTAATTGCTCGCCCGCGATATAACATCATGGGCGTACTTGAAAAAAAATCGATTCACCCATATTTGTTGTTAATTATCGTCGGTCGGGCCGTCTTTCCGCTTCTGCTGGTTCGAATACGATTTAAGACCCTCCCTGGTCCAATTACAGAGTTCTCAAAAGTCCTCCCCCCTCGCCCTCCCCTCATTTTTAGATCGAGCCTCGTTTTAATGACCTCTCGAGCTCCCGATGTTCATTTGTCGCGAGGGTTTTGCGTACGATTATTTCACTTTTTCCTTTTTTGTCCGTGTAACGATCGAGGGTTGAAGCACTGTGCGCGAACGTGCTTGAGTTTACAAAAATCTTGACATTTTGCGTTGAAATTACTTTATACAAATGAAAAGTGGGAATAATAAGATTGAATGTTTTTTAGAGATTTTTAGAGTATTCAAGACCCATTATTTCTTTCTTAGCGTCTATTCACACGAATGGCAACCACACGACAGCTCCCGACAAAATGAAGTCAAGCTGTGGTTACGTGTGAATAGAGTCGCTGCGGCTTTTTGCGGTTGCGTTGTGGTTGCGTTTTGGTTTCTAGGAAATGTTAAAATGTTTGTACCGCCAGTTCCCAGTGTCGCTGATGCTAGTTATGACGCAGACGTTGTGGTTATGACGCAGCCGCGGTGTGGTCGGTATTACACACGTCGTCGATAGTGACTGCAAAATGTGGTATGTGTGAATTCAACTATCAACAATAAATTAGCGCCCGCCAACGTGGTATCAGTGTGATGTCGTTGCGGTTGTCGTGTGGTTGTCGTACGTGTGAATAGAGCCTTAGATTAAAATTTTATTTCCTTGCTCAATATTATCCGTAAAAAAAATAAACATAAAATAGATTAACGCATATAATTAAGGCGATGATAGCTCAGTGGTAGTGACGTCGGATACCGAGACGAAGGTCCCAGGTTCGAATCCTACAATGAGCTTGAGCTTTCGGTGAAGGAAAAACATCGTGAGGAAACCATAGCACGGTGGTAGGGTTACTTTGTAGTACCCGCCTGGCTGGCTACCACCCTCAAGTTGAAAATCTGTCGCCAAGCACCTTTCGGTGTGTTCCGACAACTGCACTTGAGAGCCAGTTCCTTCTAGGCTTTGTGTGCTTACCGCCTTCGGCCGCATCATCACTTACCATATGGAGAGATTGCGGTCAAACACAGGCCTATAAATAGTAAAAAAAAAAAAAAAACGAACTTTCTAAATTACAAAAAATCGTCCGGAGCTTTGTCCAATCATTCCCTAATTGTTTAAAAGTGTACGGACGCACCCTTTATTAAAATTGTGTCCCCATTCTTGTTGGTCTATAGAAAATTTTGCTGACATACAAGGGGTGGTTCTTTACTTGTTTGGAATCCTGTAATTTCCAACGATTCCGCAGTTTGCCCCGATGGTCCCGTACATCATAATTGTGCGTGGGGTCCGATGTTAATTCACAAATACTCCCTTTACAGCCTTTTGTTGGATATTTTTAATCTTCACTAATATCGTAGCCATTGATTGCGCAAATGATTTGTAAGCGATTTTGTGTTATTGACTTTTTTTTCGGAATTTTTCTATTTATTTTCATTTTAGGGTTCGATACGGAAACCGTAATGACCTTACCTAGTTACCATTTGTTTTTATTTTAAACTAGCTGACCGGCGCGACCTTGTTATCCGGCCCTATACCCTACCCTCCCAATTTTTTTATTTTCCGAGTGTGTTAAAAACTTTTAAAAAAAGATGGATGAAGTCGGTAAAGTCGTTCTCAAATTATGGCGTGACCAAGGGAAATAGGGATTCATTTTTATATGTATATAGATAGATAGATAGATAGATATGCTGTTTGATATCAAAAAGGAAGGTTATTATGAATCAATGTAATCGATAATTCAATATTTACATACCTAAATCATTTTTTATGTTCCGGTATCGATGTTTTATTAAAACACATGTGTTAAAGCTGAATAATTCGCGCGTCTAAAAGGTCAGTCTTGTTAATTAATTAGTAGAATAAATAATGTCGGAACTGATTATTTATTATGTTTATCATTACTCAATTTAAATATATATACATAAACATAAAAAGGAAAACAAATTAAGAATAGTGATTACTACATCTGACAAAACAAATAGAATTGCGCTCTTGACACGGACTATGTAAACACAGACAAATAAATATACACGACTGCTTTAAATACTGATCTTCGTGTGCAAACAACGGTCTACATTGTGAACTGTCCATGCTATACCTTCCCAGGAACAACCAACATAATAATACATCCAAAAAATTTAAAAGTCAACTCTAACTTAGACGTTATAAGGGTGTTGGCTCCCGTTTTCAACCCAGTCGCGCCCGAGACGGATTTTTTAAAACGACATTTTAGAACACGACGGCACGACATGTGTCATCACATCATGTCAATGCAGGGATTATGATAACCATCGTACGGATGCCATCTAGATGGGGAATCACCCTTTGCGATCTCGACGTTCAACTCGAAATAAGAAGAGAATAACTTAACTTTTCTATTTTAGACTTTATCTCGACTACGTAAGGTTTGATTGAGAAGTTGATCGTGAAATTATGAGGGTGATTCTGAAAAGACAATTTAACCCTAAAAAATGGTGCATGGACATTAATCCGCATGTAATATCGCGAATTTGTCATCGGTCCGTCGAGCCAGTGGTCTGGTCGGCCCCATCTGTCAGTGGGTGCGTGTACGCAATTCGATTTGGAACTATTAGAGATGCTACGATGAATATTGCACCACTTGATTGGATTGGCAAAGACAAATAGTACCTCTATTAACTACTGTGCTGACTGAAAACTTGATATAACTTACTGGGTTTCACTCCGCGTTCTTGGAATTAACGTAGTCAATATCTCTCTCCATGCCATAGGCTACCCGCATGCCAAATATCATCAGACTTGGTTGAGGCGTCGAGGAGTAACAAAGATGTCACTTTTGCATTCATTAATATTATAAAATAAGTAGGTAGAATTCACCATCATCAGCCTATAATGTCCCACTGCTGAGCACAGGCCTCCTTTTCACAAATGAGGGTGAAAGGGAATGGGCAGATACCCCACCCACCACGCGAGCCCACTGCGGACCGGTAGAGGTAGGCTAGTAGTCAACCTACTGTTGGAGTTTTCAAGCCGCCTAGGAGGCCTCCAACTAGCTTAACGACTATCACAGCTAAGTGATAACCGGGACCAACGGCTTTACGTGCCTTCCGAAGCACGGAAACGCTTGAGTTGACATACCACTAGGCGGTCACCCATCCAGGTAGATTAACTTTGAGGGAACTGCTAATCATGATACACCACGATCGCTTCGTGGTAGGATTACCGGTGTGGAACTACGTTTCTACAACGTTCCCTACTCACATTTTTCCATAATAACCATGCAAAGTTATAAGACATGCAAAAAAACATAATTACATATTAATTTAATGCATCCCCATATTTATTGCCATGTTAAAAAGCTACCCTTTATCATGTCAATAATAACACCCCTAAATATGAAACGCTTAATAAAATCCACATATATCGACAGAGCGGTAATAAATTGCCCTTTTTGACGTCTTATTCAGTGGATTCAACGATACGTGCTAGTTGTACTCGTATGTCAGTTGCAAAGGGTAGCGACGTCGGATGGGAATGATAAAATATGTATTTGTGTGAAGCGGGCGACACGCGCTGATCGTCTTCAGGTGCAGCTTACTGGGGTGTTCACCCCACTTTTTAAACGCTTGAATTATGCGGATATTGAGATGTTAGTCATATTATTAAATTGTTATTTGAATATAACAATTGTTTTCAAATGCTCCAAATCGAGATGACTGCTTTTTCTGACGTAAGTATACATCTTCAAGGCTAAGAGTGAATAGGCATTTCTTCCTCAGAAAGAGTTTGAAGCCAAACGCAAGCTTATAAAAAAAATGCCTCCTTTTTTTTTTTTACTGTTTATAGGCCTGTGTTTGACCGCAATCTCACCATAGTAAGTGATGATGTGGCCGAAGGTGGTAAGCACACAAAGCCTAGAAAGAACTGGCTCTCAAGTGCGACTATCGGAACACACCGAAAAGTGCTTGGCGACAGATTTTCAACTTGAGGGTGGTAGCCAGCCAGGCGGGTACTACAAAGTACCCTACCACCGTGCTATGGTTTCCTCACGATGTTTTCCTTCACGGAAAGCTCAAGCTCATTGTAGGATTCGAACCCGGGACCTTCGTCTCGGTATCCGACGTCACTACCACTGAGCTATCATCGCCTTAAAATTATATTCGCCTTATCTAATATGATTGAAAGATTTTTCGTTTTTCTCCATTTCGAACTAAACAATTATTTTAAAACAGCTACTTAAAGTTACTTTAGTTAAAATAAAAAAGTGTTCTATTCAAAGAAATAACCGTATAAAAACATAAAACTAATAAAATGTAAAGGCGAGTGCACACAGCGATCATCGGCACGGCACGGCAGCCGCGTGGCGCGGACGGGGGCGTACGGGCGTGAGCTCATCGCCGGTAATGATCCGGGACGTCCCGCTAATCTACGCCGATGCACTGAACACCGGACCAATTACATTTACATGCACTTTCAGACCCTTATAATACTTATTACATGTACTGCAATGATTGCCCACATGAATTTGCCACACTAGTTACTGTAGGTTGTAGGTTTTTGTTACCTTAGCTGTTTTTGCCATCGACAGGCTTGATAACAATCACACCATGATAAGTGTCGATGTGGCCGAAGGTGGTAATTATATAAATCAAGGAATGGAACTGCTTTCACACTGGGAACTTACTTGGCGACAGATAGTCAACCTAAGGGTTAGCTCGAGTTTACTGTAGAATTCCTTCTTCGTCATGGTATATCACTGCGCCATTGGATTAAAACTTAGCAATAAAAAAAATATAATACAACAAAAGTGCAAATAAAATACAATAGACATGTGAAGCGGTCTAAATGCCCGACTACACGACCGTCATTCCCAGCCGCGTGGCTGAGACGGGGGCAATGAGCGTATGTTAGATCGCGGGTAATGAGTTGCGACGGTAATGATAATATCATACGCACCTCACGAAATTCTCTACAAAAACTTTAATTACATACTTCTTTTTTTTTCGAATCAGATCTTTAGTCTTAAGAATATTTTTTTATGATTAAGCATATCATAAAAACTGTTCCAGGAGTATACTTCTTGTGAAAAAATCTTACAAGTTTGTGCAGAAAAAGTTTGTTATTTTGAATGTCCAATATATTTGCAATGTCGGATCAAGATGTTTTATTTACTTTTTACAATTTATAGGCCAAAGTTCAGGTAAAATTTCGGCAAAAACGCTGTTTTTCGGAGGCTTTTACTGAATTTGTTTCAAACAATTTTTTATTTTTGCCTATATACAGACCTAGATATAGTGCACAAGATACATATTGCTTAACAACGCCATAATAAGTACAGAGTTTTTGTATGAAAAGTATAGCGGGATGCCTGCTCTTAAGTCACGGTGACGGAAAGTGTGTCTTGGGGGCAAATCGCTTTGACACCCGTACGTACAGGTGTCTTACTAAGTAAGGCGGTGTATAAAGGAAATTCCCTCCAAATACGAGCTAAGTTAGTACATGTATAATGACTGGGCGGTGTTTATACAAATGTACGTCCGGCTAGCCAAATCTAGATCTGCGTTACAAGAATATTAAATACTTCCGTCTAGACCTAGTGTTCGACCACTCTGGTGGCATCTATTTGTCGGACGATTATGAAATACGATTGTTGAACGAATATAATTGATTTATTATCGGAATTGGCAATGAATTGTTAATAGGATTCTGTCGAATTTGTACACTTTTGGCGCCCCTATTAGGACAAGAGTGGTTTACTAAGAACGGGCACTCTTATATATTTAGATCTCTTGATGAAAAATCTTTGGTCGGTACCTAGATGGGTGACCGCCTAGTGGTATTTCAAATCGAGCGTTTCCATGCTTCGGAAGGCACGTAAAGCCGTTGGTCCCGGTTATCACTCAATTGTGATAGTTGTGAAGCTAGGTGGATGCCTCCTAGGCGGCTTGAAAAATTCCAACATTAGGTCGACCACTAGCCTACCTCCACCGATCCGCAGTGGGCACGCGGTGGAGTATTGCCCATTCTCTTTCACCCTCATTTGTGAAAGGAGGCCTGTGCTCAGCAGTGGGACATTATAGGCTGATGATGAGGATGAGAAATCATGTGTATTGAGATTAATGATTACGTGCAATTATTTATTGAGTGGGCGGCTGACAGCCAGAAGAAGAAATACTGCACCGACCCTCATCATCATCATTATATCAGCCTGAGGATGTCCACTGCTGAACATAGGCCATATTTCCAATCCGGACGGTTTTGGGCCGCCTGGCTTTTAGCTCGCTTACAACCGATTTCTTCAAACTTCATTGACTTTTCTGTATCATACATCATACTACATATTTTGTAAATAAAATTACGTGAATGTTTTTTTAAGCAACCCAAAATAATTGAACCTAACCAAGTTAACTTTTTCATTATTTTACTTTAACGAATTCGTTTTTTTTCTTTTGATGCATTTGGCTCTCAAGCTGTGTTATTGTAATTTGTTGTCTAATAATGTAGTCGTCATAACATAACTATTGTGTGGTTATTTACGATGATATCTAAAGAGTTTTTATGGTGCGTCCATGCTACGCGAACCGAGCACGAGCCGAGCCACAAACGAACAGGATTTGCTCGATGTTCGCGTAGCGTGGACGGACTTGCGAGCCTCGCTCGACTGCGCTCCGCTCGATTGTCAGTTTTTTGACGAACACAGGGATTCGCATCGCGCTCGTTGTAGGCTCTACACTTGACATTGCGAGCAACGAACGAATTCGAAACTATGAAATTTTTCAATTTATTTTGTATGTCTATAGTAGGTATAGAGTATGCACTACAATCAAATAGAGATTAAACAATAATAACGGCCTTACTCATAAACGCAATTTAACTAAATCTACTCAATAAATGGTCAAACAAATAACCCCCTTACTCATAAAACGTAATTTAACTAATAAGCTGATTAAGTGGTCACCTAAATAACGTCAAATTGTTTGACAATGACAGCAAGGTGACGTTATTTATTTGACCATTTATTCATTAGATTTAGTTAAATAGCGTTTATGAGTAAGGCCGTAAGTCTTTAAAAAAATCTAATGTCATACCCAATAATTTCTGCAATACCTAAGCGCAGTTTTCCTTTGACTCGCGCTTGTCCAGTTTTTAAAATACGTTTTATGCACCGATACGGTAATTTATTGTATTATCATAAATTGTTGTGACCATGATCAGAATATATTTGGCCAAACGAATCCTTAAACATTATGCATTTTACTCATGTAAAAGTCACGGACAAATCAGGTTTTAATTTAAAACCAATAAATTACCTGAATAAATATTAGTCTTTGTCGATCACACTTTGGATTTGCCTAATCAACTTTAGTATCTATTAGTACATTTAGTATTAATACATTTAGTACTATTGCAATTTGTATGTGGTTCTGGTACACATATAGATCATATCGTGAATTTAAACATACAACATTTATATTTACATTATCCTCTCGAGAACGCGGGTAAAAGCATTAATTTCTCTATCTTTTAAATGGACCACAGACATAAATCTAAATAGATAACGCAAGTCCCTCAATCCGTATGAAAACCAAGCGTGTCACTTTATTCTACATGTGGGGTTTATTAAAATTCGGGATATTTTGCACAACTGATTTGTTTTACTATTTATTCAATAATTTTTATCCACTTCGTTTCACTCGTGTTAGCTAATCCGTCCATTCGTCTTCTTTCTCTATCTCACCCTTTCACTCACTCAATCATACGTCCCAATACTTAATTATTTTAACTACTTATTCTAAATCCTACATACATATCATAATGTCATAAGAGCGCTTTAGTTAGGCTGGCATTAGAGCTGTAAAATGAAAAGCGATCCTATTTGTCATCTAAATACATCCCCCGCTACACATCTCTGGTGGACATGAACCTCATGTAATTTCCCTGTCCGTGCGAAACAGTTTCAAAAGAAGAGAATTACTCTCCCTTTTGGCACAGTTATTGGCACGCGAAGTACGTTCACTCGCGTCATCTATTTAGATTTATATCTGTGGGTCAGACAATCTATTCACTTTTAAAGTAATTGGGTATATCGGGGAAGGTATAGCATATCTCAAAAATAAGCTTATCTGGAATTTATAGTTATATCACAAGTTATATACAGTGGGTCAAACTTTATTGTTTTTATATTTTAACAAACATTAAAATAAATAAAATAAATTACTACTTTTTTTTAGGAATTCTTACAATATATTTTTAATCATCAATTTAAATTATTATGAATAATATTTGGTTTCAAATTGTAAACGGATATTATATTCTGTAATAAAAGTTTATCGGCTTATTAAATATGTATTTTATTAAATACCTACTGAATTAAAACCTACAAATATTGCTCGGCTATATTGATGTGCTTAAATTAAACACAATACAAAATTACGTACATTGTCAAAATTAACATTGCATTTCCCTGTTTGTACATCATAATATTTCATTTGGATTCAAGCCAAAGTATTATGGAAATGTTAGTGATATTAAAAACTCGCATCGAATATAATTTTTAATAATTTCGCGAATTTATTTACCACAAATAACACTTACTAATTGTGAGATTGTGGTAAAACACAACGACTATTAATAATTAAACCTGGCCAAGTATATAATACATATTCTAGGAAAAAATCAAATGTCTACCTATACGGTTCATGAGATATAACCGACTGACCGACGTACGGACAGACCGCGGATGCTTAGTCATAAGGCCCCGTTGGCAACCTTTGGGTTCAACGCGAAAATCAAACTTATAACAGTACCTATTAAGAGTGACAATGCTCTTAAATATGTAAAAATATGCTTTTAAAAACTACCTTACATTTTCACAATAGTTTTTAAAACAAAGCGATCGGAATAATCGGAGGTGCAAGACATGAAATCCTAGTCACCTCATCACCTACATACGACTCAAAGCGTCACCCAGTTCTTTTAGTGTCGCGCCTTTTCACTAAAACCTAGATTTGAGACTACGCTCGGCGCCTAGGCAGGCGGAAAAGATGAATTTTGTATGAGTATACACGTAGACGGCTTTTAGTGACGAATAAGAGATTGAGTTTGGTGCGAGATCGAAAAGGATTTAAAGATTGTCTGCGTGATATTTTGTGGAATTGTTTTCTTTAAAAGTTTTATAAAAAGTCTTTAAAAGCGTTGCTGGTTTCTGAACAATAAAAGTTACCAAATATTGTATTTCATACAATATTCAGATGTTCCGCCGAAAACGTAATTTCACAAGAAGTAAGCTGGTTGAAATGGAATCGCGAGGGACAAGGAAAAACAATTGAAATGGGAATTTAGAAATATAATGGCTCGTTTTCTTGCATGGAACAATTAACCTATAGAAGCGCAATGACGTTCATTTTGGTTGAAATAAATTCCGCCAATTTCCCACCACCGACAATGTGCGCTGATTGGTTAAGACAAGGACGCATGCACTCTGATTGGCCAAGTCAAAAACATACGACGCAGCGAGTGGTCCTTACTGTTCAAATTCAGTGACAAATCACTGACTAGTTGTGGAATTATATTGTTCAGTATAACTACTCTATAGGGATATTTCCTCGATGTTTTCTTGGGCTGTATGGTTTTATTGAGTTAAATTATGAAGTTTACATGACAACCTACACGATAAGAATCCTTTATAAAAACTCTTAGAACCTAATCTTATTAATGTTCCTCATAATTGATTGTGGTGAAACAACAAATATTTTTTTTTTACTTAAAAACCAACGTTTCTTACGTAAAAACTTAAACAATATCAATTTTACTGATTTAAGTCGCATTCTGTTCGTACGCTAATATTATCAACTATTATAACGGCTCATTATGCGATATATAATCGGATAATCATAATTAAAATTCACACAACGCCGGCCATATTGCGTATCGCGGTAGCACCGGCCCCGCCTTCTTTTGATATTAGAATAAATTAATTCACGAGAAACGATGCCTTAACGGATATACCGCACGGAATCCAACTAAACACTTCCTATTCAAATCTCATCCGTATTTCATTGCATTACGACCGAATTGACGTTGCTCTTTGTGGTGGTTCGGAACTCCATAATTGACTGTACACCGAGCATCGCCTTTTATAATGACGTTAAACAGAAATTAATAATTGCAAACTTTTTTTGCGGTATCGTTTGTAAGGCTCGACTCCGCCTTAACTTTTTTACATTGTTATGTTTTTTATTAAAGGTATCTTGTTTGGATAACGTGTCTTTTGGCCACCGATTAGGTGTGATTTTCCACTGATTGTCGTAAAATCGATTAGAATAGTAATGTCGTTAATTATTCTTTTATATTTATTGGGCAATTTATTTCTGTTTTTGGTTATAATAGTAAAATTTTAATGGACGATAAATTAAATACATATATGTTTTATATTTTCTAATTTGATTTTTGGCATGGGTTAATTAGGTTGACCAAGAGGTTTAAAAATAAATAAAATGCTCTTTCAGAAATTGCCTGTATAAAGGTGTGCTATAAAATTCTATATGCATTTAATTATTAATTTTGGATAATTTATGATGTTTAAACGTCTTATAAAAGCAATAAGACGCGCCCCGCGGCGCTACTTTAGATTTAAATATTTCTAAGGAATTAATTTAAATTGAATGAATATAATAAAAATCGTATCCTAATTTATTCTGTTTCTGTATTCATATATTTAAACTAAATATAAATGATTTGGCGTTTTCTAAATCTAAACAGAACGCTCTTAGAGTAGTGAAATCAAAGGGAGAACGCAAACTAATAAATTCATCATTTTAGTTCATAACGCCATACATATTTCATGTCTTATTCAATACTTAAGCTAAGATTTACAATACCCAATGGGCTATGAATAGATAACAATCAGAAGAATTTGCAACGACGATCGACTTACGTGTCTAAAATAAAAATATCTTTGTTTTCTACCACCAAAATATTTTAAAAGCTTCTTATCACAGCCTCAAGCTTTCAAAGCTCAAAGCTTAGTGACACTAGAGAAGAATTCGAAGTAAAGCTACGTATTTTAAAAACATGCAAATCTAGAGTCATACGGTAACTCATATGCTTAAAGAAATAAAGTTTTATTTTCAATGGTTATTTTCCCTAGGTGATATTTATCGAGACATCAAAACTATGGGTTCCGTGACGAGGCGATTTTGCTAACAAAACGTATACGGACTATTAAGTTTGGCATTTATTTTAATCTGGCATCTTGCCCCGTGACTACGGTTTTAATGTACCGGATCAGAAAGTGGAATTTGGACACTTTTGGACACTGCATTTTTTACGCCGTCTGGTGAATCAGACGGTCTAAAATCTGAATGCAATGCATGGCGTATGAATCAAGTTCTTATTATTGTTGTTATGTATTGAGGAAAAGTCTCATAGAGGAATAATATCGAGTAATCCAACTCCGCAACTAGTAAGTGTTTTAGCACTGATTAATAACAGTACCGACCAATCATTGCATTTAAATGTTTGACCTTGACTTAGCCAATCAGAGAGCATTTAAAAAAATAAATGTATTAATGTCCTTTCCCGCTCTTTCCTATATGTTCTCCTTACTGCATTTGAGGAATGTGTAGTCATTTTGTTAACGTTCATAAGTGCTTTATCAGGGCCTAAATTGAATAAATTCTTTTTGAATTTGAATAAGTTAGGTAGGTAGGTTTGTTCCGGTCCACCTAGGAAGTGCCAGCCAGCCCTGCCTTACACTTTGGGCCTCCGCTAAATACAGTCCACTTCACCACCATAAAGTTTTGTATGCATCTTTAGGTTAATTGTTCGTTGAGTTTGGCCTTAATCTAACCATGGTGAGTGATGATGAGCAGCCCCTATAAGTTAACTGGCTCTCAAGTGCAGCTGCCGAAACAGATCAACTTCAGGGAGGTAGCCAGCCAGGAGGGTATTCCAAAGTACTGCCGAGATATAGTTATCTTTACCGAAATTGAGCTCATTGTAGGATTCAAACCCGGAGTTTCGAGCTCGAAAGTCGAGGGTCGAGTGGTCGCGAGTAAGCATATTCATGCATTTGAAGACATGCTTACCAAGTAAGTATATGAGATTTTAGTGGATGTGATATCTTTGTATACTTAATATTCTAATAATTTCTTAATTCTTTTGTTTCAGGTATGTATACCACATCTCAATTTATCCCGAGCATTGGGGTGAGTTTTTAAAAACATATTAAGAGACACTATGATTTAAGCGGCCCGAAATAGTTTGTAGTGGAAATAAATGGTATTCTATGTTCAGCAGTGGACATCCGTGGGCTGATGGTGATGAAGGGACATTAACGTCGTTATGATTCGTCCCTCGTCCACCAAACGTGACTTGTACCACCCACACCAGATGGCGCTATTCGTTTAAACTCAGTGTGATCCAACGCTTTAGTAGGCGAAGCGGTTTTCTTATTTCTTTAACTGCTCTGAGGTTAATTATATGTGTGTTTGTCTGGTTTGTAGGGGTGTTTGTTTATATCGAGTTTGTAACGATATTAAACTTATAATTATAATTACGACAAAAAAAAAATTATACCAGGACCAAGCAAGATTTTTTTTGGTTTTAGTAGGTTAAAATCAAAATCAAAATCAAAAAGTCATTTATTCAGTTTAGGCCTTAGTAAGGCACTTATGAACGTTATGTACATACAGTTGAATTTACCACCTGTTCGAACTTAAGTTATTAGGTAATAACTTGTTTAACTCTGTCATATTACAAGACGGTTTAAGGCAAGAATAGTAGGTTTTAAGAAAGACCCTCCCCTTTTTGTTATATGACATTAGAAAGTGACAGATATATTTAAAACCCAATGATATTATAATAGAGATAAGGTACCTTCATACTAAGCGGCGGCATTCAGTTATTATTGAATAAAGTGAATGCGACAGTTAATACGGAACGTATTACGACAATTGTCTGAATTTGTCTGCAACAATTAGCACGCGCGATATGTACCTTTTTTTTATTATAAAAGGATTGTTAAAACCTAATTTTTCTTACACTTTCACATGTATCTATAACTATATTAACATTATTAATCAGCTAACTTGAATACAACCTGTCCAACAATAATATTAAAGCAAATGATAATTTCTTTAACAATAAAAGACGGTACGTCGCTTAAGCGATAAGGCCGCCTATGTTGTATAACTTCCTAAATTTATGTTACTATTATCGTGTTCTATGTTAGTTTATACAATAAAGAATAATTCATTCATTCATTCATACGTTTTATACTTTTTATAAAAACTGCAAAGGTAATAAATCATTTGTTAAAATAAAACTACCCGCCATAACTGAAGCGTGCGTCCTCGTTTAATAAAGAAACATTTACGCCGATAAAGAAAGGGGCAAAGGTTAAAAGGAAAACGCATGAAGACTTCAAAGAAAATAGCCGTGAATAGATTACTGAAATGCAAATTGCTAGATAATGTGGTAATACACGGAATGACACAGTGGCGTGACAGTGTTTTATTTATACACTGCTGGTATGGGGGAATTAATATTTACGCGTTTTCTAACTACAGCGTGTTTGATAGCTTTCGGGAAATAGAGTGATAGTGAAACTTTATTAGTCGATCAGCCTCCGTAAATCTTTAAGCTGTGTTGCCAACAATTATATATTTTGAACTCCTATTGTTTCTAAAAAAATAATACTTGTACTACCTAAATAAAACATAAATGTACAAAAAAACAGTTTTTATAAAAATTTGAATAATAAAAATATTAATTGTATTTAAACACCACAAACTTCTTTTTTCTTGTGAAAAATTTTAATTAAGCGGGGTTTACATAATATTTCATGAATAATGTTGCTGGTTTTGTAATCTCAACATTAGAAATAGTTTTTTTTTTTAAGTATGTATCAATTTGCCATGTTCTTTTTATATCATGTTCTTTTTTTGTTAAACTCCAAACTTTTTTTATTTATCCCGTATTAACATTTTTTGTACAATTATGTTTTATTTAGGTACTCTATTTATGCCACTCACTGTCACGGTGTCGTTTGTGTTTCACAGAAAAAAACACGGAGAATATTAGGCGTAGTATTAGCATGTCAAAGGGCGCGATTGGCCGGCTGTCCGAGACTGTCCGGTCGGGCCGCCCTACTTTATCATATTACATGAATATGATACAATATTCATAGCACTTTTGTGCGGGAAATTACTTTTTTGGCTTTTATTTTTTATAAGATTTTTCGCATGTTACCGTAAGTGGAATTAAGGGCTCATTTAGTTTAGTTTTAGTGATATATTTATAGTTGTGGAGTTAGTTGACCATAAAATATGCTTATTCTTCGTAAAATTATAGGTCGTCCACCATTTTTTTTAAATCATCTTTGGCCACATTTACACACAACCTACGTAATGCAAAAATACCCTGTCCCTACATAATTATAACAATAATAGAGGCTAGTGAGAGGTAATTAGCACCTATAAATCCGGCTCGAAGGACCACAAACCGACCAAATTAATATGTCCTAAACAGTAGTAATTTCAAAATATCTATAATTTAACTAGAAAACAAAGCTAAGCGCCGGTTACCAAGCTTTCGCTCACAGACGCCGGCGGCGGGAAGTTCAAAGGGATGGTAACCGCACCCTCCCCTGTCGCACCCCATCCCCCTTACAGCCTGGAGCGTACAGTTGACGTCCGCGTTTGTTCATTGCGGTGGCACCATGTATTTGGGAAACGGATCAGTGTGTATTTACCTTTAACTGGGGCTTCCCTTGTAGGTGACAGTGCTGGACGCTTCGGTGAAGATCTGTTTAACGTTAGCGTGAAACAAAAATAAACAGAATTTTGTCTAGAACTTAAAAAAAGTTCTAGAAGTTACCGGAAGATAAAATGACGCCGAATGGGCCCAATAACATCCCAGAGCCCGAGAGAACTTTCAAGATAATTGGACTGTTTTACAAAAACCTTAAACCGACTTCAAAGTACACTAAGAAGTAATCAAATCCTGATCTGATGACAATGGGACCAAACGGGAAGCGTACCCTTTCAAATAAAAAAAGAATTTTCCAAATCGGTTAGTAAATGACGGAGTTATGAGGTAACAAACATAAAAAAAAAAAAAAAATACATTCGAATTGAGAACCTCCTCCTTTTTTTGAAGTCGGTTAAAAATGGGATGTGAACTTATACTTGAGTTGAATTATCCTGCCCACCTACGTAGTACGTCATCAAATACAAACAATACATTTAAAAGTAAGAGAAAAAATATTAAATTGACAATATCCGCAGAGAGACCGTCAAACAATAAACAGGAGCGTGTATTCGAATTTTAAAAGGCGACAGGGAGAGATTGTTTCAAAATTGAAGTCTTAAGTGAGTGGGACAGATACATCGGATGAATGGCAGCGTCCCTTTCTTTCCGGCACGTGTACCCATCTATGAATATTAATATCTCTCATTATAACTCGGATGCTTGTGACGAGTTTTAGATGTGCGTGTAAAATTAAAAATATAGATTTTTTTACATGACCATTTTTATTAGAATTGTCGGTAAGAGGGTCACCTGGATCAGCACATTATTACTTATTCATGTATTTATTCGAACAAGTCCCTGATTCTAACAAACAGGATTAGTCTAAAAATCGTGAATTTCATATGATGAACATTCTACTATGAATAATTTTAGCACGTTTATAAGAGCTATAGCGCTACGTTTTTCTAAACAGGCGGGGTCCCTCGTTGGGTGCCATCAAAGTGCAATTCACAGGGCTCGGAGAATAATTAATGACTGGTTAACTGCTGAAAGGGATAGTTCAGGAATTTATTAATTAATTATATAGATTATATGGACTTATTGTTTTAACGATAGTAGAAAAAATATATTTTTTCTACTACCGTAAAATTTCAAAACAGTATTAAACTAACGTTAGCAATATTTTAGCATATAAGCGTGCTATATTCAAGTTTAAGCGTAATAAGAACATTGGATTCTCTGTCACGCGCGGCCCCACGTTGGGCGCCAACGAGCGTGGTCCCACATTGGCGCCAACACGCGCGACTAATTGGTGGTTACGAGTAATTGGGACAGTCGCTTAGAAAGAAACATATCACACTGTGCGGTCCGGATTATGGTTAATGAGGTGAGAATGATGATTATAATTCTGATCGGAGTGTGCACATGGTTTATTTTTCTCATAACTTTGTATGACAAGGTTTTAGTTGTCAATTAAACGGCCATATTATGAACTAAAAAGTTGAGTTTACACATAACAATAGACGATACCTTAGCTCCGTCTCATCTTCCAGAGACAATAAATAAGGCTGGTGGCGCTGCCATGTCAGCAGAGAACCTCAAGCGGCGCAAATATAGTAATATAGATACCAGTTACATATTTGAGCCGTTTGGGGTTGAAACTCTGGGTCCGTGGGGGCCGAGCAGTCACCATCTTTTTCGCGAAATTTCTAAACGCCTGGTCGAAGCATCTCGTGACCAGAATGCTGGCATATACCTCGGTCAGAGAATCAGCATTGCCATTCAACGTGGCAATGCCGCCAGCATTCTGGGAACGTTGCCCTCTGACAACGATTTTTTCATTTAGTTTATTTCTTTTCATTTATATAGATTTTAAGGATTTTATGTTTTTTTTTTTTTTTTTTTTTTTTTATTTGCACTTGTAAAATATTTTTGTTATAGGTTAAATTTGTAAATACACCTGTTTGTATTTGTAAATAGAGGAATAAATATAAATGTTATACTTACTTTAATTAGGTAATTTTGCAATTTATTATTACGCAATCTTTCACAATGGAAGCTATAGACGGATGTCGATGTGATGATGATAATATGAATGTGTTAGTACCTTTAGATCACAAACGTAAAATAAGTATTCATTATTGCAATATATTTGTTAGCACAAAATATGAAAGTGTAAGAACTAGACCGATCGTAAATAGTTTCACACATTAAAATTTTAAAGTATAATATACTAAATCAAATAGTTTCAATATCAATGGGAAGGAGAGGAGAACTCTCGCTACTTTATTTAGTTAATTAATAAGACCAAAATCAAACAAATCCAACTATTATTGATACACTCATAGAATGAGAGGGTCGGAGTGTAGGGGTGTCACGTTGAAGTCGAAATATAATGACAACTTAGAATCTGGTTACGAGATTTAAAAATATAGATTGTTAAAACTTAATGATACACATTTTATTTCATATTTATAAACATTTGTAATGAACTGAGAGAAACAAATATCAAATAATGTAAATTTCTATCATTTCATTTCGTACTAGCCTAAAGTTGTATCTTATTAATGTTATCTAAATAACTGTACCTACTGTTTATTTCTAACTAAAATATTAACTGACCAAATACATTTTTATTTCAACCACACTGATACCGCGCAGACACAAAACACACTACATTTAATATTCCATACATAAAGCCCAACAAAAAACAGTCAACAACCGAAAAAATTAGAAATTCTCGTCACGGCCAACCCTACTGTTTCGAGTGGATCCGAGGGTCCAGGGTTCGATGCCCATTGTGTACTACCCACTTGTTTTTTAATACACGTGAGGGTAGTTTCTATTATTCCCCATTGTGAGTACTTGGTGTTTTCGTTCGGTGACATGTATGAGCATGGGGGAACGATGGGGCGTGCTGGGATCATATCATGGGACATTGCTGAGTTTATTAATCATTTGTCATGTTTTTCGGGGAGGTCAAGTGGTGTTATGATGTATGGCTTTTAGTATGCTATTAGTCATTTTTTATATGGTTATTTGAATTTTGATCGATGATTATTGAAATCTTGAATTAACTGAGAATAAGGATATACGAAAGTGAAGACAAAAAAGCAAATACAAATTCAAAATCAGATACCTGGTATTCGTTTTCCAGTTTGTATTTGCTTTGTTTAACCACAGTTTATTAATATAGAAGTGTTTTTGCTAAATAAAGTTTGTTGTAAGTAATCTGTGAACTGGCTAGTAAATCGTTTATGAAAAAAAAAATACTAATCAAGAAGATAGGTCTTTATTAAGATGTTTTCAATCCACTACAGGACTCCTCATGGATTTCTAGTTGTGATGTTCTTGTAATCATGAAACATTGAAATTCCACCAATTACTTATCCTACAGCATGGACCATTCAAATACCTGCCAAAACATACAATACAAATTGTAACTGTAACGCTATATGAATATTGTCCAAATTCACATAAGCAGAAACCCTTTTCAAAAGCCCCTCGCCTACTCAAGTTATTTGCTAAGAAGCAAGGCAAGTCGTTATTCACAATACTGACCCGGGATACTTCCGGTGAGAGCCGCCATTACTGTACCCCTCATTTCCGTTCTGAAATCCGGTATTTCATGATCGTTACGTATTTTTGTGTACTTTTAGGTCTACATCTTGAATGTGAACCTTTTTTAAGTGTGGTTGGTTACATTAAATGTGTGCAAGTTATTGTTGTTAGATATGGTTTCCAGATGTGTCGTATTCTTCTAGGTAAGGTGTTATCCGTCTTGAAAATTCTTTAATACATTTTCTTGATCTTTTCCATCCCAAATAAGAGTCACAAATCCATCTAAGATCTATGACTTAGTCCATTTTTTTATCTAAACTTATTACGATTTTTCTATGACCTAAAAATAATAATAATGAGAATAAATACAAGACTTGCAAACACGTCCACGCCGGCCGCAACGCAAGCATCAAGTTAGACGCATTTTTAATTAAACGCCAGCGGATGCCGCCATGTTGCAGTGCGTCCGCTGCCGCCATCTTGCGGCCGCCGTTTGACAAATTGGAACGCCAGAGTGACGCGCAATTTTCCCGCCTATTGTTCGCTTTTCCCGCGCAACAAAATGAAAAGTCGCGTAACATTTTCTATTTTTTTTTTCAGCAAAATGTTGCGGTCTAGTGCGGTGTATTGCGAGGTTTTTTTTCTATTTCACGGGTGTTCGTTTCTCACAATTGAGTTTAATTTGAATTTTGATAGTGGTAGAAATGGACGCGAAAAAATTAGGAATTATAAGTTGTATTTCCTGTACTAGTATATTATATTTGTCATGATATCAACCGCTACCTAAGATTGTATTTATAGCAGTTTATATAGTAGAATCAATGAAAAAAGCAAAAGAACATTGTAAAATCAATCAATAATACAATTAGGTACCACCACGAACAAGCTGAACAGAATTTTCTTGAAAATTTTAAAAAGCCATTACGGATAAAGCTAACAAATCGTTATTCCACTAACATAGACAGTAGGAAAGGAACAATTCGAACTAGTTACCGTTTATATGGCCCGCCTCATTAAAGCGGGCGGCGAGATCAAAGGCGTCCGAAATACTCAAGCGCAGACCTATGTTAACGTAGATATGGATTTTCTTCAAGAAATGTTGTTCTATAAGAATGGGAAATTTATTATTATGACTAAAGTTTGACTAAAAATGGACATGTAGGTTAGCTAAGTATCAGAAAAACTAACAGATTTATAACCTTATGACGAGGGGCTCTACTGCGTATCTTTTGTGGCAAACGAACACCATTAATGGAGTTCGTCCAATGAGAGAAAGAGAGTCATTGGATGAAATCATGAATGTTCATTACGCCTCTGCTAAAGATACGCGATACCCCAATAGGACCAGCTGGTTTCCAAACACTAGAAGAGTGTAGTAAAGTTGATAAGTATGCAGTCTAGTATTTAATATTAGGTATATACTGAAACCACTAAGTCGCGGTCGAGAATCAAATAATCATAAGAAAACATAAGTTCGTTAAATTGTTCCAATAAATAAGCCAGAAAAAGACATGTTGACATAATTTCAAAACATTTAAAAAACTGAAACAAAGTATCTGGCAACGGTAATTGTAAACATTGCTGAAGTGCAGACATTAATCTAAAAGATCATGAGCAGGATGATATTATGAATTCCATTTTAAATAACACTGAACTTATAATGAAAGCAGTAAGAATAGTGAACAGTTTCGAACACAAATACAGCTAAACTTTTAGAGAAAAAGTTTTCAATGAACTGTTACATGATCGTTATCTTTTTACTCGTTTCAATATCCCAACTTTACTTAACAAAATGATTTTATTATGTCATACTTCATTTTATTATCATATCGGTACTGCCACCCAGTGTGTAAACGCATTTGACAACGCTTTTATGGTCAGACTCACTTTCGATTTCTATCGATACAACTTTGAACATAGTTCAGATCGCAATGTTGATAAAACAATTGATTTACTTACCTCCTTAAGGTTGTTTAACGTTGTTTGATTTTAATCTATTCTCCATATTGTAATGGGTGTTGTGTTGACTAGTTATGGAAGGCGGAAGACATCGTAGCATTGACAAGTTTATGATTAATACGCAAATGACACATAGTTTCACATAACTTTGATTCTGTTATTGACTTTAATGATGCTAATCCTGCATTATCTTAACAAGATCTTTATTTATGGGAAATTATAGAAATCCCAAAATACAAATAGGATAGCAATTTTGGATTAGGTAATCCTTAGTAAGCTATGAATGTTTATATCCAACAAAGTATAGAACCTGTAGATTGAAGATGAGATAATAAGCACGTGCACAACATTACCAAGATCCATGCATCATGATGTAAAAAATATGACCCGGATCTTAAACTTCACCGGCGATCTTCAACTTATCCGGCCCATCAACAACTGACCACGTTACAGGATGTTATTACTATTAAAAATATCATTACTATTTTTATAGATCATCATAACAATAACAATTTCCCCAAGCATTTTAATAGACAAAAATATTTTTAATTTATCTCATCGATTATGTGAACCAGTAAAAGAATACGATTCTCATTTAACCATTCCAGTTTAGCCATCAAAATATATCCATTAACATGAACGGCTATAAATTCCTACTTTCTGTCATATATATTATGCACCCACAATGTTAATTCTATATCAGGGATTGATTGGACCTAATTGGGTCGTTACTTTGAAGAATAATTACCAATTAGTAAATTAAACGAGTAGTCCCAGATCGAAACAACAAGGTTACAATCGTTTCTACCTTTTATAAGGTAAGGCTGTAGACAATGAATATTAGTGGGCCTATGATTTGTCCCTTGGGAACTCCTATTTTGAAAACAAATTAGGAACCGTAACTTTTTTCTATCATCGTACTTTTTTTGGGCTTTTGTGTTTTAAATTACTCTTGCTATTAACATCGTTAACCATACTAAAAACCGTGATTGGTAACATACAAAATGTCATGTCTACTTGATCAAATGCCTTTGCAAAGTTGCATAAATATCGTCTCCTTAAATCATACATTAATACCAATTCAATCTTAAAAGTTACTTTATTGTGGCAGCGTTAACTACAAGATTAATCTTCAGCAGTTTAAAAAAAGCTGCCAGTTTCGGTTTTTATTATGCGCCTATAAAACTGAGAGGCTCGTAATCATGCTTCGAGATTGAAAGCGACTTTGTTCTCTGGTAACGATTTAAAATGTAGCTTTGTTTTAAACTAGGGCAGATTTGACTCTATTTGTGAAAATTATGAACATTTTGATACTGTTTGTGAAACACCTACACTAATTTAATTCATTTGCCTAATTAAATTATGTGGTTACACTCATATAAGGTTAATATTCATTTAGTTTCATTTGCCAAGTTTTTTCATTCAACATTTTAATCTTTTATTTCAACACCGTTTGATATTAATTGATTAAGTTGTTCAGTTTCAATTAGAATAATTCTAAGGCTAACCAATCGCTCTTATCCCCACATTTTAATTTTACAAATTGTTTCAGCATCGTTTATTAGTATATCATTCGTTGGAGCACATTCCAGGCGGCATACTATAGTCATGTAATAGTTGCCATCAATTTTATAGTTTGACGTTTTTATGCATATTTAAAAAAATACTTTGAAGAGATATACGCTAGATTTATATTGGATGAGAGACATACGAGCCATAAGATTTTCCAACAAATTAGAGACGAGCAAATTTATTATGCTCCTTACTATTAACTGTTTCATATTCAAGAAATATTATTTATATATTAAATAACAATTTAATATTTTGCAGTAAACTAGATACTCTTCTAAATTGAATATGATTGCATACCATCTTGCCGATGTTTATTATTTATTTTTGAGTAGGTTTTAAGTATCTTCCAATGTCGAGATCACATACTATGTACAAACATGGAATCCTAACTAATATTATAAATGCGAAAGTTAGTTTGTTTTTTACGCCTTCACGCCTCAACTACTCAACGGATCATCATGAAATTTGGCATGTAGATAGCCTATAGTATGGAGAAAGACATAGGCTATATATATACTTTATTTATCCCGGGAACGCGGGTGAAACCGCGGGGGACAGCTAGTATGTTTATAACCCCGGCATGATTGAAATATTCATTTTTTTTTGTCTGTCGAAATTTTTTTTCTGGGGATTATTCCTCAAGGATCGATTGTAACTTTATTTCGATTTCTCAAGAACTCTTGCTATGATTTACTTTATAATGTTACTAAAAAAGTCGTAAAATGAAATTGTCCCACTAATTTGTGCGGCACACAAGGCGGTCTGTGTTTCATCAAAGCTATTTGGAAATGCCCAGTGATTTATAGATATGCGACACAATTTGGCAATGCTGAGTGAATAGCTTATTTTTGTTCATTCTAATAATCTCATTTATATTAAAGCTTATGGTGGGTGTAGCGAGGAAAATTATGATGTATTAGTTTACTACTTTTTTATGATAATGATTTTGGAGCTGGATACTCGCTTGAAGGGAATCGTTTCGTGAGGATTAAAATTAGTCCGTATGATCTTTTTACTCTCATTACTAGAAATAGATGTGATATAATAAATGAGAATTTCCTCAATGGAACTAATAGCTCGATAAACGTTTCTAACTAGACGATAATTTATATCATACGTGCCGAGATTCTTATCTTTCTAATTTATTATACGTTTTGATGTTAAATTGTCTCTGATTGAAGTTATCATAACGTTTAGACTTGACTTTATAGCGCTTTCAAGCGATTTTTCTCTTTAGACGTCAGATAGTTTTGTTTCTATATCATCATCATGATTATTTTCTGCTGAAGTCAAAGTTTCGATAATCGAGGTGGATTTCTTGGATATGGCTTTAGACCGTTCGTCATGGAAATGCGAATTTATTGGACCTGTCTGTTACTTACGTTTTTACGGCCGAATAATCGAATATATTTCGATGAAATCTTGTTGAGAGATCTCTCGAAGTTCGTAGATATTTTTTATCCCGGAAGAACTTTGTTCTATAAGAATGAAACCGGGCGGTACAGCGATGTATTTTATATGTACTTGGTGTTTTTGTCTCCACGTTTGTGTCACCAACTGTTGACATTCCAACTTGTCAAGTCTGGGGTGGGTTTACTCTAAATTCGCTACAGATTACGTTGTTCCTACTATTTGTTCAGTTGCTTACAATATCGTTGTCAGCTTTTTTGTCCTCAATAAGCCAAGCTTCTGTTGCATTGAGGGTCAGTACTTCAGCTTTATTTGTAACTTGATTTATAGTTAATATTTTATTATTATTTGATAATTCAATATTTTGATTATCTTCTTTTTTTATCAAGCAAGCACATATTATTTCACAATATCGACGCGCATTTTCTTTGATTCAGTCACAAAGTAAAATTTTCCTAGAAAACTGCTCAGAATAGTTCGACCTAACGAGCAAATAGTAGTAGAAACATGTTTACGCCTCGGAATACGAGCGTGACGCAATTTGTAACACCCCTTAAAGGGGGGAGGGGGCGTAGACTTCAAAGGGCTCGCCAACAAAGCGCTAAATAAGATGAAAAAAAAAATAGCAACTACAATGGACAGGGAAATCGGGGCCTTTGGAATTTTCGCGTCTCTTTTTCGTTTATGGCCAAAATTACGCGTTTGTACCTAGTAACATGCAAGGAACGTATGCGGATAGGTTCACGTTTCGATCTTTTAGCGTTGATTAAGCATTTTTAACCGACTTCAAAAAAAGGAGGAGGTTCTCAATTCGAATGTTTTTTTTTTTTTTTTATGTTTGTTACCTCATAACTCCGTCATTTATTAACCGATTTGGAAAATTCTTTTTTTATTTGAAAGGTTACGCTTCCCGTTTGGTCCCATTGTCATCAGATCAGGATTTGATTACTTCTTAGTGTACTTTGAAGTCGGTTTAAGGTTTTTGTAAAACAGTCCAATTATCTGTGATCGTTTTAAAAATTGTGTTGCCTTTCGGTACGGCTTAATGTTTGAATTAGATGAGATTAGATTGGATAGTTTTTCGCAATTTCTTTACGGGTATGAGGATATAATTATTTATAGTCTTTATGAAAATAAGGGAGAAGGTAGTGGGAGTAGATAGGTAGCTAATGCTAAACAAGGAAAATAATTTATTTATTTTAACAAAAATAGGTATAACCTCGGCAAATGTGTGGATAATTAAAATAAAATCTAATCGCTTACGATCTTTTCATAAATATATTTTTATTCATTTTACACAAAGAGAAATGGTATAATGTTATTTTTATGGTCACAAAAATGATTTGAATTCGAGTTTTATGACCCATAATTTTATATCAATAAAAAGGAGTTGCGTCACTGATATACTTATGCATAATTAGTTGTCTAATAAATTAAAACTCATGTTTTTTTAATAAAATACACTGCAATGCTAAACAGACTACACTAGTAGAGTCGTTTAATTTTATAGTTGTTTTAAATAAAGTAGCTTTAACCATAGAATAATATAATAATATTTTAAGGCGATGATAGCTCAGTGGTAGTGACGTCGGATACCGAGATGAAGGTCGCGGGTTCGAATCCTACAATGAGCTTGAGCTTTCGGTGAAGGAAAACATCGTGAGGAAACCATAGCACGGTGGTAGGGTACTTTGTAGTACCCGCCTGGCTGGCTACCACCCTCAAGTTAAAAATCTGTCGCCAAGCACCTTTCGTTGTGTTCCGATAGCTGCACTTGAGAGCCAGTTCCTTCTAGGCTTTGTGTGTGCACCACCTTCGGCCACATCATCACTTACCATAGTGAGATTGCAGTCAAACACAGGCCTATAAACAGTAAAAAAAAAATATATATATATATATTTTTAAGCTTGTGTAAGTTATGTTTATATACATATTCTGTAAATTTCGTCATTTTATTTTAAGCTTTTATTTAACTTGCAATGTATGTAACTATGTTTGTGCGGTGGAATCTTGTAAGTCGAATTTGACCCACTTCCAGTGGTCGGATCAAAATCAATAAGTCATTTAATCAGTTTAGGCCCTGGTAGGGCACTTATGAACGTTATGTTGTTACATTTTTATCGTTGAATTTACCACCGGTTCGAAAAGACTCCGGCAAGAAACTCAGAAAGGCCTTTTTTTTGTTTGTTTGTGACGATCTTTTAAAATTACAGCTTTTGTTCCAAATACTTATTATGCTTATTCATACAATTGTCACTTAGCCAGGGGGGATGCAAGTGCAGAGAGAAGCTACTACAACCATACATTCTTGTCTTCCACGTAATGAGCCACCTTATTAGGCTTTGTCAATTAACCTCTTGATTGGATTGGATTGACTTGATATTTGGTATACATTAGTAATTATATTGGAAGACAATGCAAGTACAGTCAACAAAAAGTACAGTTGCCACAAAAAGCTTGCATATTATGTTTAATATTGCAATGATTTTATGTCATAGATGTACTAGCTTCTGCTCGCGGCTTCGCCCGCGTGGACTACAGGAAACAAATGACATATTATTCTACAACAATAAAACAAAACAAAACAACTTATTCTCGCTTCGAGGGTGGAATTATTAAAAACACTGAGACACGTTTAAATTAATTTTCAATCTTCAGCTTAAACACAAAATTTGAAGATCCTAACTTCGAATCTGACGGACTTTCATACAAATTTTCATCCCCTATTTTCCCTTTCTTAGTGGATACCTACTCTTCATAAAGAATATACCCTCAAAATTTCATGTCTCTAGGACCAGTGGTTTAGGCCGTGCGTTGATAATATCAACTTGATATATCAGTCAGTCAGTCAGGACTTTGAATTTTATATATACAGGTCGTTGTTTTGGTCAGCGACAAGCGACTCAGGGTCGATAATACAAATGATACTGCTGCTAAAAAAAATATAAAAAAAATACTTTATTTTTTTTTAATAATAAAAACAAAAAAAAATTTTGAAAATCATGTAATAAACTAAAGTGTAGACATAATACTCAACGGGAGTACGAGGGAGTAGAGGGGTGGGGCGATGGCGGCTTGCGCCTAGCTCTAGTCTGTGCACGTGCCTAGTAACCATACTTTGCAGTAATTTTATTTCAAATTAAATAAGGTATTTCTCAACATATTTACAGTATTTAATGGAATTAAGTCCATTTTTGGGGAATATATATTTTGTACTACCGCTCCTGGGTCGCTTGTCGCCGACCAAAACAACACCCTGTATAGATAGATGGATTTCCTTAAACTATACCTAATTTAATATCCAATGAATAGTTCCAAATTAAAAGTGTATCGACTGTTCTACATTCAATATAATTGATAAAATGCGCAGGAGTGTCGACGAGCATTACGGGATTACCGGCCGTTATCACTTTTGTTATCAGTTAATCCAACTTGTAATAGTCTAGTCGTTCGACACTTGTTCTTATCATTACTCATAAACACGGTTGTTTATGTTAGGGCTGTCCCATTAAGAAATTGTGACCTTTTGGTTTCATGATTTAAGATGAATAATTTGTTGCGTGACCTTATTATTTTGCACTTATATTAAAAATAAATGAGTTTCTGGTTGGCTAACAAAGGTGACATTTCTTAGACGTGGTTCTTTTAAATAGGGTATGTTTTTTTATAGTAAGGGCTAAGTTTCACTTTAGTTTTGGTCACCTTGTCCTCAGCGAGTAAGGTCAAAAGACTACAAGTACCTAGCAGACTTTTAGGCGGGAACTTGCAGTGACGTTGCGTTTTCATTTTAATTTTCAAAAATTCGTGTATTTTCATTTTTAACCGACGAAGAAACGGAGGAGGTTTACAAGTCGACGCGTATATATTTTTTTTTATTGCATATTATCGGTGGTATTTTATCCAATAAAGATCAATTCATGTGCACAAGTGAAATGAAATGAATCATGTGTATCGTGACTTTTCAAGTTGTCTCAAGAAGTCCGTGAAAAGTTTTAGTACAACCACCATTGTTGACATGACTTTTATGGACGGTGACTGACTGAGGACTATGTGATTTATTGTGACTAGAACTTATTATATAACTGGAAAATGGCAAAATACACAAGCAGAGTGACGCCAACATATTAAAAAAATAAGTTCTTAGCAACCCTATTTTTGTCTACATAGACTTCATGCAAAACAATGTTCATTGTTATTTTTTTTTTATCATAAATAATTAACAAAACTCGCGATTTCTACAGAAGAAATTACAGTTAAATTATATCAGATATTTTCAACTTAAGTTCTGAACAAAATTATTTAATGGTATGTGCTTAGAAACATATCAACGTCCACCGCAACACTTCAGCATACTGACGATGTTATCTCTACTAATATTTACAATACTCTCGTCTATTCGTTTACCCCATCATTAACCGTCAGTTAGTTGTTGAACATAAACTTTATCACACCATACTTTATCAAAATGAACCTAAATTATTTAGATTTATGTAACACATTCGTCTGCTGAAATGGGAAAGTATGTCTACAAAATATCATCATAGTAAATCACTAGTTCCGTATCGCCAAAAACACATGCGGAACTCTAAAAATGGAGCCTTAAACGCTTATCTCTACAATTATCTATTCGACGTGTTAGTGACCCCACTCATCCGTTTTATTGGCTGGTTATGCAAATAGTTAACATGTTCAAATATAATTTATTGTGCAACAAAAGCTTTTCGAACGATAAATGTATTTTACGAAAAAATACAACCTGTATTTAAAATACAGCTTGTTGAAAAAATTTTATTTTGTCAAAAAGGGATAAAATATTCCTAATATATAGAGCTTTAACGAAAGATATTCATTGGTTTGTCTATCAACAACATTACCCATTACGTAATTGGCTACAAAGTAAAATGAAGATTGTTCTAAGAAGCAGACAAACGTGAACTATTAACTGCATGTTACAACAAAATAGTCGCAATAGAAATCAAAATTCTACACCTCAAACCCTACGCGTCGCGAATTTTAAACAAATGCAAAATTTTCGCGTCAGGTCAGCCCATGGCGGGGCACCCACATAAATCTTAGCAATTATCAAATTCTCAGTCCCGTCTCATCTGCATACACGCACACACACATGAAACTCGTAGCGTACGCACGCGCGGCGGCAAGATCAAAGAGAGCGCGACCCCTTTGTAGGTGCCGCCGGCGCGTGCCGTCTTTTTCCATCCTCTCAGCTTCTCTATAGGTGAGTTAAAGAGTGAGTGAGTCAGGCATAGAGCTGATTATGTAGAGCTTGCAACGTGAATATTTCACCTCGTTATCGGGGCTTGTTTGTGTTAGATGGTGTTGGGAAACGATGATCGAATTAGATGCGTCGATATCGATTGTTTTGTTTGAATTAAATAGTGTTTTAAATATAGCATGGAAATAAATCACAGATCAATAAGCATTAGGAGTTATTTATGATATTTGCTTGCCACATTAAATTAAATTCGTTGTAGTTGGTTGAAAGAAAGTGATTCCTCATCATCATCATCATCACGACTCTTATGCTGTACACTGCTGAATAACTTATGTTAGTTCGTTACCAAAGTTTGTGTCAAAATGGTCCATTTCAATTGGTGTGTGATGTTCAAATAGATTTAAAAAAAAACATAAGAGATCACACAAAAGCTAAACCTTCTCCCCCTCTTTCACCCTCATTTGTGAAAGGATGCCTGTGTTCAGCAGTGATAGGTTGATGATGATGAAAAGTTGCGCACCGCGGATTCACCCGCGTACCCGAGGGATATCCTACCCTACCCTACCGTTATGTTTTACTTTTCTATTTTTCTACGCAATTTTCTTATAAAACCGTTAGAACCTTCTCCAGAGTATTTGAAAACGTTTTCAAGTTATGGCGTGACCGAGGGAAATACGGATTCATTTTTATATATAGAGATTCTTTGATTTTTATATATTGGCAAAAAAGTTTATTAAACGTATAACGGCAAATTAATACCTCCATAATTTCACTTTTACACCAACAACTTTCTCCTAATATCGATATCAAATTATGGTAGTGTTACATCCCTAGTACTAGTAGAGCACAGCTCCCGAGTAGGCAAGACAGGAATCTGCCGATATCGATGTTGGTAATTAAAATAGACTTATTGCGTTTACGTTTACACATAGCTAGCTGTATAGGGATGTGCGTGGATAGTTTTTTAACGTGACCTATGGGAAAATGGGATTTATACCGTGAGAATTGGATGAGTCAGACTGTATCTGTTAAGCAGGCTTAATAGGACTTAATAGCGCTAAATTGTCACGTGTGTAGAAACAGTGATCCTAGGTTAGGAATGGATCGATTAAAATGTATTTTTTTTTATTTGCAATTCTAGCAATGCTATTTGGTCGGGAGTATAATGGCTGTCATTATTTTTTTCTAGTCATAATATCCTTAAATTTTTATATAAAAGATTTTAATTTTTTTTTTTTTTTTTTTTTTTTTTTATTACTAAATCAGCGTTTATATTTATCTCCATGCCTATATGTTTTCTTCTTTATACAACAAAACAACTGTATAGTACAAGAGAGCACTTCAAATATGTAATACACACCGGACTTTGATTGATATTGATAAATATGATGCTTTGTAGTTTATCATGTGTTGGCTTTCTTTCACTCGTCAGCTTTTGATGAATGAGGTCTTTGAATTATTTTTATTAGTCCAGCAATGATTGTTAAACTCACTTGTAATAATCAAATACATTTTAAATGAAAAAAAAAATGAGATAAATTCAATAAGTAGAAAAAAAAATTATTAATATAATTTCCAAGGAACCAACATAATAACATATAAGCCCATCACAGACGTAGCTATAATATATATTAATATGCCGAGCTATAATATAAATTCCAGTACAAGTTGGTGAAGTAACAGAAATATATATTATAGCTGCGTGTGCGGTCACTCAAAGATTAGTATTGAACATATATTTTAATATGCCTTGCTATGATTTATATTAATATATATTATAGCTACGTCTGTGATGGGCTTCAAGCTTATAAAATAAAAGAAAAATATAAGGAAAAAGAAGTCACAGAGCTCGTTAAGACGGATAATACATTACAATCGTACTATAAAGAGAATAGCCCGGTATTAGCCTGTATTAACCCTGAAATGACAGGGCGCGGTACAACCGACCCCCTGTTAATATTTTACAGGGAAATGACATCGTCAACCGGCAACTCCGCGCATTACTTTTTCCTTTTGATGTTCACTCATGTCTGAAGGGAATATAATTTTGTTTATTTCCATTTAAAATTGACGGTGTTAGATCGATCTGATGTAAAACTCGGGAAGGTGCGTTTTCTTGAGTGTTGAATTAACTGGATTGGATTTTCGTGGTATGTTAAGTTTTATTAGGGCGATTAAATGTGTACTGCACTCAGTAATGATATTTGATTTTATTTTGTACTCTTAAATATTTTGAAAAACATTTAACACATTCATTATTGGATTTAATTAGATTTAAACTAAAAACATTAATGATGCCTAATCATGTCTATAGTTTCTGAAGGTAATTTTTAACGATCCTCATTTGATTGCCTAATAGTTCAAATTATATACCTAATGGAGTGAACAGAAATAATCAAACTGTCAAACGGTGGGCATTTACTATTTTAATAATGACATAATGATCAAGTGCCCCTTGACAGCTGGTTAACATTGATTGTGTGTCATTTAATTTGATTGATTAATATTTATTGAACTAGATTGTACATTTTTACTTATTTATAGAGCTTGCGTTGACCTCAACCGCTTCTAATGATCACCACATATACACCGTGACTTTTTATTCGTCTTAGAAACGCAGCCCATATAATGTACCCATTGAATAATGTACCTAATTATTGAAAAAAAAAAAAAAAATTTTTTTTTTTACATTTGATCAATAAAATATTGCAAATATTATTCATTATGACGCATAACGTAGTTTTAAACACCCTGTTACGAGCACAGTCTACTCCACTCGTGCTCTGGGTTGGTATTTTCTACCATTTTATACGTAAACTTTAATTTATTAACTCGATTTGTCGTGATTCTAATACATTTATTAAAAAAAATAGTATACAAATGATCAAAAAACTTTTTTTTCTTAATGACTAGTACCTATTCATTGGGTACATTATGTGGGCTGCGTTTCTATGACGAATAAAAAGTCACGGTGTATATCCAAAAGCTTTTTTTCTTTTATTTTGCGAAAAGTATTCCAAATCCAGTCCAGCATAAAACTAAGCGTTTAGGTTATTTATGAATCCCCTGTGTACAACAGGTATTGGCCCGTTGGTCTGTTGTTTACAACTAAACTAATTTTAATCTCACTATGTCTCTTTCTAACAAAGAACATAAGAAAAGGATGTATGAAATTTAGTCCTGTCAAATTAGTCCAATGCTTGTTTTTTTTAATATAAATTT
Source organism: Polyploca ridens (assembly GCA_951394255.1). Classification (NCBI taxonomy): domain Eukaryota; kingdom Metazoa; phylum Arthropoda; class Insecta; order Lepidoptera; family Drepanidae; genus Polyploca; species Polyploca ridens. Next base: position 4,947,546 of record OX596268.1, read on the forward strand.
AGTCGCCATCTATCGCGGTTACGTCTAAATATCCGCATATGAAAACGGCAAAGACTAATTTGACAGCTTTAAATATGTTCTATCCTTTTTCAATAATGTTTGTAAGAAAATGATGTGATGTGACTAAAATTAGTTTAGTACGATTTACAACAGAATGGGTACCACTGAGTCCAGTCCTTGCCCTCCTTTCACCTCTTCTCTGCAAACACTCTTTTGTTTTCACTTTTTAACCTGCCAGTAAGTACTAATACTGCTTAAGGCTATCAAGTAATAAATTAATAAATCGACAAGTAATTTTAAAACTGTTATGGAATTCGAAACATTAGAATAATTCATATTTAACCCTTATATAGCCGGAGGTCGCAGGGACCCGACGCCGGCGGGTAGATTTTCGCTAAACAATTCATACATTTATATTTCCTTTGAAGTCCCGCCGCGGGCGCCGCGTCAAATGCAGGGTTAACCCTCCATCCACCTGTTTATTACACATAGAAAATTGAATCCGCTATATTGCGTCTATGTTTTAATCTTTTTCGTTGCTTTTTAGTAAATAACAAAATGCTTTTGTAAAAACTTTCTCTACTTTTATATCAGTGAACCTATTTACGTATTACGAAATTAAAGCTGTTGAAAAATCGGAGTCGACTGGAAAATCATTGAGATAATTTAAACAACATTTAAACTACCCTCGGAATATTTGTACACGATAATTTATTTATTTGTGACTTTGTTTTCTTACCTGCCTATCTAATAAACACACATTTGTTTAACATAACTTAAAAAAACTACACGTAATTAAATATTACAATATCTTTAAATCGAAAACTATAAAAAATCCAACCCTCTGGCGGGACACGTGACGTGACGGCGGACGGGTCTAATCGACCCGCTACAACCGAGTGGACAACCTGGTATTAACCCTTTGACGTGTCGTGTGCTTTAATTGCCCCCTCTTGTTTAATAAACGGTGTCTAATACAACACTATTTGTCATGTTATTCTGTTCACACGGACATATTCTAGTTTTCTTATCGAGAATTTACGATAGCGAAATGATTTTTATAAATATACATATGTTTATTCTGAATAAAACGTGTTTTGTCGCAAAAGTTTATGGGATAAATACTTCAATTACTTTAATTTGTGGCATACAACTTAAATATTTTTATAAGTTATTATTTCGTTTCAATCTTCGTGGGAATAAATTATGATCACATAATATCAATATTTCATCATAAATAACACCTTTATATCTTCATATACAAACATCGTTACTATAAAGATTATTAGGTGCTTCATTTTCGTTTATTATGGATTAAAGTTAGGTAAGCGGAAATATGTGGGCGGTTATGGCCCATCGTGTTTAAAAAGCTAGTCAGATTTCTTAATAAAACACTTATATTCCGTAGAGTAGACGAAATATTTCATTTATTCTATATCTACAATTAATTCTTACATAAAGATGTCGTATTTGCCCCACCCATAAAATCTACAAGGACTACCTTTTTTTTACTGTTGATAGGGCTGTGTTTTACCGTAATCTCGCTATGCTAAATGATATGTGTCCGAAGGGGTAAGCACACAAAGCCTACTAGGAACTGGCTCTCAAGTGCAGCTGTCGGAACACACCGATAGGTGCTTGTCGACAGATTTTCAACTTGAGGGTTGGCCAGCCAGATGGGTACTACAAAGTACCCTACCACCGTGCCTTGGTTTCCTCATGATGTTTTCCTTCACCGAAGGTCAAGCTCATTGGAGGAGTCGAACCCGGGACACTGAAATATCGTCACCTTAAAACACCTGTGTGTTTTTGACACTTTTCATCTTATTTTCAAATAATCCTTCGGATTTGTGATGAAAATATGCTAACGAATACTTTCCGATTACCAGAATATGTCCCTACAAGATAATTGAAAACACGCTTTCTACAATCAAACATCATATGATTAGAGTGGTTAATACCCCCTTTGGCTCAGCCTTCTATTGTCGGACTAACTGCTCGACATTGTCGTGATATGTTATTATGTTTAATAGCACGTTTTATTCTAAGTATTCTAATTGTCCAATAAAAGAGTTGAGGAATACTAGAGTGGCATTCTGTATTCATCATTGATTTATTGCTTGTCCTTTGTCCTTTCCTGAGTATCTTAATTATTACTTTGATATAATTGGTTGATGAGTGATATGATGGTCATATGATTAGAGTGGTTAATACCCCCTTTGACGTAGTAGTAGCCTGTATAGCATCTTCATATTCCGGCAGCTTTACTTGAGAGTTGACAGCCAGTTCCTTCTACTCTTTGTGTGCTTACCACCTTCGGCCACTACATCACTGACTGAGATATTGGTCAAACGCAGAAGTAAAAAGAAGATGAAGAACCGCCTACCAAACACCTTTCAACAACTAAGCAACTATTTTGTAAGAGCACACGTCACAATCACAACGCAAGACCAAATTCCCTTAACCCAGTTTCATCTCACCTTCAAAACGTAAAAGTATTTCGACTAAAAAGCTCATCGTGCGAATACCGAAAGCACCGAAACACATTATCATATATAAAGTAACACATTAAGGCGAAACTGTCACTTAACGCCGAAATTTGCAATCACACCCACAGCGGAAATGCTCAGAATGTTTCTTGCTGGAGAGGGAAAGAGACGGCTAGTGTAATATCAGGGTTGCCAATATATTCATGTACATCCTTATATTGAGGTATTCTTAATAGGAATGCGAGATTGGATGCCATTGTGTTTTATTTATTTTCCAAGTGACACATGAAGGATTCTTACTCTATTCTACGAGTTTCCTCGATAAAGAGGGCTCTCATCTCAGAATTGGTATCAAATCAAATCAAAGTATTACGCAGAATAAATATACTAACTATTTTAATATATTAATAACTTCCATTCGAATTTGCGCAATTTGAAATGAAATTGCGGTCAGTTATATTAATTTCACTTTAATTCTATTAATAAGCAGGTGTAATGAAAACCCTGTGCTGCTATTATTTGAAGCTGAATGCAAACATTTAAATGGGAACAAACTCATTGACAAACAATTCGTGTAAAACAGGCGCGGGCCCGACACGGCGTATATTGAAGTGACCGTAACGGGTATGTCGCGGGAATTTTTACGATTAGCAGAGGAGACAATCATTGAGGCAGATTTAAATTTAAATTTCCCAGCTTAAACGCAACTTTGAACTCTATTTAGAGCTCTTTAAAGATACAATTCTTTCACACATCGATATTGGATGGTGAGGGACGTTATTCGGAGAGCGCGTGTTATGGCGATGATCAGGGTTGTCGACGACATTATTTTCAGAAAAATATAATTGGATTGCATTTCGTATTTTTTTTGACGTATTATATAAAAATTGCCAAAGTACCCATTATTACATATTACATGAAACAATATATTACATAGATTTTTAACTTTCGATTATTACTACAAAGTGGCAACCATAACAGCGATATTTGACGCACGATGCGCACGCACATCTAAAATGTTTTACAAGGCGAAAGCTTGCGCAGAGAAAGATAAACGAAATGCGAATACGACACTGTGACCTAAGTAGGTACTCGCATTACTGTAATACCATATTGTCAAATGTGTCCTTTTGTACAGTCTACGGGAATTTCTTGGGAATGTCGGTCAGAGTATGTGACTATAGCTTTAGTTAACGGTCTACATTTACAAATTCTCTTTCGGTTGGCGAATTGTATACTTTATTTTTATATCGAACTGTACCTACTGATTTCGATAGGGTTGTCAACTTATCAATGCTAGAGACTATGGTGTAACCAAGTAAAATTCTTGAATTAAGTTATTTTGACTGTGTTAGTAAACTATAATATTTCTTTTTTTAAAGGTACATCGCATTCCAACGGTAAGCTTAATAATAGTATCAAAAGTTAATTAGGGGTCTTATACAGTCAAAAATACATAGTTATTTGGTTATCAAATACCACAAGACTATAAATATGGGCAATAAAGCATCTAGCGTCTCTATTCAAATTTATTTAGTACTGATTATATGAAATAATAAAATAACCGATATATTCTGTTACCGAGTATACCAACTGACTCACTGTGACTCAGTAGCTAAGTGTACAAGTTAGCAGATTAAGATTGATGCGCCCGCGTCGACGGCGCGGCGCTACGTTTTGCTTTTAAATTAAATTATTCGACGAATTGGCTACAAATAATACCTATTTTTAACCGACTACAAAAAAGGATGTCTTAAATTTTGTGTTGAGGCCATTTGTGATATAGTGTTTGGTATCTACACCTATTTAGAACAGCGTCAACTGGATGGTATATACTCCGGATTATTGTAGAACAATTTGAGTTTTTATTCATTGTTATTTTGTACTTTCAAAACCATAAGTCACTTCACTTTGCCATCCTGAAATCTGGTCTAAGTGTTCCAACCCAATGAACTAGAAATCGCATGGAGATGTAGGGGGACCTCCCCTGTCCCTTACCCTCCATGCCAAAAATCTTAGCTGTAAGAGTGGGCGAGAGGTTTTCATAGTCTTTTAGTCTTACGACTTACGCAAATTGAAATTAAAAAAAATACAAATTGGAATAAAAAAATATTGTTCCCATCCAGGGCCGCATTAAACATGTAGTTTCATAAATATGTACCTAAGCAAAATAGCCTTTCACCCCTTATAGTAAATACCGCAGTTTGTACATAAAATGGAAAACCCTCTTGTGAATATTCGTTGTGAATATAACGGCTATTCCAATTTCCTGACGAAAGCCCGTAGCCCTCTAGCACGTCAAAAACATAATTGGCATGCCCTTCGATGGCAATGAACGCGGATGTTACCTGGCTACGGGCCTGGATGTGGTATGAACGTGGTTTACTACAGATGTGAGCGTAGTACACTATTCAAGGGATAATTCAATGAGAATTAATATCACACGTGTGAAATGCTTCTCTTGAATGAAGAATTGATTTAGAAAGCTCAAAGATCTTTAATGGCTGAGGTTAACTCTGCTAGCAAACCTGCCACTGTCTTGCGGCTGCTGTACCTGTGAGCCAGTCCTATGTAGCTGATACAGCAATTCATGCTTTCAGCCAGTCCCATAGCTTTTTATTCGATTTGAGAATTTATCTAAACTAACTTTTCAGTTCAAGTGTTAGTCGCTTCCACAAACTGTATATCCTTGGCCTATACACATATATAGATCTGCATGGCTGGCTGTTGGGAAAAGGTCAACAACCCCAGCCTCCCCACAAAGCCTCTCCCGATATTTGCAGATTTGAATATCCCCTCCCAATTTTACCGTTCGATTTTCTTGGTTCCGTCTCAATTTTCAAAGAAAATATGTGGTATGGAAAATTTCCATCTATTGTTAAAAATGGAAAATGGGTTTTGATATTTTTTTACGTTATTAAACTATTCTGTGAGGTTTTCTCGGAAGGCTATGTATATTTGCATGGCGCCATCTATCGAACGGTTTACAATGACGTTTTCTGACTAGAAACTTCTTTCTGAATGTTCCAAGAATCCTGCACAATTCAAGAATATTTTTCATAAATCTACCCTCAGAAGCTTATCGCATTACTCCATTGGATAAGTCTCCTCTTGTGAAATTAAAAAGCTTCATATATGTAAGAATAAAGGTAGATGCAGAGCTTTCCCTCGTTATGAGGATCCGGCGCTCGCATCCGGCTCGAAGGACCAATCCCGGAAATGGATAAGAAACGACGTGATAGGTAGCGAAGTGCTTTTGACTTTTTTTGCCATCTGTTATGGAATGGTATATTTTCAATATGGAATTCAAATAATGAAATAAAAGAGTTACAAATGTGCAAAGATTTTATAAACGAACACCCCGATTGAATAAAAAGAGTTTACGTGTTAATAAATCCATTGGATATTTTTTTATTGTGGCAACTTGGATTGCGAATTCAGTTGTAATTTGAAGGTGAACCCGTATAAAATCAAATTATTCCGCGTGGAATAAACTTTTTTTCATTAAAAGTTTGAACAAAAACCGAACTCGCCGTTTCTGTAACAATAGGTTTTCAATGCTTCAAGAGTCAAATACTCCGCGCTGTTTATGTCGAGCTGAGAACTGCACACCAGAAACTAGACCAAAACTTCCAAGGTCGCTTGTAATCTGGCTGGATGGAACGCACACAACCACAGAGCCACCCCTGACTCACACCACTACAGGACACGTGTACGGCGCCCCTACACATGGTTACCATGGAGACGCAGCATCCTACTTCCACGCCCACTACCCCGGGGGCGAACTCTCAAGATATTACGCCCTACTTCGTTCGCATTGGTGAACTAAAGGGGTGTAGGCACGTCTATGTCTGTGTGCGCTTAGACTACGGTTGTGACCTGGCAGAATATTATGCCAATTCCATCTCCCGTATTTAGGTGACGTTTTAAAGTTATCGATATTGGCTTTAAAAAGTTTCAACGCATCTGTATAACATAAATTTGAGTCTGTTAGCGAATGGAAAAGCACTCGAGTCCCATTGGTAACATTCGCCGACCGCTCGTTAACAAACCTATTCAATTTTGAAGTATTAGTCGATTGGGGCAACATTTCTCGCGTCCTATCGTCGCGAGTTCCAATTAGCGACTGGAGCCTGTCGCTCAAGTGGCGGTGACGTCACGCCGCGCTTTCATGCGGCTTCAATAACTACCCTCTCAGCGATTTCTTCAATAGCCGGCCACTCCACCTGGCCTTCATTAGGGGCCTTCTCAATGTAGGTACACGCGGAGCTGAAAAGGCGATGCCTACTAATTTAATAAAAAATGCAAGTTTTTAACGAGAAAAGTTGTTTAGCTAATAACCGGCGCGGGCTTGGGGAAGGGAGCGGGGGACTCCAATTCAGTTTACGCTACTTTTAATAACCGTCCGCGATCTAATTGTATGATTTAATTTTTGAATTATCACGTACTGTCAGCTTAACAAAGCGCGCTCGGCGTCTTTTGTTTCTACCGGTCGCGCCATAGACAAATCTTATTATGGAAATATTTTCAAATTAAGAACGCGCTGCTCCCGCATTATGCGTCTCGACTGTCATCATTGTCTATGCTTGCTTTTTGTTCCTCCTCGCATGTCGAGGTTTTTCGACCACCGTTTCGGTTATTTATTTTTTCACTTCTTTTTTTTAAGCTGTCCCGAGCGTGAATGGCGGGCTTTGTTTGTTCGTGTTTTATTATTAATTAGTGAGCCTCTTTGTTCGTGGTAATTATTGTCTTAATAAGCAGTTCCTGCTCCTCGAATATGAACGAGCGATGAAGGGATTGTCAGCCCTTTTACTTTTAAATAATTTGAAATGACGATGTGTTTTTGAGAATGTTTTAGGGCAGAGCTTATTATTGTTTTTTAAATAAATATTTTACTTTAATGCTTTACTTAAAATGATGCGATGATATCTTTAATCCTTGTTGCTTATGTAAGTTTACTTTATATATTATGTTACCATACAAAAAAAAACAAATAAGAATTTAGTTTGAAAATATTAACATATCTCATACGCTCATCATTCTATAGCCAAGAATACTAATAATGCGGCAGCTCATTCACTGAGGATAAAAAAGAGTTACCAAGTTTTTATTGACAAAAAACTCGGTTTGAGACTTATCCTTACCTGCTTCAGTTAGTATGATCTTGAAAATAAAGGCTCGTGAAAATATTACCAACTAAAAATTCTAAATAACGCCTGAACACGTCCTCCAGAGTTTCAGTGTCGTTTATTCCGCATAATAAAGTGGTGAAAAGAAGTTCACGTTTAATTAGAGGTGCGACACTCTGCTCGGAAGTGCGACGCGCCTCAATGGCCCTCGTTGGGCGCCATTTTGCATAATTGGGCCGGGCGGAGGGTAGAACGAAATTTATACGTACCCAGGCGCCAATTTACTTGCTAATGACGCGTCGTCTTCCCATAGAGGAGTTGTCGGGTTTTTGTTCGGGTGCCACCTAGCTTTAGGTACTTCTTTTTTTGCAGGGTGGGTGTTTTTGTTTGGAACTTTTTTGGGAGACTAGCTACATTCCACATGTAAGAATCTGTTTGGGGTAGTGATGGATTTGGTTAGGGATGCTATGCATCAAATAGCTATATGAATAGTTCTCAATTTTCCATAACTTACATTTGCAATTTGATAATAGATGTAACAAATAATATTATTGTCTTTTTTGTTGCAGACGGGTAAAATGGGCCTACCAGCGGGCGGTGGCCTATCACTATTCTGCCCTGGTGGAGACCTGGGGCAGCCACCACCAGCTCACATGGGCATCCCTCCGCCTTACCAGCTAGATTCTAAACTAGGTGTGTATCTTATAATAATACTATGATATCTTCATTAGAATAAGCTCTTTCAATATTTTACATTATACTTTAGTATCAAGATCTGTAGCCTTGATTACCGTTATAATTGTCTTTTCATCAGCTCTTTGTTGTGAATCTACAAGGTCATCGTACTAATTCCTTCAAACATTTTTTTTATCTTTTGTTTTACCTAAGTTTACATTGCTTTTTCTTGTTGCAGCAGCAGGGCTAGCGAGGACGCCGATGTACCCCTTCCCAGGGGGTACTTACCCCTACCCCATGCTCAGTCCGGAGATGTCACAAGTTGCGGCTTCGTGGTGAGTATTTGTAACATCATCCAGGGTCTCCAGGATGAACCATTAGGTTATGCTTTTCGAATATCAGTAGGATTCACTTCTCCTGATCATGACAAAAGCTTAGCTCCAATGGGATCAGGATTAGAAGACCATATTATGGTTGAATAATTTTCATATCCGCCTATCTGGCTTACACGCTCAAATTGAAGATCTGTGAGCTGGAAACTAATTCACTAGAGGTGCAGTTCCGGTCGTTGCATACCACATTTCGCCTCATTATCACTAACCTCAGTTAGCTTATGGTCAAGTAAGATTATTGTCATCGTCGTTTCTAATATCACTCACCGAAATCGAAAGCCAAGTGTCTCCTAAATAAATTTAGAAGAAGTGTCACAATCAGGTGATTAATGAAATCCTGTGTGTTGCTGTTTGTACAGGCATACCCCGAGCATGTACCCTATATCTTCGGCGGCGAGTGGCTTCCGGAGTCCTTACCCCACCTCGCTGCCGATCACCAGTTCTAGTCTATCGAGGTAAGTTCATCATTCTATAAGATCTACAGATTATGAAAGAGGTTTTAAGAGAGGTGGAGCATAGCGGTATTTCGCTCAAAGAGCAGCTCGACTGGGGAAGTACCTTACAGAATACCGCAGCCAAATAATTTAATGTTGTGTTCCTGCACGTGAGTAAGGAGCGGAGAGTAGGGAATGGTTGGCAACACGTGAGTGATGCCTCGTGTATTGTATCATCCATAGGGTTACGGTAACCGTTTACCACCAGGAATTGTTTGCCTACTTAGTTGTATAAAAAAAACCTTTAATCCATCTTAAAACTTTACCTTCTCTATTTGTTCAATCACGCTGTAATAACTGAACCAATTCAGATGAAACTTGGCACTTGCTGCAATTCAGTCAGTTGCCTTCTTGCCTTGGTAATGGTTGGCAACACATTAGCAATCCCCTTAATCCTAATGTCTATACGTGACGGTGACCGTATGTCAGCCTTCGACATGATAAGAAACTCTTATCTTCTAGTCTTACCAGTTCTCTTATCGTCGTTATCTTCCGAGTCCAAGAATCACCAACTCCATTTCCCCTACAGTGAATTATACCGGTTCTCCCCAACTCTGGGCGGTGGCTTGGGCCTGGGGCTCGGACCAGCGCTGGTTCCTCCACCACCTTCTAAAGCAGACCTCGAGTCACATCATGCGCGGTATGCGAGGTAAGTTCTTCAGTTTTATCCTGCTATTTTAGAGGAGAGTAATTTGGCTGCTATAACAAACCACTATAAACTGGCTCCGAGAAACTATGCTTGATTCAACCTACTAGAGGCTTGTTTGAAATGGTTTTGTATAGCTCGACCTGTAGCAGTGCGTATGGTATAGCCAAGTGAGAAGACCTGCCATCATCATTAGACTGTTAGATTTTGTTGGGAAATCTATGGCGAAGGTCTATAGTCTGTATTGGAAATCCTTTGGCTAACATGATGATGAATTTATTGGACCAATGTACTCCTTGAAGGGTAGAAAAGCCAATGAGGGTCCATGCTGAGGTACACTCGCGTGAGTGTTAGGTACATACTTACGGAGAGGCTGATATTCTTAAGACATATAGAATGCCAGTTACAAGATGGAATAACAAGAAGATCAGAACAGATTTATCGTTTTCATTTAACGGCAGTCTTACAAGAATAATGGAACACTTGGAACAAATATAGCCGATGTGATTGATGGAGTGATGGTTGGGTGATAGCTGTCTCTTTCCTAAAGAAAGAGACCTTTATATCCTCGTTTTTTTAAATATCTTAAATACAAAACACGTGTCAAAATAACAAACACGCTAGCATTAAAATTTCTAATTACAGTCCGACTAAACGTTTCAATAACAGGCACGCTTTTTAGAAAAATAAAAACGGTATACCCTATTGTACTGGCTAACACCCTTTATGCAATCTGTACGACGTATCAGTAGATGTTATCAAGCTATTACACGTCTAAATGTCCACCCCCTAGTTGCATAGATTGAAGATAAACCGTGTTCTGTAGGGGCGGAACAGATGGGTGCAGAAATCGGCCGGAGTACCCTACATTTATTTTGCTTATCGCATGTCGATTTGTATTACAAATTGTTTTATTAGTTGATATTTTTCATAGTTTCTATAAAGGGATAATGTTTTTATGTTCTATTTTGTATGTTACGATTATGAAAGTGTTTTATTGCAATTTTCAAAGTGATTTTTAACATCTGTAATCTACCTAAATTTTACCAAAAGTAATTGTTATTGTTCAGTATACTGAATTATTTATAACCAACAAATATCATTGCTAAAATAAACAGTGTAGACAACGAATTGGCCACAAGTTGCCTATGTTTAAACACACAACTTTGGCTTATTTAATTAACTTGTAAACTAAATTCTTGACATTTTGTTATGACGTCCGTTTCGAAGAATATTACTCTAAATTCTGTTAAAACATTATACATGGTACTAAGGCCACCCATCTAGAAATCAGCAGTACTAATTTCAAAATACCTGTAGGCCGCGGTAATTACACTCATTATCAAGGATCACTTAGACCATTATACGGTCTACGTTCCACAGTGGAACATAGGCTGATGATGATGATCCTGATGATCGGTGTGAATAAAACTGCTTCTCACAAACTGAAAATAGTACTTTTTCAGCGTATGTTTCCTAAAAACTATAATAAGGGTCAGCTCACACCGAGCCTTGACGGGAAGCGACGCGGCGCGCACTTTTTAAAATAACAAAATAATATAGAACTTTATTTAGTAAACAAAAGGTACACATTTCAAGGAGAGTATATGCCTCTTTGTGACGATTTCTCTTACTGAAATGTGCACCTTTTTGTGTAGTAAATAAAGTTCTATATTCTATTGCTATCTAAACTTGCCGCGTCGCGTCGCGTCTCAGTGTGACTGACCCTAAGATTCTTGCATTTTAGTGCTCGATACCGTCGTGTATACGTAAGAATATAATGTTAAAACTAAATAAATAATCAAAATAATTCATAAATTGAAGGACTCTAAAATGATACCCTTAAGGGTCAAGTCAATTTACCTTACCATCGATTTAACTAATTACCATTTTGACTTTTATAAAGGACCCCAAAAACACGATTGTACCGTTGTTTCATCTCGGATGTCAGCAGGCACACCATGCATATTGTATACATACATAAGTTAAAAGTACAATCATGTAAATAAGTCGGTGGCGGAGAAATTTAATTAAGATGATATATGAGACGCCTCGGGTTAACGGGCCTGTGTGACGTAAAAGTACAGGTGACAAAAAAATATTTTCCCATTTTTATTGCATAATTTTATAAGCTGTTCTACTAATGTGAACATAAAGTCCTAAAACATTTTTTTTTATATTTCTATCAAATTAAGCGAGCCAAAGTATTGATATAGGTATTGCTAATGATAATTTCCAAATTAACAACTTAAAAAAGGACTATAAGGTCAAAGGCACATGTATTGGATTCCCATAAACAGTCGTGAATTTTAAACAGATAATCATCTTTGAGAGGGTTTCGATCGTTTTTCGGCGCTCGATTCTTTCATTGATAGCTTAAATTAATTGTTATTTGTGATCATCTTCTGAGAATTGTATCCCACCATAAAAATGCCACGATATATCTGCTATCATTATTTCGAGTTAATACGCGTAATTATTTAGGGTAGTTTTCTTTTCAAAATAATGATTGATGTTTTCTTGCAAACAATAAGAGGTTTCTTAATGTTATCGTTTACATTTTATCTAAAGAGATTATGGAATATCTGGAACTACTGAACCAATATGATAATAAACCTACACTATCCTTCAGCAATATAGGCTACATTTCGGGTACAGCCGCGGGTGTCAGCTAGTATTGTATTGTTGCCATATCGTTCGATCTTGGCATTACCACATAATTTTCAAAATAAAACAAATAATGTATAAATACAAAACTAAATATTTATAAGCTTGTAACGCGGACGGTACATAACACATAATGACTGCGTGCAGGCCGTGCGCCCGCGCCGGTGAATACCTCGTTTGGAAGCGTACGCGCATTGTACCCGGATTTTCGTTTTTCTTTTTTTATCTTTTCCCATTTTGAAAACGCGCCTCGAACGCACGACTCTGGACTGGAGGAAGTCGTATATTCCGATTTCGTTCGGATATATTCTTGGAACTAATTTCGATGAATAAAAACTTTTATATAGGTATTTAAACTAACAGCTATGTCACTGACAATGTATTTTATTGGTTCTATTTATATAGTATCTGAATTCCCTCTCGTCTTAGGAGGAAGTCATTTTTCAGCGCGCCTTTGTTTTACTTTTAATTCGGATACAGATTCGTTTTTTTTGGTGTGGTCTTGAAAGTTATTGAACAATCCCGTAGATTTACTGTCATCTTTTTGTTTGTATTCTTCACTGGAATAGATTCTTGAATGCAGAGATCTCATTTAGCTGGATCCATAACCGTTTACTTTTCATTTCAGTAAACATGGCTATAAAACTCATTTGTCATTCTAAGGTAGACCATAAAAGTAATAAGAAAACCCTTGTGGCATCTAGCCCTATTCTGATTATAAAAAAAGTAGATCTTTAGACCCGATAAAAGTATAAATGATATAATTAAATTTTAATTATCAGCTTACAATCTTATAATAGTCGCCCGTTTATATCACCCAACTATAACTCTTGTACGTGTGCGTATGTCCGTATGCGCGAGCGCACATCACCGGAAACGCCGCGTCTATTTCCAACCGGACGTTCGCTTGTTTATTGTCGTCTGTCTGGCTGGGTGTCGTTAACACCTAAACTCGTTATTAACATATTGATCCAGCCGATATTACGTTAGATAAACTTGATAGATCGTTGGAAGCTCTCGGGTTATTAACGTTTTTTATTAATGTGTAGTGGCAGCAACAAAATAAGAACATTATTATTTTTTAACGTCAAGGTAAAGACTTCTAGGTATCCTAATAGCGGCCTTAGACATAGTGTAGGGAAAGCTAACAAAATTCTAGATAGCATACAAATAACCTAATCAATCCTTACCGAGAAATCATTGCGTAGATGTTTGTTACTTAATGTCTCCTAAAAGGGTAGCAGATTGGAATAAAACAGTGGTGAAACCTAATGATCATGGATTAAACACAGTTGATCAAGTCAATTACAAAACAACGAGGTGATAAAAGACCCTGTATTGGAAAAACTGTTGGATTTGGCGGCATCTACGCAATTAAATCTGAACAAACCAATATATAAAATAACTAAGATATCAGCTAACCCCATTCAGAGCAGGGGCACTAAAAACAAAACAAGCATCAAACCATGTCCACATCTGCGGGAAATTGCAGGCAATTTTGAACTCGATGACGGTGTAATGTCGCGGTTATGACAGTATTATTGTATAGAGCTGTCAGTGCTAACTAGCTTATAGGCAATTTCTTGCAAGTTGAAATACATAAGCTTTGATTGTTATGTAGCGAACAAATTCTCTATCCGACATGATTGTGTAATGCGTCGTCTGTGTAAGGTTTGATTTTGGTCGTAGAGTAAAAATGTGTCTCTAAAATATTCCAGGTCATTAGAAAAAGGCAGCAGCGCGTCCGACAAACCGGCCGAAAATTCGGGTAACTCGAACAGCAAGGAGCAAAACAAGAAGCCCCATATAAAGAAACCTCTTAACGCCTTCATGCTCTACATGAAAGAGATGAGGGCGAAGGTAGTTGCAGAATGCACGCTCAAGGAATCAGCAGCGATCAACCAAATCCTCGGCAGACGGGTGAGTTCGTAATTTAAATACCGAATAATTCAATGTTTAAAAATAATCGTTTCGAATTTCGAAGTTTAAAGAAAGATAATATAATTTTATTAATGAACTTTTTTGTTGATGTTACTTTTTAATTTATCTGAGGTTCCGTTCTTGTCTACCGTTGGTAAATGATTTTTAATTTTGATTCTGATTTTTGGAAAATATATAGGTGATTTCTCTTAGATATGTATTTCTTTTCTCTCAATGATCTCATTATTTGAGATTTATGGATTACGCTACATAATTTATTAGTATTTTTTAATATTATCTTAATTCAGAACAACAAGAAAGAAGGTCGTAGCAGTAAGTTAATGAGTGAATATTTTTAAATTAATATTCCTCCAAATTGATATGTAAAATTAAATATATTTTAAACAGATATGTAATCATAATTAATTTTGATTTACATTGAAGTACCCAACCTTGTTTCAGCTTTTGAAGGATCCATATTAATTTTGTTCATCACTGATTATAAAAATTTTATTTTGAATACATTCAATTCAAATGATCGTTTATTACAATTATGTAATTGCATTGATTATGTCTTTGTTAATCTTGTTAGGAAGCCGATTCGTCACGTTCAGCTCGGCTTGCGTTATGGAAGACAATGCAAACTTGAAGCCGGCCATATCGGCGCTGCGATCTAATAGACGTATTGAATAACAAACAAAGCTCGCAATCCGCTACCGAGAATCGTACCCACCGCTCGCTCGCGCTTCCCAGAACGCAATCTCATTCCTAACAAGAGTAGCAAACGACACAATCTTGGAGGTTCAACGTGTTGAACGTTCACGATTAACATCGGTTGTACATTGTGGCCCCGGCCTTTGGTAACGCATCCTCGTATCCGTAACACGCAGTGGCATTCGTTGAGTCGCGAGGAACAAGCCAAATACTATGAAAAAGCGCGGCAAGAGAGACAGCTTCATATGCAGCTATACCCCGGTTGGAGCGCCAGGGACAACTACGGTTACGGTTCCAAAAAGAAAAAGCGGAAAAAGGACCGCAGTCCCGCTGAGTTGGGAGGTATTGGACTC